>OY783199.1:6458551-7036060 GCA_963678675.1 Xiphydria camelus
TCTCTCTCTCTCTCTCTCTCTCTCTCTCTCTCTCTCTCTCTCTCTCTCTCTCTCCTCTCTCCTCTCTCTCTCCTCTCTCTCTCTCTCTCTCTCTCTCTCTCTCTCTCTCTCTCTCTCTCTCTCTCTCTCTCTCTCTCTCTCTCTCACTCTCTCTCTCTCTCTCTCTCTCTCTCTCTCTCTCTCTCTCTTACAAAGTTTGTGGTGAATTTTGGAACAAGATTAATTTATTGCTATGATATCTACAATACAAGTTATACTGTAATTCTTACACTTAGTAAGAATTATAGTAAAACTTGTGGAAGTTGCAAACGTTGCTGTGATTTTTTACTAAAATTGTAGTTATCGTAAGAATAAATTGGACTTGTCCCGAAATTTACCACAAATTTTGTAAATTCTACGATTTACCTTTTTCCATATGAGAAGAATGAATTGGTTAAAATGACAAAACACATTTCGTTAAACGAGTCAAGTTATTCTAACTAAAATACTAGTAAGAGTAATCAAATATTTAGTTTTTCTAACTACATTTTTAGTAATTTAACTATAGATGTCTAGTTATTCTAACCAGACAGAGTGGTCAGTTTAACCAAACAGATGGAGAGAGGATCCATATTTCACCAAACGGTTTGATTATAGTCTCCAGGATTTTGGTTAAATTGACCAAGTTATTTTTCTCAGTATACTTGCTGATAGATCTACCTATACTGTTACTCGAATACATTAACGACATGAAGAAAATCGAACGGTAACGATTACTATACCAGAATAGTAAGTAGGTTTGTTCTCGTTGCCTACACTTTCTACACTTATTTCTCTCCGCTAATATATTAGTATATCTATAGTTATCAAAAATAGGCTGAAAGTATAGAATTCTCCACCAATTTCTCACTAATTCTTAGACCTCCTTTCGAGGATGAGAATTAGGAAACTTTACACTTTTTTTACACTTTCTAATAACTATAGATATAATATACCGTGGAAAACCGAGTGTACCTACTCGGTGTAGACAACGAGAACAAAGCTAATAAGAGTAAGGTAGAATGGGGCTAAAAGTGCCAGAGGTAAAAAGTGCCATTTGGTAGACTTTCATAAATAAATCATTTCGTTTATTTGCAATTAGGGTTCTCTAGCAGCTGTCACATATAAGGAGATTATTTCCACGTAACACAATCATCAAATAGTCGTTTATTTTTTAAGACTAGCTAAATCGATACTTTCTACCCCGTGGCATTTTTAACCCCACTTTACTCTAGTAAGTGACAGTTTCGATAATATTATGTAGAATAATCTGCAGAATGGTAATCATCACTATTCGAATGGTAATCTAGTAGTCTATGTTGCAGATTATTCAACGCAATATTGTCGAAGTTCTCAACCCATTTCCTGTTGCGGCATAAGTTAGGTTATTATTCCGACATAATTACTTGTGGGGTCACACAAGTAATTATTTATTCATATCAATGCAATTTTTTAACAAGTCAATTAAATATTTCTTTCTTATCATCATGTGAAATAATATGTGGTCGCAAGGAAGAACAATTTAATTAATATGAAAAGAGATTAAATTGATCTAAATAAATAATTACTGCGACCCCGCAAGTAATTTTTAGTAGATCCAACCAATTCTTTTTCTCTGTGCAGGTATAGGTATATCCATTATTCGCGTCATAATATTGTTTTTTCAGTGAATTTATTCAGTCGCTTGCACCTTAAAATCATTCTGAAATGTGTTCGGTGTAGCTTCCCGTCATTACTCAACCAAACAAACCCCACAACATCGCATCTCAAAATCAATCGCACTCCCAGCAAAGCCCCGAGATAACCCCCCGCCATGGACTCAATTTTCCACGGCGTAGACTCTCGCGTGCGTGATGCTCGCCGCCCAAGCGCCGTGCGCTCGCGCCTCCTCGTCGAAGAGATAATCTACGTTTAAACACCACACGCTTTAATTCCCCACGTCGGCTCCCGCGCCGGCGAAACAAAGACCTACTCGTAGGGGGAGGCCCGAGACGACAACCGGGAGGGACCGTGTCGGAGTTCCCTCCGATTCCCTACCTCCCGCGCCGCACAAATAAGGATATCGGTCTCCGGGTCGTCGACGCGCGGTTCCCTCCCCCGCAATCAGCAGTTTATAATCTGGTTCGCTTTGGGAGCCGTCAGTTGGCACGCGTGCGCCCCCTCTAGGCGCGCCCGGCTTGTTTCAGGATCGGGCGCTGGAATTGGGGGATGATATCTGAATTATCTCCCGGTGTTTTGCCGTAGAGTTTGTTAAATGTCGGAGGATGAGCCGCGCGCGCGAGATAGAGAGAGAGAGAGAGAGGGCGGGAGAGAGAGAGACAGCAAAGGGGATGAGAGGGAAGCGAAGCGAAGGAACAGCAGTTGGGTGAGATGCGGGGATAATTGGCGGTCAGGTATGCCGGCCGCTCGAGCCTGTCAGGATCACTCTCCGGCTACGTTGCTCCGTTCGAGTTAACTTCGCGCAGCCTCTTCGTTTTCTCGGGATTCGGAGAAATTTGTGAAAAAAAAACGCGGTCGAAAGGGGTTCGCTTGCTCGCTTCGTCGACGAACGGATCCCTTTTCTCCCTTTCGAGCTTGGCAGAGAGAGAGAGAGAGGGGGACTTTTGCTCTCTCGCGAGTTCGAGGAGTCCTCGACAAGAAGCGAGACGACGACGACGACGACGACGACGAAGAAGAGATAAACTCCGAGGCGCGGAAAGTGAGGAATTATTAAAGCGTCACGGCCATTAATTATCTCGAGATTAAACGGATTATCCGCAGCCAGCCCCGGGATCGAAGTTAAGGGGAAGAGAGTATGCCCTTTGGGAGAGCGACCGTGTGGCGGAGAGATTGAGCGGTCTTCATTACCTGCCGCCCGCTCATTATGCTCTCAGCTTGAAATCCTCGTCCCCGCTTCGCCTTTGCTCGCGGTTCCCGGAGCTGCAAACAATACGCGCGGCGATACGCGCGCCGCGGCCACACGCTACGAAACCGAGTATAATTATCGCATTTCGCTGGGAGCTTTCTTTTCTCGAAAAAAATCTGTCTTCCCGTCCCCGCCCATCGACTTCATCCGATACGCGGCCCGTGTTGGATGGCGCACGAAATCGAAACCGACCCCTGACCCCGCGGGATAAATACACTTAGCGAGATGGACAGAGATCGATGGCTCCTCGCGTTACCGGTTCGATAGTCGATATGTAAGTCCGGAGAGTATTGTCTGGAGATTGCGCGCGCCGGAGACGAGACGACGATTCGTCGCTCTCTTCCGCGTAGAAGATAAGGCGGAGTATGGTGTTCGATAATAATTGTCGAGTATTGCGTTACGGTTTCGATTTTCTTGATGCGAGATAGCGAAGCTTAGGTGCAGTTACCGATAAAGTGGAGTGTTACGCTTAGGAACGAATAATTAATTTAAAGGTAATACTTCTATCGAGGGTTTTAATTGTTTATAGATATTATCTACTTTAAATTAAAATTAAGGAATTGGTTTTCATTCGCGATATTAGTATCGTTTTATGATAAGAAGATTATTGGGAGAGATTTAGGATAGAATTTATTTTACCCTCAATAGGCGTTGCGAAATTTGTATAACGTTGGTGGTTCATTTGAACTTGGGGTCTCTGGAACCCCACGACATCAATTAAGGGTCAAATAAATATGCTTTTGATTCAGTAGTTTGAAGATTCGCTTCACTGAGAAAAATAATTTGCCGATCCGAGCAACCTTTGACGTGAGTAATTTCAAGAACATTTTATTTAAATCAGATATATTGTTGTTGAATCAAGTATATGTTATTTGGATCAAGTGTAGATCCCTTCAATTCACTAAATATATACACTTGTCTTTAACAAATATGTTCTTGGCACTATTCATGTCGACGGTTACTTCGATCGGTAAATTATTTTTCTCGGTGTTCACTTTACGGCGTCCGAAAAACAATAAACATTTCCGGAATTCGCTTGATATTCAAGGGTATTATATTTTTAATTTATTGAGTGGTGTTTAATTCGTGACATTCACGGAAAGACTAATTCTATCTGTCAATTTTACTGTATTTATAATACAATAAAAGAGGTAAACTTGAGAGTTTTCGTATGCTTTTACAGTGTTGTACACTAATTTTTCTTTTCGAAACATTGAATCATAATGGTTTATATTACAATTTATTAGTTTTTGAGGAAAAATTGTTCTCCAGCACAATAGGAGCATCCGAAAACCCTTATATATATTTTATTGTAAATACAATAAACTTTACTGGTATTATTCCTTCCGTGTGAGTATGGTACGTTAACGATTAGAAACTAGGATAAAATGTATTTAATCCACAACTCAAAATTTCGCGAAACTTGTATAACGTTGATGGCTCATTTGAACTGGGGTTTCTGGTACCCCACAATTCCAATTGAGAAATAAATAAATACCCGTTCCATTTGATTCAAATAGTAGTTCGAAGATTTGCTTCATTTCATGATTACCAAAACAATAATAAACCTTTCGGGTATCGCTCGATATTCGGAACACACAGCCTCGCAAATCGCGTAACGTACATAATATTATGTATACCCGTAAAGGATACGAGGAACGACCGTAAATCGCATTCTTAGCCTACGTGCCAGCTACAGCTCGCGCTTTGACCGGCGGCGATTCGATTGGGCAGCTCAGAGAAACGATGAACGTATACATACGATAGGGAAATTACGACGGAAAATCGAGTATCTCCGATCCGCGAGGAAAGAAGCTCTCGATGGACCCGCAAGCGAGCGGATAGGAGAAGGAACTTTCCGGAGGGACGGCTCCCCTTTTCTTTGCTATTCCGTATACGCTCGGCGCGCGCGCGGGAGATGTGTATTATCCGATCGGATCGAGTAGATAGAACCGGTAGCCAGGTCCGGCTACGTATCTTTCGGAATGGAAGCCGCGGATGGGCATGTACGTACCGGCTCGTGCAGTCGCGTTTGCATGTATCCGCGGACCCCTATTCGTTCGCTTTATGCCACGGTAAACCCGGTAAAAGGGATCTCGCTTTGCTTCGGCGTATAGACGTACCCATCCGCGCGCACGTAGGCGCCTCGGCGCGCACGTGTTACGTTCGGCTATAGCGTCAAGCGAGCTCTCGCCGGGACGAGCGAATAGTATAGAAAAGGTACGGCCGAGGGGGGGTTCTCGCGTTATATATAGCCTCATAGTCCGAGCAACACCTCTATTTCCTTTCACGGAAATCGTATACGCAGATACTTTCTTATTTATGAAAGGATTACTCGACGATGGCCCCGGGACGAGTTTGAAGATAAACAAAATGCGACCTCTCATTCGCTTTGGAAGCCTTTGTGATGAGAGAGAGGCGTGTACGGAGCGCGGTCCTTTAAGCTGCGGTTTTTTACATTGAGAGAATAATTTATTCGTAATTAATAGATGTATGTACATGGAAAACCGAGAAAACCGGAAAATGTCAGGGAATTTGATTCGTCAGGGACAAGTCGGGGAAGTGTCAGGGAATTTTGGATTTTTATTGGAAATTATAAAAAAAAAGAAGAGTTCATTTTTCGAAATTCCACCATTGATACATTTCACAATGGAGTTTGTGCTACTGCTTCAGATATCTCCAGTAGTATCGCGCGTGTGTGTTCCATCAACTAAAATTAAGATTTCTACCATCAACGATATTTTTTAGCTTATAAACGTTTTTGAAACCTCGTGTTCTTGTATTACAATTATTTACAGCTTTGATGCTTGGATTATACAAAAATCCTAATATTAGCAAAAATATCAGGGAATATTTACAAAACTTTATCTGAAAATGTCAGAAGTAAATCAGAAAAAAAAATCAAGGAATAATCTGGAAATTTCGTAATGAAGCTTTAGTAGCCACCCTTTTAATTATGACGAGAGAAATGTTTCATTGGATCAAGCAAATATATGTTAACCTTGCAATGGGACACGTGGGTCTCTTGTGTCCCCTTAGCTGGTTCCTGTCTTTATGGCTACACGTGCGCCACAGGTGACCGTCTCATGTATTGGGTGTGCCATTGCAGGGTTATTTGTTAGAAGGTTTATTTCTCATTTGAATAGAAAAGAGTGATAGTTAAGAAATTATTTACTTGGTCCGACGAAATATTTCTTTCCCCATAAACAAGTATACATTTATTAAATACTAGCTTTCCGCTCGCGGAGATCCTTTCTTAGTGGATGCTGCGTCACATAAGAAACTTACTGTCCAAATTTCATGTAATTAGCGTCAGCCGTTTCGGCTCGACGTTGATGAATCAGTCAGACAGCCAGGACGTGTTTTTTTATCTGTATAGATAAATAAACTGTTCTCTCACGTGTAGCGATACGAATCCATTATTCAGATGGGGATTGGGTAAACTTACTTCTACGTATCGAGATTAGGAATCACGCTGAAGTAGATTTACATAGCAAGAGTCGATTTCAACGAATTCGTTGAAATGGGCAAAGCTCCATTGCACTTTTACTGTACGTAGCGCAGTGAAATTTATCACGTCGATCGTTTCATGGCTCGAGCCTAATGCGACTCGACAAAATTTATTAATTTTTCACACTCGAGAAATGACCACGTTAACGATTTGCAACAATCGCAACCCCCTACGGCACGAAAAATGCCTCTCGCATACCCGAAACCCTCCGAGACCCCTTCGCGCGCCCAATCGTCGTGACTCGCGATTCCTCCTTGTACATCTTCATGGACCAAGAAACCGTGGGACGCGCGCTCCATTAGACAAGTCACGAGTGGCAGCCAGGCCGATGATATCGCGTTGTTTGTTTCCTCGGCTACCTGTCGAGCCCTGCATACGGGCCTGCATCCTGCGGGGAACAATGGATCCGTCATTTTCAGGTCGGCGGAGCCACTCATTACCGCGCGCGGGCAACTCGAAAACGCCTTGCTTTTGTCCCTTAAATAACAATGAGCCGACTAGTCCAGTAAAAATCCTTCTGAAATCGATGTTTCGAGCCTCAAAGCTGAAAATTTGGTCAAAGGTCCATTTTTGGTAGTTGAAAACAGGGGTGACGTTTAAAAAGTTCTATATCCCCGAGGATTTTTGAAAAACAATAAAAACTACCCAAAAAATGGGCTCTACGAAAATAACTCGAAAACTAAGCGAGATATCGAAAAAAGTGTCAAATAAAAGTTGTAGAGCTTAAAATTCTCTATAAAAAAGGTTTATACAGTTTACCCCCACTCCTCACGGTTTACCCTCTAGAGCCGCGCGAACATTGGAAGTAGAAAAAAATCATGAAATCATGAAAAATCATGATAACATTTTTGAATACTTTTTGTTTTAAATTGCTTAACAAATTCTCTACTTTTTAAATAAAATGATGTTTTTTTTCCCTCAATTGTTTAAAAACTGCCAAGTAAAATCAACGATATCTCTCGATATATTGAATGATTTTTCCTTCTTTGTGTTCCATAATTTTGTTAGTTAAATTCCCTGCACATTACACTCCGGTTATTCTTCTGTAATTGTCGTAAGTTTTTAAATAACTCCGTTTGGAAAATTGCTTTACAAACCTTGGTGCGTCCGGAGAACCACTGGTGGCCTGCTCCTTCCTCCCCATGGTGATGGGACCCGAGCCCGCTACCTTTCTGGGTCTCGTTCTCCTCCGTTTAAACTTTCCTAACCTCGGCCGCTTCGCACAGCAAAATATATGTTATGCACCATCATGTAGCTATATTATAAACAAAGTATTGGATTATTTCGCCCATAAAGAAAGTAAATAGAAAGTTTTTCAATAATTTTTATTTTGCATACTAAAAATAACACCACCGCCGTTTTTTTTTATATAGATTCAAGCATGATTAAACTATGACATATAATTTTTACGAGATGATTGGTGTGGTAGAACAAGTCGAAATAAATTAATGAAAATGAAACAACTTTGCTTTCGCCGTTTTTCTAACGTAAGAGATAGCGGAAAACGGTGGAAGCGAAGTTGTACACCTATTAATTCGAATTTTTACTTTACAAAAATAATAGTATTTATTTACAATGACTTATTACTAATGAGAATACAATTTACTGCACGTAATATATGTACATATAAATCGAAATTAAATCACATTAAAGGTGTTATTTTATGAACTGACACAGAATCTTCGTTTTAATCTTCATCGCTTTCGTGATTTATTGTGGATTGAATATGTTCTTTGTGAAATAGTTTCCTTAATGTTTTCGCAGGTTTAATAAGCTTTGTTTGATATCGCGCAAATGAAATAAATAATAAATAATTGAAGCTATATGGGAACAACAACCGACCGTTCTTTTGCCATTTTCGCGCTCGCATGTGTCGATAGAATGTGAGTCGATACAAATGTAACAGTAATTGCAAGACGGTGGAGGTAGCGACTTTCTATCCCTGATAAGCCAGGTGTTCCGTCGCGCGTTAAGCGAACGTCTATATCGGTTCTTATCGTTCATTATTATAATTATCGCGATCTATGTAAAGCATTAATGTAGAGTTAATCCCGCCATCGGTCGCAATGGTGAATTATTCTGGGATTTTATACTGTTACGATTTCACCGTTCCATTGCGGTCACCGAGACTGCACTACGGTGGTTAACCCTTTGAAGCACACATTTTCCTGATATCCTTATTTTCATAAACATACTTGCTCTTCAGGTTTTTGGGGTCGCTGATTTCAAATTTGCTATCTGATTTTCAAAATTCCAAATGGTGGATCCAATATGGCGGACCAAATTTGTAAAACTGACTCCGATCATGGTGAAAATTGGTATACAAAGTCAATTTTGTTAATTTCGACTGTAATATTGAGTTCGCTACTTTGAATTTTAAAAATATAATAACACATTTATATAAAGCATCACGAGATACCCATGTGTACCAACTTTTACCAAGATCAGAGTCAACTTCGGTACTTTTGTCCGCTATATTGGATCCGCTATCTTGACTTTTAAAAATCTAATAGCAAATTCGAAATCAGCGACCCCAAAAACCCATGTATACCAATTTTCACCATGATCGGAGTCAATTTTACAAATTTGGTCCGCCATGTTGGATCCGCGTATATATATGTATATTGCGTTGTTAAAAGTTAACTGTATCAGTGCTCTATGTGAAAACGTGTAATTCCATATACTTTAAAGTTATTACTACAGTCATATAGTCATATTCTACCCACAATAAATCACGAAAGCGATGAAGATTAAAACGAAGATTCTGTGTCAGTTCATAAAATAATACCTTTAATGTGATTTAATTTCGATTTATATGTACATATATTACGTGCAGTAAATTGTATTCTCATTAGTAATAAGTCATTGTAAATAAATACTATTATTTTTGTAAAGTAAAAATTCGAATTAATAGGTGTACAACTTCGCTTCCACCGTTTTCCGCTATCTCTTACGTTAGAAAAACGGCGAAAGCAAAGTTGTTTCATTTTCATTAATTTATTTCGACTTGTTCTACCACACCAATCATCTCGTAAAAATTATATGTCATAGTTTAATCATGCTTGAATCTATATAAAAAAAAAACGGCGGTGGTGTTATTTTTAGTATGCAAAATAAAAATTATTGAAAAACTTTCTATTTACTTTCTTTATGGGCGAAACAATCCAATACTTTGTTTATAATATAGCTACATGATGGTGCATAACATATATTTTGCTGTGCGAAGCGGCCGATGTTAGGAAAGTTTAAACGGAGGAGAACGAGACCCAGAAAGGTAGCGGGCTCAGGTCCCATCACCATGGGGGGGAAGGAGCAGGCCACCAGTGGTTCTCCGGACGCACCAAGGTTTGTAAAGCAATTTTCCAAACGGAGTTATTTAAAAACTTACGACAATTACAGAAGAATAACCGGAGTGTAATGTGCAGGGAATTTAACTAACAAAATCATGGAATACAAAGAAGAAAAAATCATTCAATATATCGAGAGATATCGTTGATTTTACTTGGCAGTTTTTAAACAATTGAGAGAAAAAAATCATATCATTTTATTTAAAAAGTAGAGAATTTCTTAAGCAATTTAAAATAAAAAGCAGTCAAAAATGTTAAATTTTCGAGGTTTCATGATTTTTTTTTTCTACTTCCAATGTTCGCGCGGCTCTAAAGGGTAAACCGTGAGGAGTGGGGGTAAACTGTGTAAACCTTTTTTATAGAGAATTTTAAGCTCTACAACTTTTATTTGACACTTTTTTCGATATCTCGCTTAGTTTTCGAGTTATTTTCGTAGAGCCCATTTTTTGGGTAGTTTTTATTGTTTTTCAAAAATCCTCGGGGATATAGAACTTTTTAAACCTCACCCCTGTTTTCAACTACCCAAAATGGATCTTTGACCAAATTTTCAGCTTTGAGGCTCGAAACATCGATTTCAGAAGGATTTTTACTGGACTAGACGTCGGGCGTTGTTACCGCTATTATTAATTTCCACAGCTCGAAATTTATCTTCTCGCGCCGCGCGGAAGAAGACCCCTCATTCCTGTCTCTCTTTCCCGTATACTTTCTCTCTTTTTTACTTGGTTTTACTATTTACTCGTTTCACTTCTCACCCTTACGGTTCACTCTTTTACCATTTATTTTTACTTAGTTTTACACGGAAAAAATGGGACTCAGTTTTAGGTCAAAATTACACTGCTGCAGTTAAAAATTCAAAGTGTTACTTAACAAATATTCATTGTGCGTCAGATATTACTATACGAACAATCAAAATAAAGTAAATTCCACTATGCAAATAGTTAAAAATTTACTATACCTAGTGTTTAAGATAGTAACATTGAAATTTTCATTTCTTATTACTAACATAATGAGTTTTACTAAATGCTTTAAGAATTGATCACTTTCAAATGGTAAATTATCAATCTGTTTCAGCTTTATTATATACTAATATAGTATTTTTAACTCAAATATTCACGTACAATTTTTTATAATTTGAGCTCCAATTTTCTCCGAGTACTACAGACTGAACCAGAAAAATACTGTTCTAAAAATAGATGAAAATAAAAATAAAAAGGAATCATTAGATACAAATAGCACTTTTCAGAATTAGAGGAGAGATGTAAGTTTTTGAGCAAGCATCGGTAGCAGCGATAAAAAATCAAACTCGGCGCTTTCAGGTGATAAGTTTGAGAAATGAGGTCCGGCCTTATGGAGCTCTAATGCCAAATTCCGAGTGGATGAAAATTATCTAATATTACTCGTATTGAAGTCGTTTCAGGGGTTTTCGACCACACTGATACCATTGATAACTATACAAATTCGTAATTGTATCCTCTGAGCAGGGGCGACTACATCTATTGCATAAAAAATAAACAAAAACTCCGACAGTTTGTCTTTAAGGTGAATCGAAAACGTTGATTTTGAAAAAATAATAAAACATTTATATCTTTATCCCTCGAGCAATCCTTGGATTACAACTCTTATTGCGAAAAAATTGATAAAAATTCCGAAACTCCTCAATCCACTTCGATACAAATAATTTTCATCCACTCGAAATCAAACATTGGAGCTCCATAAGGCCGGACTTCATTTCTCAGTCTTACCACCTGAAGGGGCTGAATCACATTTTTTATCGCTGCTACCGATTCTTGCTCAAAAACTTACATCCCTCCTCTAATTTTCTGAAAAGTGCCAATAGTATCTAATGATTCCTCCCGTTTTTTATTTCAATTTACTTTCAGTACAGCATTTCTGGTCCAGTTTGTATTTACTCATACCATTTATATTACTTTTACTATATTTTACTCAGTTTTACTATTTACGTTTGTTTCTTCTCTCCATTTTCTCTTACAATTTCTGACTTTTACCATCTACTCACTTACTTACTATCTACTATTTACTTTTACCATGTAATTCTTTATTGTTTTTCCCTTTCTTTGTGAGCTCTCAGGAGACGCCCGTATCAGAGCCTGTTCAATAAACGCATCTTCTTCTCTCGCGCAACACTGGCCTCTTTTTCCGTCGTCCTTCGCGGATAGGAATCGATTTGACGGTCGTAATTGCTAATTTCGTACCGGGAGCGAGAATCGGATCGCTTCGCCCGTCATCGGAGGATCTCCCTCGCGCGTCCACGTGCTACTCGCTCGCTCTTCGCGTAAGATACAACGTACATACACGCTCGCGGCTTTAGCTAGCGCGAGGGAGTAGATAGCGTGGGTATACACGCAATACGCGCGGACGTTAATGCCGACATCCGAGCGAAAAGCACGTAGTTCGGCACGCCGCACCGGGAAGCGGTGGTCTTCGACGTCGCTTTTCGGTGGGCGCCGTGTGTGTTGCGTATACGCGTATACCTATGTACATATCTTGTAATTTTCTAGATTATTTGAGCTGGATGGATCGCGGGTGTTTGATCGACGTGACGATGTGTCTGCCCGATGCTTTCCATTGGACGTTAGTCTCCCGCCGTCGCGCGCTATCGGTACACGGATCGGACGAATTTTGCTCAAGTCTGGACTCCTTCCCGAGTTGATTTAGTCTGATCTGTTCTGTTAAAATTGGACGGATATGGATTCGACGAGATGAGAAATGATAGAGGGTGTAGCCCCAAAGTGGATGTAAAATTGAATGTCATACGTGATTCGGGAGGTCTACAAACATTCATGATTGAAGAGTGTAAATTCTGAAGGGTCCAAGTGCATAAGATAATAGATATCGTCACCTCAATATAGGTTTGTTCAATATCCACCTTTTGGGAATGGGACATTGAACAAACCTATATTGGAGTGACGATATGTAGCGACCCGTCGCGCTACGACGCCCTGCCGCCAGGTGGCGCCGACCTTCGACTCCACGGCTCTCGGCTTCTCGTTAGTGGTCCAACAACGGGCAAGTTTCTATATAAGACCGATAAGACCGCAACTGCCCGTCTCTCACCGAGAACCACAGAGCGTCTAAGGCAGGAGTCGGCCTAGCCTTACTGACGAGTCCACAGGCCGACTCCGGGACAAAACGCTCCGCCGACTGGATGGCGACCACATCCTTTTCGTCACAGATATTTTTATCCTTCGATTCGAAATTATCAGTGTAGTGTCGATACTGTTCAATTTGAATACTTTATTTCTACATCTGAATCGGCCAAAATGACTGACAATCAGTGAATAGTGGCTGATAATCAGCTAAAATTATACTGCTGCAATGTGACTATCGCGTTCTCCCGTTGAAACGCAAAACGCATCGCCGTGGTATCGCCTCTAGCCGGCCAATCGCGACGGATTTCAACGTCGCCGAATTATTCGAGCGCGATCGCGGGTTCTCCGGAACTTCGGCCCCGCTCCGAGAGTTCCAGCACGTTGCGCAATAACGAGCACCGTGAAACCGCATCTTCCCCTTGATCTCCGGCGATCTCCCGCTTCCCACTCTCTTTCTCTCTCTTTCTTTCTTCCCTCCGTCGAACAGTCTCCTTCTCCTTCGCGCGCACCGTCTATCCCGTACGAGGCACGAGATACGGCCGCGCGGGAGAGACCCGCGCGCGCGGCTGGCTGCCTACAATTTCCATAATTCATGGCGCGCTCCCGCCGAAATCACGGGCAGGTGACGTTATATTTCAGGGAAATAAGGATGTCTCGGGGAGAGCGGAGAGACGGACTGCTCCGGTGATCTCGTTTCGTGCGAGCTGCAGGTTCTCTTCTCCGTTTTTCGAAGTATCTAGGCGTGTAATCTACGGAGAGGTCGTGTACGTACGGTGTAGTTATACGGTTCGGGCTCGCGTCCGAGAGATAAGACCGCTATGCGCGATAGGAGACGCTGGACGCAGGTGACGTAGTTATGTTTTCTCGAGGAAAATAGGGATGGCTTTGTGTGCGTACACGTGCACGGGTGACGTCATTTATTTACGGTCAATGCGTACACTGAGAAAAAATGGATCGTTGCGGGTAGTATACCTAAGTCTAGTATCTGCACTGAGAAGAATAATTTGGTTAAAATGACGAAACGCATCTGGTTAAATATATTTAGTCATTTTAACTAAAATACTAGCGAGTTTAATCAAATAATTAGTTATTCTAACCAAAAAACTAGTAAGTTTAAACAAATATTTAGCTATTCCAACCACATATCTAGTTATTTTAACCAGAAAATATTTAGTTCAACTAAACAGATGGAGAGAGGATACGTATTTCACCAAACGGTTTGGTCATGGCCTTCAAGAGTTTGGTTAAGTTGACTAGGTTATTTTTCTCAGTGTGTAAGGATGTTGTAGGGCAACTATCCTTGTGATTAGTATATGCATTTTAATTGGTAGCATATTCGTATTCTAATTAAGGTAAGAAGAAAAGTCATATTTTTGTGATGATTCACCGCCTTGTATAATAAATATAAAATAATAATACAAGTGTGAAATGATTATAAAATTTAATGTGAAGGGCTCTAACACTTATATTTATCGATTTGGATATAAAAGAGATTAGTGTGCTGCTTCTCATAAAATTCTATGCTAAACAGGCATTCAATAATTTATTTTGCATGTCTTATACGAGTTAGTGAATTATTGCAAAAATTTAACTGAAGGGCCCTGACACTTATATTTGTCGATTTACCGAATTTTATCAAAATCGTTCCAGTAGTTACGTTAAATAATTAGGAATAAGAGGTTAAAGCGTCATAACAGCCTTGATGCAGCATTTTGTTATGTTAAAGTTAAAGAAAATTGTGCTTGTTGGTAGAAGAATGTATCGCAAAGGGCTAAGAATAATTTTAGTAGTATCCATTTTTCTCGGTGTATATAGAGACATCAGGAAGGTTCGAAAAGGAATTTGGACGATTTTTCACGCTCTCCAAAAGAGAGTATAGCACAGGAAAATTAGACGATACCGGAAGCGAGAGATCGGTTCAAGAGCACGACATACGGCGAGCGTCGGCGCTCCGGGGTTTCACGGGAGATCGGAAGGAAGTTCATCAGATCGGTCGCTCAGATTTTAACTCAACCAGGTAGGAGGAAGGATATTCGGTCCGGCGAGCTCGCGCGAGAACAAAAGGGACTATACACCACGCGCTCGTGGAGCCAATGCAACGCGCTGTCGTCGTTACATGCGCGGACGAAGCGCTCCGTTTTTTCTTTTTTTTCCGTAAAGCTCGTCGTTCAAATTTACGTCATTTTCGGTTACATTATTCGGTACCCTTTATTCGGACGTTTGAAACGCACAGCGTGCGTTCCAAGCGTCCGAAGAGCAGCTCCGCGCGGATTGAGAAAAGTAACCTGGTCAATCAAATCATAATCCTGGAGACCATAACCAAACCGTTTGGTGAAATATGTATCTTCCATCTATATATTTGGTTAGATCACCCCTTCTGGTTAAAATAACTAGACATGCAGTTAAAATTACTAAGCATATAGTTGGAATAACTAAATATTTGCATCAACTAATTAGTATTTTGGTTAGAATAACTTGACTCCAACGTAAACCAAATGTGTTTTGTCATTTTAACCTAGTTATTTTTCTCAGTGCGAGGACAATTTGAGCCGGTTCGTTTAAAATGCGCCCCCCCCCCCCCCCCCGTGGCTCAAAGCATTTCCGACGTCGAGATCTAATTAATTTCCTCGTTAATTCGGTCGCTAACGAAGGAAGATTGATTTGGAACTGTTGCGTTATGTTTTACGATCATATTTGGAGTGATTATGATTCATAGGACTAGATGATAGCGTTAAATTGATTCAACTGAGGACGTTACTGATGTGATAAGAGTCCAGAGATTTTAATAGGCTGTAAGGTAATTAAAAAAAACACTTAATCATGGATATATCGACCGACAAACATAGACGATTAGATTTATAACAAGATATCGTTGGTTAAATTACACGATACTTCACAATTAATTCAATCATTTACAATCGAATGTCTTAAAATCGCTGCAAAAGTTACTTTGGGACACGTATAGGGAGATTTTCTCGTACTCTCTTACACCATTGAATTATAGGGTATAAGAGTAGAATAAACGACCCAGAGTGTTTTCATTTAACGTTTAAACGCAATTATCTCGAAACCCAGTAACGATACTGGAAAAATCGAAAGTAGCTTTTTTATAGTAAAATCACGGACGAACATTTTTCATTTGAGCATTTTCTCGATATCTCTAATCCTTCTCGAGATAATCGACTCTGAACTTCTGCTCCAATCGGAGCATTTATCCCACTTTTACCATACAGGTATAGGTATACCTACACTACGCGAACGCATCGTTCTCAGCGAAAGTCGAGCCTCGCAAAGACTGGACACCATAAGGCGAGCCGGTCTCGCTCGTCGGAGTAGAGGCGGTAAAAGAGATGAAAGACGATGGGGGGGAACGTTTACGAGAGCCGAAGAGGCGGTGGCGGCGTAGACCAACTGTCGGGACGAGATAATCACTTAATTACTCGATGCTGCGCGACCGCCGCTCTCTCCTTGCACATACGTGCGCACGATACGAACTGACCCGCACGCGATGCAGCGGCGGTACGAGAGACAGTAATAAAGAGTGTCCGTTTTGGGGGAGGGGGGGGGGGAGGGAAGAGCGAGGCACTCGTCCCGCTCGTTACGAGCTTTAATACAACGTGAAATGTAATACGGGGACACACCCCCGCTCCGTTCGTCGCGTCGACACGCGAACGAGTGGTCTCCACGTGCATTCGTACCGCGCGTAGGATGGATATAGCCACGCGGAGAGCCAGGTTGTCTAGCCCACCGCCGTAATTACCGGTTTCGTGTGCTAATGTCTTTATGGAGTAGTGAAAGCTCGGCGCGGAGATTGAGTAATGGGATACCGCTCGCGGTTCCACCGCATGTGCGGGGTCGTATCCACCGTGAAGGTGGGCACGCGTCACGCCTGGCCTTATGGAGAATTATAGAGTGGGAAATATGCGCGGACGAGGCACGAAACGGGACGACGAAGGGGACCACTGGACGATACTTCTTCGAGGGGACATCATCGCGGCCTCTTCGTAGTTTTCTTTTTGCTAGGCGCGCCGAGATCTTCAGGCGTGGTCGAGTATTATATTCTCGGTAATGTGTAGACGAGAGGAGTTTTCGATGCACGAGAGCCGAGGGAAAGGATGTACCGGACGCCAGCTGGAGTGCTGGGAAATTATACGAAGCACGTATAGTTGGAAGTTGGAGTGTTTACGAAGATCCAGAGTGTAAAATGCGACGATCGAGGTTAGAAATGAAAGGATAACCGAACACTGATAGAGAGGCGTAATGCACTGAGAAAAATAACCTGGTAAATGTAACCAAAATCCTGGTTGACCATAACCAAACCGTTTAGTGAAACATGGATCCTCCATCTGTTTGGTTAAATTGACCAATTTTTGGTTAGAATAACTAAACATTTGGTTAGGATAACTAAATATTTGGGTCGATTGACTAGTATTTTGGTTAGAATAACTAAACCTGTTTAACCAGGCGCGTTTTATCATTTCAACTAAGTAATTTTTCTTAGTGTAACATCAACCAAATATTGCCAACTGACTCTCTTCTGGTTGACTCGAATGATATCGAGCCTCTAAAAGCAAAAGTTTCTATGAGCTAAAAAGCCATTTTAAAAGCAAAAGGGTGTATAAAATAAATTTGTTGAGTGTAACTAATTAAAATACCACTTTTCGTATTATTTGTAAAAGTAAAAGCATAAGGGCGTATAAAAATTTTTTGGTTTCAATCGATAAAAATGTGTTAGAAAGGTGCAATAACGCTAAAATAAGAAAATTGGTCGATACGCCCTTTATCTTTTATATTTTGCAATTTTTCAAAAATTTAATGCCAAAAGAGCGTATCGAATAAATTTTTTTATTTCAGCGCTTTTACACCTTTCTGGCATATTCTTATCAAGTCGAACAAACTACAATTCTTATACGCCGTTTAGCTTTTATATTTGGTAATTTTTAAAAAATTTTATGATGACATTAGGTAGTCAATAGGGCTATTTAACAAATTTTTTTATTTCAGCATTTTTGCACATTTCTAGCATATTTTTATCAATTCAAAGAAATAAAAATTTGTATACACTGTTCATCTTTTATTTTTACAAGCAATGCGAAAAGTGGCTCATACGACCTTTTGCTTTTAAAGACGCAATATTTCTATTGAATCGATAAAACGACGACCGATTTGATAAAAATATCATACGAGTCAATTAGAGGAGAGTCGGTTGACTACATTTGATTGATTCGACTACATTTATTTATCAGTGGCGTTATAAATGATGATTATCGACAGATGCATATCATTAGAACGCAAATTATCGAGGACTTTGACTCTGGCATAATTACGCTCTCCATAAGGTCATTACCGAGCACATATAGACATGGCGATCCATTATTCCGAGTACCTGCCCATTCAACAGCGGAGACCCTTCCACGCGTCCCTGCAGCTACGCCGCTTCATTCGCGCGTAAATACGAGTACGCTCGTACACCCAACTCGACGATTCAACTCGCACGCGGAAGCGGATGTACGGCGTGCCCATGATCAACGTGCCGCGGGCGAACGATCGACGAGCACGCGGTACTTCCAAATCGACCGAGCGCCGCGTTAGCGCCGCGACGCACGCTCCGGAAGAATGTACATACGCTCGAAACGTTAGTGTGCGTGTGCACACACGGACGACCGGACTCGCCCGGCACACGGAACCACGTAGCGGGAAAACAATCGGTTATAGAGACGTTGGGTAATTTGACAAGAGAGCTGCGGGCTGTTGACAGTCCCACGTTCGGTGCGCCCGAGCGTGGCGCGCGGACTGCAGGCATTGTACAATACAATATATAAGCGCGCGGCTTCTCGACGCGCGTGAGCCAGCGGTAAACGGGAACGCGGTATATAGGTACGCGGTTTTGTCGCGTGGCTCCGGGCGGCGAGTCTGACTTTCAGTCGCTGCCTCCCCCCGGGGAACAATATCGTTACGATGATTGGTACCGTCTGGAGAACGTTTATTCGCGCCTGCGAGAGGCGTGGGCGGCAGGACGATTTAGGCGTCTCGTGGAGACGTAGGGGAGAGTCGTTGAATTCGGACCGCTTGAGGTATTTTTCAATAATGTTGAACATGGAATATATTGGAGAAGTAGCAACACGAGGAAATAATAAGCCGTTGTGTATGTTTCAAATTGATGCAATTGAATTTTCCGAGAAATATCTCTCAGAGGCGATAAACCATGAAACGAAAAGTATGCATTCAGTCCAATCAAGGAAAATAGTGGTCTAGTAGACTAAGAGATAAATATCTCTTTTCATAAATTAAGGTAAGAGCATAAAAATATAGTGCCTTGAAAGTAGTGTTTGAGAAAATGTAAATAGTAAAGAAACAATTATTTTAGCCATTGATAATAATGTAGTCAAAAAAATAGTAAAAAAATGAATAGAGAATTAATTTATTTTCTAAAATCCGCGTTCAATTTAGGCCATTGAATGTGATTCAATTTCGCGAACACGTGTTCCCAAACTTCGATGATAGCACGAATTTTTAAAATAATTATCATTTTATAGCCATGTAAATGTACTTTGAAAATATATAATAGGACATACGCGCGATTACTTATACAAGAACGATTATCAAAGCTCCGATCTATGGATGAATTTTTCAACTGTCCAGTAATAAGACTATTACTGTTCCGTCGGCTATAAATAATAGCCATCAGCAGTAACAAAGAAAGTGGGTCGTTCACCTCCAAGTATAACATACGATGAGACTAATCAAACAACGAAAAATATCCCTGTCCACTGTTCTAGACACACTGAGAGAAATAATTGCTAGTTTCAAAAAAATATTTCTTGAGCCAAGAACTCATGATCTTAAAAATTGTTTTAAATTCAGATTCTCTCTCTCTCTCTCTCTCTCTCTCTCTCTCTCTCTCTCTTAGTCCAAGAATACTTTCATTGTGACAAGAAATTCTTCCTGCGCGAAAAAAAATGATTACACTCGAGCTTATCAAATATTTTCTTGCACGAAGATGACTATAGCTTGATTCTGATATTATATCATGTTTTTGATTAAAGATTAAATTTCTTTTTGGCACCAGCAATTATTTCTCTCACTGCAGAGGGCTGGTCCAACCTAGGCGCCCCAATCCAAATTCTGTAACTCTCCCCTATATTCGCGTATAGTTATACGGATTCCTACGAGTTCGCGAGCTGAAATTCATCAACATGCGAACTTCCGGGAGTATGACAAATGCCCTTCCCCGAAGTCCTCCGCGAACATCGAGAGATTCGACGAAAGAGTCCGACTCTTTCACCTCCTCGACCGAAATCGAAGCGAGTGCCGACGCAGAAAGCTCGCGCGAGTCATGGGAAGTACTCAGCTCCCGGAACAGAGACGGTTACCATACCTCACAGATCCTTTGCTTCAGCCCGAGCAGCGAATTCCGCCAGAGCGAGTCAGCTCGCGATTAAACGGAGTCCTCGGATAAACGGGAGTAAAGACATCCCCCGAGATTGTCTTTATAAGCGAGCGTCTTTTCGAGTGCAGCGAGGCGCGATGAGAAATTTAAAGACATCTCGAGGGTGAGCGGAGGGACGGGGGAATGACGAAGGGGCACGGCGGACGATTCTCTCCACCCCTCCGAAGATTCACTCGCGCAAAAGTTTAAACGGAGACTGACCAGCGAAGCGGCGACGAGGGCGTCGATTAGTCAAATTACTTTCCGCGATTTTAATTCGAGGAGGTCTTAGGAGGGGTGGCACCACGACGGGGGAGGACGATCCAGGGGCGGCGTATTATTCGATTCGAAAGCTCGAGGGGGCTACGGCGGGGGTTGGCTCGGGTAAAAATGATGAACGTCGAAGCTTCTTACTCTCGGCGGTAGGAGGGAGGGATGAACTTATACATGCTTCAATAACTTTGGAACTGCTAAGCCCCTCTTCGGCTCTTTCCTCTCTCGTCGCCTCCGCCGCTGCCGATTCCGCGAAGTCGCTGCCACTTGGCGTCATCGTCCTCCTCCCGTCGGGCTTGCAACTTTATTATTAAGTATTTTGAATATTTGAAATCGCGCGAGCTCGTCCGAGCGTGGAAGAAAGGGCGCGAGTTGAAGGAGACGTGCACGAGCGGCAATGACGACAGGGGTGGGGGTGTTCGCGTTCGACGAGCGAACGTCTGGGATTAAGGGCGAGTTTACGGGGGGTGCGAAACTTTGACGCGGGGGACGCGCTCGCCGAGAGCGTCGTTGTCGAGATTTGGGACGAGTTTTGCGAGGGGTAGTGTTTACGGTGCGGTTGGTGCTCTCCATTTTTAATATCGGGCCGTTAATTATTGCTTCATTAATGGGACTGCTGCGTTGAGTTCTTTTCAGTTAACGATATGGTAAGGTAAAAGTGGGATGCGCTGCAAATTTAAGCTCATTCTTAAGTGTGCAAAAATAAATGTTAAAAATTTTAGGTTTTCGCGGTCATTGTCGTTATAATTATGAGTATTACTACTCTTGACTTCCGGGTATAAAAATATTATTTTGCCGATATTTTGCAAACATTGCTATTTGCTTCATCAGGGCCGATGACCTTTTGATACTGCAATGTTTGCGAAACGTCGGCAAAATAATATTTTTGGATGCGGTTACCACTCGGAATGCAAGGAGTAGTGATACTCATAACTATGAAAATAAACGTTTTGGTATGTTAGTGATAACAAGTATATTATTTGAACAGAAAAAATATGCGTTAAATTAATATATCAAAACGTTTAAAATGTATTCATTTAACGCACTTTAGCGTATTAATTTCCGAGATTTAAATCGTATTACATTCCTAACACGGAATTACGATGTATCAAAATATAACATATAAAATACAACACGCGTTAAGTGGGTTAATACAATACACTTAAAACATGCAAAAAGTGACTACACGCACGTTAAATATCTTATTATTAAATGAATAAGATTTGCAGTGCACACTAAGCAAAATAATTAGGTTTTGATGACAAAACACTTAGTTATTCTGCGCTTAGTTATTACTCTAGCCAATAAGTCATCAATTTAACCAAATAGATAGAGAGAGGATCCATATTTAACCAAACGATTTGGTTATCGTCTCCAGGATTTTGATAAAACTAACCAAGTTATTTTTCTCAGTGCAGATGCTCCAATTGAAGAGAAAATTCAAAGTCGATTATCTCGAAATACGTAGCAGATATCGAAAAAAAGTTTAAATAAAAAATGTTCATCTATATCGTTATTATAAAAAAGCTGCTCTACATTTTTTACATATCTCCACTGCGTCTCAAGATAATCGCGTTCAAAGTTAAACTGAGAAACTGGAGTGTCTGTCTCATTTTTACCCTATATAACAATGGACGAGGAAGCGAAGGCGTCGCGATCCTTCTTCCTCGTGTAGGCGCAACCTCGCTAACGATCGATCGCGGGTTGCAGTCGGGCCTAGACACACGTGGGATGCACTGCCGACGAAACTTTCGCGCAACAACAGCCTGATGAAATTCGCTAGGCGCGGTAGACGCATTCCCGTTGCAATCTGCGGCATTAAATTCGTCATCCCCGTGGCTGTGCTCGTCGTTTCTCCGAGAGTTACTCTAATTCATACGTCGAGTGAGTCTTTCTCAAATATCGGGCGAGAGAGACACGTCGCCGGCGAAACTCGCGAGATCCAATAACGGTGATTAAATCTGCGCGCCTCGCAACGCGACGAACCGCACAGAGCTTTCCGACGATTAATAGCGAGAGGCCGTACAGAAGAGTCTCGTATCCGACGGACGACGAAGAGCCGCAGCGCGCAAAAGGGCTTCGCCCGCGTCGAGAGTCCCGGGAAGATTCGTACGTCTCTCTCTCTCTCCGGCGCGCGGGAGGTGGATATATGTACGTACGCGCGCGGCACCTCCCCAGACGCTCGGATTAGCGCAAACGCTCGCAGACTTCGCGCTCGAACGCCGACGCAACTTGGACCGGAAACTTGGAAAGACAGACAGATGGGAACGGAGCGAACGTTAATACCATTGTCTCTCGGCGCGACGACGCTGATGTCGCGACTCGAAGACGCAGACGAGACTACGCCCCGCGGTCCCGTCGTCCTTCTCCTCCTCTTCTTCCCGTTTAGTTACGAGGATGCCGCAGCGGCGTCGCTCGTATAGGAACGCTCCTCGAAATGTATAGTACGACCGTGCAACGGCGCACACCGGAATAGCGCGCGTATCCGCATGTGTATACATAAGTTGCGGTACACGTCTACGAAATAATAATCCGAGCGACGGACCGCGTTGCGAACTTCGCGGGAAATGGAGGAAACGCGCGTCGGACGGTGCTCGGGAGTCATGTTTATAAAGTATTTCCCACGAGATGCATATCCGGGAGCGAACGCTGGTAACGCCGCGTCGTCGGTTTTCCGACGAACCGTGACGGCGTTGGCTCGTCGATTTTCGGTTTTCGAGCCGCGTTCCGCCTCGCGGACGCGCTTGTTAAAATAAATATGGTAATCGAATATTCTTAATGGTATATTTATTTGTTTCGAATGAACATCGATTCGATTCATATCAATATTATTGATTGAACTAATCGATATTCATTCGAATCAAATAAATATGCTACTGGAAATATTCAATGACCACACTGAGAAAAAAAGTAGCTGATAACATAATTTTGTTGAGTCAATTTGATGACCTAAACAGAATATTTGTTGGATTATCCAAATGTTTAGCTCTGCCATCCGAGTTCTCGCGAAATCAACCAAAGAATTTTGCGATTCCAAAAAAATGTTTTGTTGGCTCGTACTCATTCTGTTCGTATTTATTTGAAACAAATACGTCTTTTTTTCCTCAGCTTGGGTCAAACGTTTTGATTGAAATGGCGTTAAATTCGAATGATACATTCGATAAGCGAGGATACACTCCGGAAAGTCTATTTGGATATGAACCTATTAGAAAGTTTACCTATTTATTAGTCACGAATAGAAACTTTTTTCATCTCAAAGAAAGATCTATTCGAAATTAAATAAATGTCTGCGTACATCGTGGAACGTTTATTCACTTCAAACTTCTGTTTACTCCTTGTCAATTAATTTTTTATTCGTCGCGAGTAAATGTTTTTATTATATATAGGTCCCTATTCAAGTAAACCTTTTTCCAGGTGTAAGAATAAAATAATTCATAAAAATCCTTCTAATTTGCTCGAATAAAACAGGACTTTTCCCCCGAAATCGTGAAAATTTCATTTATCAGTCGCTGCAAATACAAAACGACAGGTGGAAGACTATTTACGTCAGCGAATGGTAATACGGAAGTTGATAAAAGAGTCCGTCACGTCGGAACGGTTTCTCTCCGTGGAGCTTCGCTTCCCGCCCACTTTTGCCCACACCCGAGTCGCGGGCGGCGGTAGCCGCGCGAACTGCAGCGAAAGAGGAGTAAGAAAACGGATGAACTTGGTCGCATTTTCACGCGCGACAGCGAGTCCGTTACGAAGTCCGGGTGTCTGGCAGCCTTCCGCGGCGGAAAAATACTGCAGCGCGAACTGGAATCCCAGAGCTATACCGCGGAGTCTTGCCTCGTTTATTTATGTATGAAGCCGTAGGTCCCACCGCCTACCCTCCCCCTTTAAAACTCCACCGCGACTCTTACAACGCGGTCGTACGTTATTCATACGTGTAACGCGTGGGTACGTACGCGAAGCGGTGATGGATGTCCGTCTCGATGCATCGTCCGCCGCTGGACTGATCCACCCCGCGTTCTTACGCTCCTCCAAGCGAATGAGCGTGGGATATTCGGAGCGAACTTTGCAGTTGTCCGCGAAATATATAATTAAACTGAGAAAAGAATTTGGCCAATTTCATCCTGAGGACGTTTAGTGAATTCAGATCTTCCATCTGTTTGGTTAAACTGACCACTTTTTGGATAGAATAACTAAAATAATGTTTGATTAGAATAACTAAATATTCGGTTCAATTGACCAGTATTCGGTTGAATTAACTAACCAGTATTTTGTTTAGAATAACTAAACGTGTTTAACTTGATGCGTTTTGTCATTTTAATCTAATTATTTTTCTCAGTGTACTTTGTACGATACCCGGTAAATTATAAACTCGTTTCACAGTGAATTTTTTCTTCGTATTTTTAGTGAAATGTATACTCTACCTTATGACACGGTGAAAATTGCATTATTTTTGGTAAAACTGATTTCTCGAGGAATTTATTTTGAATTTTTTGCAAATAAGAAACTTTCAGAGACACGTGACATGCATGTAACACACGCATTGTCGGAGTAATCGCACAACACATGCTTCATATCACGAGCCACGCAGGAAGAAAATCCGGACAGACGTTTTTCGGGTTATGCATACTGCAGCTGGAGTTGCACGATACGTCCCGCATACGTGCGCGCACCGCGATACGTTATCGCGTAATTCCAAAAGTTATTTCCGCCCTTGCCATCGCGATTTGCACCGCGCCACTTTTCAAGGGGGACCGAATTGTTTTGTCGACTATTTCCACCTAATCGTCGAATCGCGTGTGAACAAACTTGAGAACCACTGCACACGCGATCTGCGCATATAAAGCCGTCACTGCGCGCGCTCGGACACCGAGTATGTGGAAGTCCTTCCATTGCAGTCCTGACGGGGAAGATGAATCAGAAAAAAAAAACGAAATCCACCCACGCCACCCCTCCCGAAGACAGGACCACCAACGGGCGATAATTTCGAGGATACTGATCGACCACTATACGCGAAGGGAGGAAAGTCACCCCCAAAAAAAACCCGACTAAGTTTACGGGCCGCCGAACCACCGACCTGCGTACATCGTTTCTGATGCGGAGACGTCGCGCGCCTCTCTTCCTCTCGCCCCCCTCTTTTCCTATACGCGGATAAGCGAGCGAAGAGCGGGACGAACCGCGACGGGGGGAGAATGAGAAAGAGGGGAGGAAGGGCTACGTGGCTGCCGGCAAGAGTGAATTATGGGACAATTAGTTCCGGTAGATATATAAGCCTCGGACTCAGACTCCGCTTCGCTCGCGGAGTCCTATATTCCTAACGGTTACAGTCTTGTAGGACCGCGAGATACGGTGGACCGACCGTCGGAGAGACCAGAGAGAGAGAGAAAGAGACTCCGGAGTCTCTCTCCCCTCTCGCGTCGGCTGTGCACCGAAAGCCAAGGGGGCTAGACGACTCATTAACCACCGCGGCATACCCGCGTTCTTTGTGTCTGGTCCAGAGCTACCAGCATCCCGTCGACGACCAACCCCCACGTCTCGCGCACCGCACGTTCTCCTCCGCCTCTTGGCAATTGCTTGGCACGCGCGCGGTCAGCAGCGGCGACCACCCTCTTCTGCCGTGCGTCTCTCGACTTTTTTTTTACCGTCGCGAATAAATACTCTCGCGCGGCTCTCTCCGCGACAGACGGTTATATACTCGTACGTACGACGCGTACGGAGCGAGAGTAGCGCAAGAACGACGAGAACGAAAATCTCGACGGCGATGCTCCGTGGTACGGATACTGTGTAGACGTCGCGGAGAGAAACGCGCGGTACCCCCGCCGGGGGGAAAGAGCCGGCGTTAAACGACCCTCTTCAATTATGCGCGAGCCGAAATACCAGTACACCCGCTCGGCAGTGGCTTTTAGAAGGAGCTCAGATTTTCTCCGAAAAGACCGTCGAGTTCAGAGCAAATTGTACGGAGAAAAGTTTGTGGCAATCACTCGCATAATCCATGTGATAAAATTGAGTTACTGCGGCATATGGTGTTCAGTATCATAAATATGTCGATATTTACCATAAGTACTGTCTCATTTGCTATACTTATGGTAAATATCGACATGCTTATAGTACTGAACGTCATATCCAGGGCGAAAAAATTCTATACATTTTCTATATACCTAATCCATATGTGGTTTTGGTCACATATGGCTTATAATATATGATTTTTATATTAACCATATAAGGACTGACTATATATGAATTCTACAAACATTAAAAAATCTGTATATAGTCCTTACATGGTTAATATAGAAATCATATATAATTCATATAGGTATGACCAAAACTACATATGGATTATATACAAAATAAATTGAACTTTTCCGCCTGCACGGAAAAAAATGATTTTGCAGTCTTAACAAAAGTAGATTTTGCTGGGAACTTTCTGCCATCGTGACAGAAATATTATTTATAGCAGCAAAAGATGGTGGCTAATGGTGGTCAATGGTGGCAGACATAACTACAATCACAGCAACATTTTTTTCGGTAAAAATATTTGAAGGGTACACGGAAAAAAGGGGCTCATCGACATTCTGTATTTAAATAAGTTTTTGGTGTTTCTTTCCTATTTACTTAATAATAAAAAACCCTCATATGTTGGTATGTAGTTTTTATATTTAATTGCACATATCTTAACGCAGTAAAAACCTTTGATAAAAAATGTTCTTGAGGGTGACATAGAAAATAAACCTAAAAATTACTCTCCTCTGTAAAATGTCGATGAGCCCCTTTTTCCCGTGTACCCTTCATTTGCTATTCCAGCAAATATTTTTACTATTATTGGACGTATCGATTGTAAGATCTATTTTTATTAACGCTGCCACAAATAATTCTTTTTCCATGTGGGGTGCCGCAATAATTCAATCCTACTAGGTACATGAATTGTGGGAGTGGTTACCACAAACTTTTCTCCGTATAGGATTGTGGCTCTCGAAGCGATTTTTGTATTTACTCGTATGTTCTATTTATGCTTCGCGGGCCGTCGAATGTATCGATTTGTACATACGATATACTGATGTTGTATCGAATGCACCATCCATGGTTATTCCGAATACAAAAATTAAAATACCCGTCTGCGCTGCATAGCTTGGGGGTAGATTTGATGAAACAATTTTTCTTTTTCGTTGAACAAGTAAAAATTGCCTGGGTGGATATCGCAGGCAAAGGGATATGCGAATTGTTAATAATTGGATGTGATGCGCGCGTGTAGTATGGAGCACCGAGGGGGTGTGATGAAAATGACGCTAGTGATAATATCGAGTCATTTGAGGTCAACTAGGCGCGCACGGGCGTCATAGACGACTGGCCTCGACGATTGATTTCGGTCGGTGTCTATTATTCGGCGTTCGTTCTATTTTCTATCTGGTCCCTACCATTCGCGCCGTCGTATCTGTAAACACCAATCGCGGGATGGTGGAAGTCGTATTTTTGTCAGGAATAATTAAGTTATTGATTTGGAGGAAGCTGGAGTTATTGCTAATCGATTGAATAAATGGTACGACTACAGAAAGGCTATACAGCATATTTCAGTGTGTTTACAATAAGAGAGGAACATATAAAGATTTTCGGATTTTCCCACTGCGTTGAAGAATAATTATTCCTTAGAAACTAGTAAATTGTAATATAAACTATCACGATCTAATGTTTCTGAAAGAAAAATTACTCTACCCCGTAGAGAAAAAACATCCGAAAATCTTTATATGTATTGTACTTTTCTTACTGCAAATACAGTAGAATTTATTGTATACTGAGAAAAATAATTGCTGGTAATACTAAAAAAATATTTCCTTCAATGAAGAACATGATTTAATTGCAGGATCAAGCCATGGTTTTTTTCGAATAAGAAAATATCCGATAGGCTCAAGTTTCTACACAGTACACAGGGACCGGGTAGTAAGTTTAAAATTGATTATCTTGAAATTAATTCCAAATATCGAATAAAAGTTTACATAAAAAATGTTTATTTATACTATGATTGTGTAAAACAGGTATTCTTCTTTTTTTATAATATATGTCTTCACTGCATTTCAAGAAAATCGCATTCAAAGTTGAACAGGAACTGGGGCATCATCTATTTTACTTTTACCCTAATTGTTTTTCTCTCGCACATGAAGAATTAAATACTTATTCCCCCCCGACAAAAGTATTCTTGAATTAAGAATACGTATTCTTAAATCAAGAATCTCTGTATAACATAAGAAGTATAAAAATTATTTAAATTTTAAGAAACAGTTTAATTCTATTACACATGAAACACTACATTTTTGTAAAATAATAAATAAATACTAATAAGAAATAAAATTAAAATATTTATAATATTTTTCTTAGTAAAATTTAATTTTTGTTTAATTATAGCTATAACGATGTTCTTGCAGATTCAAGAAACATTTTATTGGCACTAGCTATTATTTTTCTCAGTTTATCAGTCTTTTTCTGATGCTCATTTGAATAGAGTAGATATAAAAAGTCCGTATCATCATACCATTATGGAATATTAACGTATAAAAGGCTGCTGTTGCTAAGCTAAGAATATAAAACAAATCAAAATTGAGTAAACCCATCGAGATCACACTGCCGTGTTGAGTTAAAAAAGGGCGTATCCGACATTTTTACAGTTTTGAGATATTAGGGTTTTTCTAGTTCTTTTCGTGCCACACACACTGATAAAATGAAATTCAAAATAAATGATAAAATATTTTACTCTTTCCGGGCCAGATACGACTTTTTTTTTAACTTAACCTCGTGTCAGATTTGTATAAAATTGAATAAACTGAAAAATGATTTTTTTGTAGATACGCGCCCTTGTAACTCAACACGGCAGCCGAGGTATCGTCATTTCGTGTCTGTCCACACTCAACGATCCCCGGAGAGATCGCCGCTCGACTGTACCTATATGCATACGATCGATAAAATCCTCACGTCTCGAAGAGTCGCTCGTCCGAACAACCCGCGTCGCATCCTCGCACGTCCTCCGGCCCACACGTCTCCCTGTACAGGAGGTCCAGGCGGGAGTTACGCCCCCGTCGTCGCGGTGTAACGAAGGAGGAAGGTGGACAGTGCACGTACGCGTTTAACGAGGTCCGTACGTCGCGCCGAAATAAGCCCCGGGGCGCCCTGCCCGTTCCGCTCAACCGAGCGCGGGACCCGCGATCGGACGCACCTCTCGCGGCCCGAGCCGGGAGATGCTCGCCTGATTAATGAGCGGACTAATCAAATAAATAATCCTACATCTGTCGACCGAATGTTTCCGAGGGATTAGCCACGCACAACCGCGATATGAGGGAGCCCCTTCTTCCACTTTCTTTCCCTAGCTTCTTCTTCTCCTCCTCCTCCTATCCGTTTCGTCTTCCTTTTCTCGCTGCTCCTCACGCGGATGCTGCGCCACCGAAGATCGCCTCACGGTTCGGCTCAGTTCGTCTGAAAAACTGCCCGTGCGTCGTGGCGTGACTGCCGGGTGGCAATTAGAAGGATTAATGATTCCGTCTCGCGGCTCGCCCCTCTCATACTCGTTCCTTCGTTCGACCAACCGCGTTCTGCTGCGCGTATGTAGGAGGAGAGCGAAGAGGGAAAGAGAGGCGCCACGGTAACGCGCTATTGTCGCGATCAGGCAAGCCGTGTAGGAGAGCTGCCGTGGTTATGCGTGCGTCGGGACGCGCTCGTAAATCAATGTTCTATCCGTTTAACGCGCCATGCCGTGTCGCGCGCGCGCGCGCGCGACGGGAAAGGGTGACGTCTCACTACGCGCTGTAATTTGACGGACCGACTAAACGGGAACACGCCGCGACTTCGTTACCCGCTCTTCGCGCGCGCGCGGATTGTCCACACGCGTTTCGCTCTTCTCGCGCCTGCGACGTGCCGCGCGCAGCTATCTGCTCACTCGTCCGAAAGTTTCGTCGCGGTGACGCGTGCCTCGCGCGGAGGAGAATATTCAGCTGGGAAGTTTCGATCGTCTCGGTGCAGCTGCAACGTGCGTCGGGTGTGACTGACAAGTTCTGTTACGAATTTCGTACACGTTTCGTCTCGGCACTCGACGTTGGAGGAGCAGACGCGTGTTGTATAGTTGGATGGGATTAGTTTCGAGCGTTTGAGACATTCGATCGGTTTTTGACGGGGAGTTTTTATGCGTTATGTATATCGTGGTACTTTTTATGTCTTAGGTACTGAAAATCCAGTTCTTTATAAATTCGATGAAAGACGAGCACTGAAAAAACAGTTGATTTGTAGTTAATGTTTGTTTGAATAAGACGGAATGAAAATCTTGTTGGGTTAAAAAAATATTTGTTAACTATCGCGATATCTATTTCACGCAACTCAACGTTTTGGGGTAAGGGTTCGAATGAAATAAAGATTCTATTTCTAGTTCACATTTATTTTCTTATATTGCATATAGTTTCTTATTCTAGTGAAATACTTATTTGGCTATATTTTAAAATACATTTATTAATTATTAATCAATTCCTTTCTTTCTCTTGATGAGTAAAAATAGGTCCATTGCCTTGCACAGGACTATAAGTGTTCACCGATTGCATTTTATAGCGTCGAGGCTTCCTCATCCGTCGCAACTCCATCTAGATTTCCCACAAGATTTAGAGCAAACTTCAGTATACACTGAGAAGAAAGTCTGTTTGATTGAAATAAACTTATTTTTGGAAAGTCCTAAGAGCACATTTATTCGATTCGAATAAATACTGCTTTGATACGAATAATATTCAATTAAATCAATAATATTTATGCAGGGTAAAAATGATACAGACACCCCAGTTTCTGTTTAACTTTGAACGCGATTATTTCGAAACGCAGTGGAAATACGTGAACAATTAAAATAGCTTTTTCGTATTAAAAATATAGATAAACATTTCTCTTCTAGACTTTTTTTCGATATCTGTAATCGTTTTCAAAATAATCGATTTTGAAGTTACTCTTCAACTGGGGCATCCATCCTATACCATAATCCCCTATATATTTTCCCACCGTCGCACACACCTCCGACCGAATAACTCCCATCGAACCCTACGGATGAAGGTAGCCCGGGGCATCACCTTCCCGCGCGCGGCAAAAACCAAAAGATATCGCCTTCGACTAGCATGGTACGGGTAATCCCACGACTTATATTCCCGACAGCATCCCTCCTCCGACCTATCGACCCGCCCCCGGCGGAGATCGAGCCGCGAGCAGTGTATAGTAGGTATATAGACGGGGCCGTCGCGCTCGTCGATGAAAATAAGATTAAGCCGAGTCGACCGGCCGCGGTAGTACGTAAATCACGTCGGGTCGACAGTTACGAGCTCTCCGATATAAACGATTGTGTTCGGAGCGCGCCGCGGTAGCCGCGGCCGCGCACGCGGGTTGCGCGTACCTATAGAGCGCCGCCTAGCCGCTGCGAGGTAACGGAGCGTTCGGCTGTCGTGGCCACATTGGAGAAAGTCCGGCCGGAGGCTAGGGATACATCTCGTTTATCCGCGGGCAACTCGCGTTTGACCATCCGTGGTCACACGTCCGTACAGTTCTGCGATTGTCACATACTCGTATGAGTCAAATGCACCCAACCGATTTTTAAATAACTGCCACATGAACGACATCCGTCTAATTTAGACCGATAAATTATGGAATATTCTTCGAGCATCTTTACATATAAAAGAATATGTCCTGACTGACTGATTGACTGATTTATTAACGCCAAGGGGAACATTTGGACAGTAGGTTTCTTTCGTGACGTAATTTACCCACTGAGAAAGAATTTTACGAAATTCTTCCCCTGATAAAAGAGAGGATGTAAGATTTATCTCGAGATCCACGCGAACGAAGTCGTGGGCGGAAAGCTACATGGAGAGAAGAGTATATTAATCACTGTTATACTAGATAATAGGTAGATTTGACATTTTGGGGAAAGTATTGCGTTCATTTCTTTAATATGTGACAACAGTTGACATACATTTAGTGAACTTCACTGAACGTATGTCAATTGTTGTCATACAGTAAAATAATGAACGCAATATACTTTACCAATTTACGCAATTTACTTTATTAGATAATAGGTAGATTTGACATTTTGAGGAAAGTATTGCGTTCATTTCTTTAATATGTGACAACAGTTGATATACATTTAGTGAACTTCACTGAACGTATGTCAATTGTTGTCATACAGTAAAATAATGAACGCAATATGCTTTACCCAAAGTGTCAAGTCTATTATCTAGTATAACAATGATTAATATACTCTTCTCTCCGTGTAGTTGTACAATATGAAATCACCGTATTACGTAAGAAATGAAATAATGACGTATTCAAAAACGATCGTGAATACCTATGACAGATGCGTGAAAAATGAGCTGCTTCACTAAAACTGTCATAACTCCTTTAGTTTTAGTTTAAAAAAAAATAATATCGATGGATCATTCCTACTCATAAGCTATGATACTCTGAAGCAATAAACAGTTCCAGGGCCCCTATTCTCGAATGTCGTGCGAGAATTGTCGAATACGAATCTTTAGTTTTAACCAATGAAATAGTGGACCGAATGGAATAGCCGAAACGAGATTGGTGAGATTCAAAGATTCGTATACGAAAGTTTCTCGCATGAGCTCGAGAATAGGGGCTCAGAGCGCACGTTTCAAAAACGATTTATTCCGAAGTCCGAAGAAGGTTCGCAGTCCGAGTTTTAAGAAGAAGCTATTCATTCCGAGATCTGACGAGGGTCTAGTTATGTGATTCTAAAAAAAAAAGAAGTTAGCTTCAAAACTGAAGCCTGGGTTAACCGGACCTTCGGTGATCACAGAGGGTTAAACGTTTCCCCGCATCAGCGCGGGAAAGAAACTCGTCGTTCGCCTCGGCGTTCTATTTTTGCCTTCGGCGAATTCCCGCCGTGCGCGCGCGCTCGTCATCGTGGTACCGAGAGAAAGACGTCGCGCGTACCGAGAGCGCGTTCCAGTGGCCGGACGGCGTTACGGTTTAATAACGCGACCGGCGCGGTCGTTCAGACGTCGTCGTCGTCGCGTATACATAGGTGTGCACGCGTGTCGCCAGTTTACGGCGGAAGGGACGCAGGGGCTTTAACAGGTCCGAGAAGAGCGCGAGAGGGCTGTAACGCGACGGGAGGAAGAGGGACGGAGAAAGAGACACACGGGTATTCGGTATTGGCGTTGGCGTGTTGACAGTGTCGGCTAAATATACCTACTCCTTGGGAGCGCGCGGAGCTAGAGGCTCTCTCCCCCTTCCTCTATCCCTCTCTCTTTCTGTCCCTCTCTGACACTCGCCCACGACTGCTCGCCTCTGTGTATCTCGGGGACGCAGTGGTGTTGCCCGCTAACTTCTGGGTCCATGGTAAATTGAGTGAGTGGCAGGACGAGATATCGCGTTCCACGCGGCGTCCTTCTCCGCTCCTCTCGCTTCTCGTTCGTTTCTCCGTCAATACCATCCGCCTTCTTCGCGCAGCACGAGAGTTGGCTCTTCTCTGCGTCTTCTTACTCTCGTTCCAGCGTCGCGTCTTCCAGCGATTTTCGAGATTCTCCTCGCCAACAGCTGCGCCCGGAGCTCGAGCTCGCGTCGCGTCCAATCGAGACGCGCGCCGGGTCGCCTTTGTCGACGTCGTTTCAATTTAGTAATTATCGTCCCACGGGGAGCGACGCGAGGCGCGCGCAATTGGTGACCCGATGTCACGTTGAGTGGCGGGGATCGCGTCTTCTCTGTTTCTTCGTCTTCCTCTTCGAGATATAGGTGACGCGGTGAGATGGTTTTCGGTTGGTAGTCGAACAGCCGGCAGATGGTTCCGTCTACCGGCTTGACGAACGGTAGTAGGCGGTGAATAGATGAAGAAAAAAATAGCGATGGTCGCTGTTTGGGTAGTAACGATCCGTGCAAACACGACTTGCTCATGTCCCTACACACGGAGACGAAATAGCGACGGTTACTCTTTGGACGGTAATGATCGCTGTCTCGACATCGGTGATAGAATTTTTACATAAAATCGAGCATTGATAGCGATGATCGCTGTTGGGATGCCGGCAAGTCGTCCTGGCAAAGTAACCATCGCTGTGCGAACACGACTTGCTCGTGTTCCTATAGCAACCACCCCTATTCGTTATCGCTCTCGGTGCTAAATTCAACCAGCGCTGTCCGGACAGCGATTATTGCTATTTTTCTTCGCCGCGCAGCAAGCACTGGGGTGCGTTCCGATTCAACGTCAGGGCGACAACTTTTTGTCCAAGGTCTTTGGATAAACGCTCAGACGACCACTTTTCATCCCACTCTGCGACTGGGGTGATTTACGTCGTGCATGCGCATCACTTCTGAAATATCAGGAAACTGTTGAGGTTAGAAGAAGATCGAAAGACATTCTCTCAGACAAACACATATCGATACCTGAAAGCAACAGTGGGATAAACTTTTTGAGCTAACTATGTCAAACCTAAGCTAAAACCGGCCTTTACACAATGCAACACTGAGTTTCCTTCTTTGACAGTATTTTAAATATTTTTGCCGAGATATCGCAGATGTTGCATTGTGTAAAGGCCGGTTCTAGCTTACGTTTCACATAGTTAGCCCAAATTCGGTTTTTGGGGTTTATCTCACTGTTGCTTTCAGGTATCGATATGTACTTTTTTTTTTATCTTTCCTACGTATCTCGCGCAAATCTAGTGTCGATTGACAAAAGTACACGTTTCGCATTTGTAATCTTATACGTAACCGAGATCGTGATGCGACTTATTAAACGTCCTCTTACTGATAGGATTTATGGACAAAAATCGGGTCCGCACAGCGACCATCGCTAATTTTTCTCTCTGTTGCGACGTTACGGAGAAAATAACACTTCGAAGTATACCGCGCGTGGCTTTTAGGCTTATCGCAAGTTTCCCGTCGACGTCTTATCGATTCTCTAGCTTCTGACGGCAGGTCGACGACAACACGGCAATGAGTTTGCCTCGAGTTCTCTGCCGTATAGCGAGGACCTCCGCTAACTTCGTCTCAACTTACTAATTACCGTACCACGTAAACTCGCGAGACATCCACCCTCGATGACCCTAACGTCATCCAGCGGACGTGGCAGCTTCGCGTTGGACACGGTTGCGTATATCGAGAAAAATAACCTGGTCAATTTAATCAAAATTCTGGAGACCATAACATAATTGTTTGGTCAAATAAGGATCTTCCATCTGTGTTTGGTTAAACTGACCATTTTCTGGTTGGAATAACTAGACATGTAGTTAGAATTGCTAAACATATTGTTACGACGGCTGATGAGTTTCAGGACCTCTATACAATAGGGATGCACACTCGTGAAACTTTGGCGCTATGATCGTTGTTTCATTCTAACCTGATTGGCTCTAGTTTGAAATAAAGCGTCGCGGTTACCAGACTCGATCAATGAAACGATAATGCGGGGGGCCAGCAGTGCTGGCGCCCTCTGGATAAGGCTTGATGAATGCGGATTCCCATTGGAAGAATAAGGATAGGAATAAGCATAAGAATAAGCGTTGTTCCGTAGATACATACATCTAATGGTTCAACTACCCAGTGATTCAGTCATCCAGTGGCTCAAGCTTCCTTACCATAGTAATTCTCAATGTGGTCAAAATCTTGAAATGACTAAAAGGAATTTAAGTATAAGAAAATCAGTCAAGAACTTTTAATGCTCGGAATTTTTAATGCAATTGAAGTTGCTGTATTGGTAATCATGCAGTGAAGACATGGTCGGAAAAATCATGAGCAATGGAGAAATAGGAAATATTGGTTCAGCCATTAGATGGCTCTACATGACACTGCTTAATCTTATTCTTACGCTTATCCCTATTCTTATTCATCCAATTGTGTGGAGGCCCTCACCGTCTACATGTCTTATGCATGGCCTACGAGACTTCGTCATAGACGGCTGATGCTCTCTGTCACCTAGGATCCAGATCACTCACCTGTCTTCAACAGTCTCGCTTGAGCTACCAGACTAAACGGATGTTTTGCATATGTTTTGTTGTGTTGTACCAGTTTCTTTGAATAAAGAGTTTTTGTGTTCCTTTTTTACGACCATGGTTCTTGCGTCCCACTATCGTAACAATGTGGTTAGAATAACTTGATGTTAGGTTCAACTTACCAGTATTTTGCTTAAAATAAATAGGTTCGTTTTTAACCCCAAGTGCATTTTGTCATTTTAACCAAATTATTTCTCTCCGTGTACCACGGAGGTCGCGGCGATCAATATTGACGAGAATTATTCCGATCTAATTCCAGTGGACGACGCGCGAGTTTCCAAATTTACCGAGTAATTTCATTTAACGCCCCCATCTCTTCTTTCGCTTTTCCTTGGAAGTCGACGCTGACGTTGGTAGCCGGCCGAGGCGTACCGAGAACCTGGACTAACTTCATCTCGACCCACTAATTACCGCGCCTTGTATACACGTAAGACGCCCACCCTCGATGACCCAACGTCACCGTGAGTGGCTGACACGGCAGTCTCGCGCCAGACGGTCGCTTCTACCTACTCTGGTGGTCGCGGCGACGACTAGTCACCGGTGACGAGAATTATTCTGGTCCGGTTCCAGCGAGGGAAGCTTCTCGATGCTCCTTCCTCTTCGTCGATGTATTTATCATCCGTTTTATTTCGTACGCGACACGATAATTTATTCTTCGTGTTACCGAGGCGTCTTACCGATGGCTTTTCAGCTTCTCCTCGCTGATCGACGACGACACGGTAGTTGCGAGTGCCGCTAAACCTCGTCTAACTTTGTCGCGGTCCATTGATCACTGTATTCTGTAAATTCACGACATCCAACAACGCCTTCGACAGTAGTCGCGACCCTCCAATCTCGCGCATTAGTTACTACACTGAGAGAATTAGCTACTAATGTTAAAAAAATATTTCTTGAACTAAGAACATATGATCTTACAAATTTTTAAGAATACAAATTTTTGATCGAAGAATATATATATTTTTGATTTAAAAATACCGTCGTGGGAACAACAATTTCTTTCTGCGCAAAAAAAAACAATTACTCGAGCCTATATTAATATTTTCTCGCACGAAAAAAACCATGGCTTGATCCTGCAATTACGTTATATCATGTTTTTCATTAAAGACACATTTATTTTTAGCATCAGCAATTATTTCTCTCAGTGTACGACTCGCAATTAGTATTTTCCTTTATGCACGTAAAACAAATTTGATGTAAACAGCACACCAATTGTTGCAAATTGGAACACAGCCTGCGTTCACTGTTACACAGTAATTATGACACATAATGTGACAGGCGCGGGGCAATGTTAAGTAAACAGCAGAAAGATGTAAAATTTACCAGGAAAATGTAAAATTAACAGCAGAATCGGATACAGTTTACGTATATCGAGTAATTAATAGTACACGAGTTTAGTTACATTTATAAGAAGAATTACGACTTTGATTTTTCGAACCCAACAACAGCATTCTTTTCTGTTCAAGTACAATACAAGAAACAATTTCGACATGAAAAGCAGGAAATCTCAGAAAGAAGAAAGAACAGGACACGAATTATCGCGGTCCAATAACACGCGGCCGCTAAATCCTACCCCAAACAAAATCGCATCGTTTATCGGCAATAATGATTGCTCGCGTGGGGCGTAAAAAGGAAGGGGGTTGCCTGTAATTAAGCCGACAAAGTTTTACGATGAATGAGGCCGCGTGAATAATGCGGTCACCGGCAAAACCAGAACCAACGTCGCGACGCCCACACGTTCTGCTCCCCTGTCTTCGTTCACATCTACGTACGTGTATACGCGCTTCGTCGATGCGGCGCAAATGTGTGCGTGCACCTGCAGCTTCATTTATATCGTCGGGCGGTTATACGACGCGCGGAGAGGTGCGCTCTTATTATTTAGAGTAGCACCTCTTCTCGCTCGCTCCAGTTTGAAAGAATGGGGGATGATTTATGCACCGCGCTGCCACTGCACCCGCGGCGAGCGGCGGCCGATGCGGGTGACGGCCCGGGGGTGTGACGCGACTTCGCGAGGTCCAGAAACTCGCGGCTGCGACCACCCTACTCTCTCCTCGCCACGAGTTATACAGCCATCACTGTCTTCGAGGCTCGGCTTCGCGGTGAAAAATCCCCGCAATATGGAAACTATGGGACGATATATCAAGGCGGTTTCCTCCCGCGACTCCTCAACCGCGCCACCTGAGCTCCGCCGTCTTCGCTGTCCGTCCGTTCGCCGATTCGCGTACGACGCGCGGTCTGATATCTCCGCGTTCAGTTGCGAAGCTCGTCGAAGGGTGGCGAATTGCGAATGTATTTTTACAATGGGGTTTCATTTTGTTTACTTCTTCTTTTCCAAAAATATGTATACGTGAAATCCAGTGAATAGAAGGTTACTGAAATTATAGTAACCTTATCCCTTACTTGCCACACTGGGGTTCGAAACAACCCCATGGTAAAATTCGTACTTGCCACACTGGGGTTGATTTACACCCCAGCGAGAAGAATTGTTATAACAAATAAATTATTGCATATTTGTACTTGAAAATTTTATCAGCTCTTCTTAAGAGCGTACTTTAAACGACCGTGTAACTTTTATATTTTATTTGTTTCGCATACTTAATTTTAAGTTCTGGCTATACAAGTTACACGGCCATTAAAAGTACGTTCTTAAGAAGAGCTGATAAAATTTTCAGGTACAAATATGCAATCATTTGTTTGTTATAACAATTTTTCTCGCTGGGGTGCGAATCAGCCCCGGTGTGGCAATTACGTGATTCTATAGAAGTGTGGCAAGTAAGGGTTATATTCATTGGATTTCAGTACCTATATATTGACTCTCTCAGTTATTTTTACTGATTCTCTTTAAGAGAGTATACATCTTCAAAATCAGTGACCCGCAAACACTTCCAAGTCGAACCGCAGGTGACGCCTGCGGGTCGTACGCGTCCCCTCCATCGACAGGAGCCGCATCGCCAAAGGTAACCTTCCGCCAACGCCCGAGCGTAGTCTGGAAAAATCTCTGCCTTTTTTTTCCGATATCCCGAACAAGCCGAGCGGGCTTTGAGCTTTTCACTCGAGTCCTTGCGGCGATGAATTTTTAAGCGCTTAAACATTGAGCGGCGACCACAGGCGAGGCGCCGACGAGCTTACCGGGGCGTAAAAAGCCACTACCCTGCGTGCGTTCGCCCGCTATTTCCCTCCCTCTCGCTCCTCTTCGGGGTCGTACGCGCGTATCCACGTGTGTGGGTACGCGTCATACGGCGACACTCTCGCAGGGTCGAATAGAGGCGCGGTTTTACCGCCGGGCGCGGGTCTCCCCTGCTCGATTTTATGAACGTTTGAGCATTACGGGGGCCGGTAAAGGACGGGCGAGCTGCCCGTTCTACCCTGGCTAACCTTCGTTCGGTTATCCGATATTCATCGGCCATCCCCCTCCCCCTTTCTCCTTTGGATATAAAACCTACGTCACACCATGTCAAAGAATTTGCTAGCCGTAGTTTTTTTTTCAGGACGTTACTCCGCCCGCATAATTTGCATCCCACGTCGCGGAAGACGCGCGCGGTTCGGCAGGAATTTTCCGGGGGTTGGTTTTTCCCGCGGAGTTGCTGCAGAACTGCTGCGCGAGATTCAGGAGGAACAAAAACGACGGTTCTGAGGTAACGAGGACACACTGAGAAAAATGGATACTAATAAAATTGTTCTTAAATTTTGGATCGCTGATATAAGGCTCTATATCCTTCTGCTAATGGAATAAGTTTTTATTTTAAAAATTGTTGCTTCTAAATGCAGTGATACAATTATTCTAAGTGTCTTGCGATACATTATACTACCAACAGGCATATTTTTTCTAATTTTAGCAGAACAAATCGCTGCATCAAGGCTGTAATGAACTGTTAAAATGTTTTGTAAATTCGCAATATGACTACAGCACAAAAGTACATTACATTTTTTAAACAAATTGTGAAGTTGAAAAGTAATTGTGACTCATTACGATACGTTATTGCAAGTTTACGATACTTTATTGTAACTCTAGAGTATTCATTATGATTTTTCTACAGGTACACCTTGATCCGATGAAATTCGTGTTAAAGGATTGATATATTTGTTATACATTTTCCATACAAAAGTATTATAAAATTGCAAGTTAAGCGCAGTAGTTTAAATCACTGTGAATTATTTGTAATTTTCGAGAAGAGTTTTGTATTTTATAGTTTTTGCTGGAAAGGTGTTTCAATTTTAATACATTTAAAGTGGCTTTGTGGTAAATTTAAATCAAATCTGCAGTAAATTTAATTGTTTCAATCGCGTATAATCATTTTACTGGATACAATATTATATGATAAAAACTTCGCAAAAGTAACAGAAAGTTTATTTAAAAAAACTTTTAACAGTCTAGAATTGTCAGTAATTTTACCAAATTTGTATCTTTGTTAAAAGCTTCCAACACATTTATAAATTCTCAACAGAAATTTGTTCTTAAATATTTAAGAATACAAGATTCTACCAATACACATACTTTTTCTTTTATCTCGATCAAAATACGGGTATGCTACCAGTTCAAATACACATACTAATCGCAATAGTTGCCCTACACAATATCCTTACAAATAGAATTATATATACCTACCCCCAACCATCCATTTTTTTCAATGCACGTTTCACGGGCGCGTTAGGTAAATACATCCGCCATTTAAAGTCACAGCATATACCGTCCTCTAATTAAATTTCATCTCCAAACTATCGACATGTATTGCGTCCATAAAATATCGGTCGACCGAGATTTTGCCACGACTATACGCGCGCTAAGAAAGGCGGGCGAGCGACGTGTAAAGCCCGCTACAGACTATGCGCGATGCGTGATGCGCGATGCGCGATGCGTGATTTCGTGCATAGTGTGTAGGGACTTATTCGTTAAAAATCGATTCGTAAACAACATGATTCGTGTGGTTCGCAGTGATTCGCAGTGGTTCGCAGTGGTTCGTTCTTGGCCAACTCGCTACAGACTATGCGCGATGCGTAATGCGCGATGCGCGATGCGTGATGCGCGATGCGCGATGCGTGATTCGCGGCAGTTCGTGAATAGTGTGTAGGGACTTGTTCGTTAAAAATCGATTCGTAAACAGCATGGTTCGTGTGGTTCGCAGTGATGCGCAGTGATTCGCTCTTGGAGGCGGTAAATGGACGAATATCAAAGGCTGCGCATCAACCGCTGTTTCTCGCCGAAGTACGGGCTGTGGTCATAGTTAATTTGTCCATTCTTTGTGCGCGCTATTTAGTTTACAGGAATTTTCCGGTGGTTGAGGGGCTGTAGGTAACCCTCCGCAAGTCACCTTCGGATGGCAGAGTCCGAGGCTCGTTTATGTTTCTGTTTTGAAAGTGACGGCTCTGACTTTCGAGAAAACATCACAATAAAATAATTCGCCGACGATTTGTCGTAGGCCGGCCGATCGGCGCCGTGGGAACATAATGCTCGCGGTAGACATATCGAAGATTCACGAAACACTTTGTATTGTTATTTTTGCCTGTCCGGAAGGGACAATTTCATGGCTCTTTCTCGAAAGTACAGAGAAAGGGGAAAAACGTTCTTACTGGGTTTTTTTTTCCGAACATGTGATAACCAAACAGTCGATGTATATGAACCCTTTGCCCTTCGGTGCGCACCCTGAATGCCTCCACCGATATCTTTTTTTTTATTATGGAGCAGACTCCTACGCCAAAACAAGGACCCTTGTCTTTTTCCTATTGTGAAAACTTTCGAAGCTGTAAATCTCACTTCGTGCGTTGAAATGGATGTAAAAAAATGGAAGCGATATTGTGATTAATTACGATAAGGATGAAGCAATGGAAACAGAATTTGATGACTATTAAGGAGGTTCGACTATCAGACGAAAACCAATGTACAGCCCTAATTTTTGTATATGATATACACGAATATTTTACACAACTAATACGAAAATTTGAGCAATATAGACCGTCTATAGACTATAGTTTCTTCGTTATTTTATTCTAAAGTTGACCACTTTTAACATATCGCCTTATGGGAGACGATATTGTACTAAGGTATATTATCACTGACTTTAACACACATTCCGCCAACTTTAGACTTTGAAAGACTAGTAATTTGACAGATGAAATATTAAGGATTATGTAAAAAATAAGTAAATTAGATTTTACCGTATGTTAGCGTGCCAACCTTACCGAAATTTCTGCAGCGATTTTTTCTATATGGTTGCAACGTAATATTATCATGAAATTCGTTTTTACTTCGCAAACAATTAGCACGCCGTATTAACGGTGAGACTTGGCAATACGGTAGCGAAACAGTTGTAAAGCTGAAAGACCGAACCTTACCTGGCGTCTATTCAAACTGAGCGCGAAATTTGAAAGATTCGGAAAGATAAAAAAATATTGTCCCTAAAATCTTTATCCAAGTTGAATGATTGTTGAAACGAAATCATGTCTTTACTTATACAACTCTTTTTCTTTTTTGACAAAATTTGACTTTATACCGGCTTTGCTGCATGCTCGCGTCATCCGCCATAGCTGGCCACTGTAGTTCACGCGTCACTGCAGCCAATATAAAATATCGCGGAGTACAACGTTGCCAAGAATACAATGAAAATTGCAATGCACAATAAAAAATGTTTAAACTATAATCATATATCCATGATACTAAATTATCAATCGAATAACTGTTTTATGTCTTCAGCATTCTCTTTGAGTTGTTTTTATAGGTTTTTATAGATTATTTGTAATTTTGTATTTTTCTTTAAAATGTTGGACAAAAAGCCTCTGACGACGATTCCGGAGTCATTGACGCTCTAATAGTTCGCCATAAATTTTCCAGTATTTTATTTACTAATGATTTTCGGCATGAGCGATGCATAAAATGGGTTCATAATTCATTTAATTATTATTCCATAACGTTTCAGATCGCTGTGAAAACATTTTTTTCAAACACATTTTTGACTCCAAAGAAACAGTCGATCCTCCTTAATATGTATTTTAATCATAGTATTATGTTTTTCATTTTTTCATACATAATGTACATACATAATTAGCATTGTATTCGTGGGTAGATAATTTTAGAACTGTGGTAACTTTGAAACAATGCAAGCAGAATTGCTACGAACTGCAACGAACTGCCGCGAATCACGCACCGCGCATCGCGCATCACGCATCGCGCATAGTCTGTATGGCTCTGTTTACGAATTGCTACGAACTACAACGAACTGCCGCGAACCACGCATCGCGCATCGCGCATCACGCATCGCGCATAGTCTGTAGCGGGCTTTACGATTTCGAAAACGGTCGCCGATGCAATTTCTATTGTCGGAATGTCGGGGGTTGCGCGCGCGGGGTGGGACGCGGCTGCAGCAGCGAGGGAGCAGCCGCGCGCGACTTGCAGTTAAAACGAGCCAAGTTTCCGCGGCTTTCAATTGTTTTTCCACGGGACTGAGCCAATAAAACGCAGAGGAAGTATAAAAGTGTAAGAAAGGCCGCGCGCTAATACCTAGAGGGAGGAAACTGGACAATGTCCCCGGCGCTGGGGGCTCGGTGCGGAGGGTGCAAGAGGGGGTTGCGAAAGAAAGAGACACGGTCTCGGTCGCCTCCCTCTTCTCGCAACACACTTCGACGTCCTTTGTCTCGGGAGAGTCAATCTTAAAACTGCTGCGGGCCGCGCGGCGTTTCATCCGCACCGAACGCTTTCTCGGAGAATCCGATCTACTCCCTCTCTCTCTCTCTCTCTCAATGTCCCCATATATGCGTACTTCGAAGTACGTAGGTGTATCATTCGGATACTAGAAAGTACGATATTCGGCCGGCAAGAATTCGACGCTTCGAAGCTGCATTTTTTCCCCACACTGTTGTGAGAGAAAAGTTAGTAAAATCAACTATGATCGCAAGATTGAAGTTTCCTGGTCGCTAAAACTATAATAAATGCTACAATAAATGCGGACCGTGTGAATGCAGTTGAAATAACTTTTTTTACGTGGATATATTGTAGTAATAATAAGATTGTTGTGTTTATGAGAGCCATGCACCATGATTAAATTTATGAGAAAAGTAGATCGATAATATTACTGCATTTACTATGCACTATATAAAACATATAAACTATAAACTATACTATATAAAACTATATAACTACACTATATAAAACTATATAAAGAAAGGTTGAGGGCATCTATCGACCATACTGCAGATTGATCTGTACTGAGAAAAATAACCTGGTCAATTTAAACGAAATCATGGAGACTGTAATCAAACCATTTGGTGTAATATGAATCCTCCAACTGTTTGGTTAAACTGACCATTTTCTGATTACAATAACTAGACATGTAGTTGGAGTAACTGAACGTGTAATTAGAATGACTAAATATTTGATTAGACTTACTAGTATTCTGATTAGAATAACTAAACTCTTTTAATCAGTTGCGTGTTGTCGTTTCAACCAAGTTATTTTTCTCAATGTGGTTGCAGCAATCATTAATCCCTTGTTGATCTAATCAGAGCTTCACACTTTAGCACAATTATGGAACCATTGTCGGCACCAAAATCGACCACGACTTCTAGTTAAATTACGGTTTTTTTAACCAGACTTTTCTCTCAATGCACCCATCGAATATCTCGCCATCCGCGAGACATCTCTCGCTCCCTCCCCTCGCGGACTTATCCCCCGCAGGTTTAACTTTCCTTCTCGCGCAATTATTTCGCCTCGCGGAAAAGGACCTCGCAGAGTCGTTCGGGGCGGATAACAAATCGATCCTATCTCATCCATCCATCCGTCTTTCCCCCGACGTCGACCGAGGCACCTAACGGAAAATTCGTGCCTCTCCTTCATCGCGGACCGTCTCGCGATCTAATAAAGATAAACGGGAGTCGCGCGGCAGGCGAATCGATAACCGATGGACTTCGATCCTCTTCCGATATACTCCCGAGGCGGTTCCGCGAAAACGAGTCGAAGCTCGCGTGCGGATAACTGCCGCGGCACTTATCCCTCGACTTCGCCGTCGTCGTCATGACGGGGGGACGGACGTTGCGTAGTCTCGTTCCGTACCGATCCGTTCGAATATCGTACGTCCCAATCGCCGACTGGGCGTGCTCGATCTACTCCGTCTTCGAGCATTAAACGGAGCTTTATGCGACGTTTCGTATCGAGTCGCAAACATTCCCGCTTTGCGATACGATCTCCTCGCCTTTTCCTCCCCCTTCGCGGTCCCCTTTGTAACGTAACCACTCGACGTACTTGGATTATACATACATATAATGGTCCTATACGTTATAGGTACGGACGGAATATGACGTGTTCCGGTTGACGTTGTCAGGTTGACAGTCCCCCCTCCGCACCACTATAAGTACCCTCTCTTCGAGCTCCAGCGAGGCATAAGTACGCGAGCGACGCATTTGATACGGAGAGAGGGTCAACTCCCGAGCGCCCCTCGCGACCACGATATTCGTTACATGCTTCGTTGCCAGAAAAAAAACTTGCCCTTTGATCTCGGTCTAAGGATATTAAAATTGCGTATTTCGCGTGTGCGTGATATACGATACGCGCGCGCGTGTGTGTGTGTAATGTTGGAGTTAATCCGACGATATGCGTATACGGGAGGTGGAAGACGGTCGACGTCAATTGGGTTTCGGTTGTTTACACGAGGAATTCTAGATCAAAACGGTCAGCTGGTAAATATTAAAAGTGGGTGGGAATGTTTCATCGTGGGAGTGCTTAGAACGATATTATATTGGATGGAATATTTGAAGGGTTTCTTTCAAAAACAACATTTGTCAAAAACGCCAATCCCTGTAGTATTGGTAATAATGCCTACTCTTTCGTTGTATCTAGCCGTGTAGTGGTGCCTACTCTCTTTCATTATAATATAAATGTTGTTTTTTAAAGAAACCCTTCATTTGTTCTCAAACCTTTATTGGGTTCGTCTCCGCGTGAAAACAGTATTGCAAAGGGCATATCCCTTTTTAGAGAGTGCATGTCGATGATCATGTCACTGCACTGCCTAGACAGTTGGTATGTTGGAATTTTGTGTTGGTCTACTCATGTTTTCTTCTATGTTGAAATCAATCGATTCTGCGTGTTATGCAATCAGAGCAAAGAACGTTAAAGTAACACAATAAATCAATTACTTTTGACATGCAAAAATGGGTGGACTGATTCCAACACAAAATTTCAAACGGTATAATAGTATCACATATACTGGCTTCGATTGTATCATTGTAAAAGCCAATCGAATGGCTGCTACAGTAGTAATATTGTTTATCAATTAATTTAATTGATTACAGTACAATTTACAAATAACAGATCTCCAGATAACAAACTTCCTCTCCGTCACTCTTCACTGAGTATGGGAGTTTCCCTCACTCAAAGGCGCGTCCGAGCGTCGACCACCTACAGATAAAGAATCAGCCAGTTTACGATTTTACATTAAATCACAATATCGGTAGCTTATCTGTGGATAAGTGATGTCTTTACACCGACATCGCTACTCTCACATGCCCTCACGGAAAAAAGAATTTTGTACAAAGTGATATTTCACATAGCAGAAATTGTCCTCCAGAGCGATATAACACAGAGTACCGTTGTACGTGCTATTATGTCGAATAAAAATTAATTCTACATCCATAGCAACAAAACGTTCCACAGTCAATAGTACCTCCAACGTATTACGTATATTGCAATGAAAGACGCGATATTTACAATGTAAAACGGTACTCTGTGCTATGTCACTCTCGAGGACAATTTCTTCTATGTGAAATATCACTAATTACTCCATTTATTGAGTACCTACTTTGTACAAAATTCTCTTTTCCATGCTGTGACGCTCACAATCAGCTCCGGAATAAGAAAGTGGGGCGACCCTAATTTCCCCTTATTTTTTTTTACTTCCACCCCGAGATTTTTGTTATCCGTAGGTTGTATTGTACTCGTATTCCAGATATTAACTAATTCATTAATTTTTCCAGATTAGTCCATTTTGTTGCATTCTACAGGTTAATGACACAATTTCCTTATAATATGTATATCGTGCCACTTTTGCTCATTCGAGGGAAACGTTACGTCCGTCGAAAGTGCGACGAGATACCCCGAGGCTCGCCTTTGCGAGGGGTTGTTCGAGCGGGTATAACTACTTAGCGTGTTTGTTTATCGGTTACGGTCTGCCGGCGATGCGCGTGTCAGATATTCCGCGGATCGATCGGTCGAGCAAATATATGACAGCGCATAATTTAATATTAATAGACATAGTGCCTACACCACGGCGAATTACAGCGTACCGGTAATACTCAGGGTAAGGTATTAGCTTTTCGCTTTTAGCGTTAACTATTCACGGCGTCTCGATTCCCCGACGCATTACCGAAGGCCCGTGGAGATTAGCCCCCCCCCCCCCCTCCCTACCCCTTTCTGGCCCCTATTCAAAGTTCGAAACGCGGATCTGCGGTCCATATCAGCCGCGGGCTGCACTCTTGGGGATTTTCGGATGGACGTCGCACTATTGGGAACTGTCGAATGGCGATATGACCTCTGGCGGCGTAAAGAAACTAGTTTTAGATTGCAGTTTTGGAGCTTAGCAATGCATTAGAATAGGAGAGAGTGCACATAATAATTTATTTTTTCGCAAAATGACGTCCGAATTCTTAAAACCACCAGTGAAATCGAAAGGTAGACTTCTTTGCTACGCGTTCCTGGCTGTCAAAGTCGTTTAAATAAAGACAGCGTGTCTTTCCATTATTTTCCGAAGCAAATATCCTAGAAATATCTTTGCATCGAATAAATTCGAAGCTATAGGACTTGAGAAAGGGAGGGCACTCGTCACGCCTCGCTTCACGGATTCGAACTTCGCCCCGAAACGTACGTAGAACGAAAGGGAGAAAAAAAAAGAATACTCGAAATCCAATAAATGATTCCGCCTTTTCTTCCGCGATCGTCCCATTCAAAGCGCCTGCCCTTCTTTGTATCTCGTCGTTCGGTAAAGTTTCCCCGCGCAATTTCAATACATAATTTTATGAATACTTTCCCCGCGATTTTTCATCTCCCTTCGACGGATCTTTCACTTTTTTTTTCCGCTAGAACGCCCGCACCGCGAAGAAGCTCCTGCTTTCGACCGAGGGCCGTTAACAATTCCATAAAAATGTAACCCAGCCAAGTTTTTTTCCCCCGGTATACCCTCTTCTATATATACTCCCTTCATCGCGCGATCACCAGTCGCTGCTGCGGGATTTTATAGAGCGGCAATAATTCTAAAAAGCGAGCTCCTTCTCTCTCTCCTTTCCACCGATGGAAACGTATTTCGAAGCCGTCAATTTGCGCGCGATATGAATCGTTACCGCGTAACTATGGTCGTTTTCCTTCGGCAATCTAGGAAATCCGTGCAATGTGATATTAACGCGAGAACGGGCGCGCGATTCTTTGTTGACCGGTTGCGCGGCCCGCGTTTTACGTCGCACTTTGGAATCGTTATTGCTAATAAGACGTTATGCCTTTTTAAGAGCTTCGAGGGCTTCGCAAAATTAGTTCTCGCGATTGTTTCATAAACTAGGGACGTGGTAACGTGTCGAGGATCCTGGACGAGAAGGTTAAGTGCTTTCGAGCTTGGAGCTTTAACCGATGGGATGTAAAAATAAAGTTGTCCCCGATTAATAAACGCGTAGATATTTCTCGCTGATGCTAAACGAGATCCGGTACTATATATTTTCTATCCTCCATCTGTTCTATTTTCGCGTCGCGGAAAGGCGACCCCGAGTCGCAGATATAACGACGTGTGTCGCGGCTAAAACCGAGCGAAGGCGAGCTTCTTCGAATCCAACCGTCGGACGGCTGTTTTATTATTGATGCGTAAAATACCGCTCGGCGAATGTCGGTAAAAGGGATCGAACAAGTACGGATTACCCGGGGGAGGAGGTGGGCTCGTACTGAAATAAACACACGCTTCGCTCCAGCCAAATTACACCGCGCGACTTCTCCAGGTGCGCCCGTCGGTGGATCGCGACTATACGTTGGGACCTTTAGGCTGTTTATAGTCGGTGAATCTATATGACGATTCTCTCTAAGCCCGAGGAGTAAGTCTCTAAGTATCCCGAGTAGAAATGTCATCGGAGACTTCTGATGACGGATCAGATGTACTGTGGGGTTCCGTATTACGATATTTATGATCAAATTTGAATGCTATTCTCATCGGTAGAACTGTATTACTTTGAAGTCAGTTATAACTGACCAAAATCTTGGTCAGATCACTAGGATTTAATTCTGGTCAGAAGTTCCGATCCGAAGCTAATCGGATTTGGATTAGACGTAAGCTTAATTCGGTTTTTAAGTAATTTTTTTGATCGTCGACTCGAAAAATGTGGGAAAAAATAATTTATCCCGTGTTTTTTATTTCTCATTTTCGGCCTTGTCTAAGCTGAAAAACGACATTTTGAAATGCAGCTATGCTAGCGTGCTGTGAGTTTATCTCTCTCGCACTTGTTACTCAGCATAAGCGCGTCACAATGACGTCACGATGTTGTAGAGAGAACACGCATTTATAACTTTGCGAACGATTATTTTCTCGGATATTATCTTTTTCATGTGGTATTGAATAGGTATGCTGATTACAAATTTAATTTAAAAATGTGAATATTTTTTTTCCATTTTAAACACCGAATTGGAATCCCAGATCAGATTCTCGTCTAGTGAATCGGATAGCATTCTGCGAAGAAATTCCGATCCGAAGCTGATCGGATTCGGATCAGATGTAATCTCAATTGGAATATTCAACCTGTGCCATACTGATTTGATGGCACTACACGCCTAGTTAAATTTGCGTAGTTGGGGTTGGGAATTAAATAGCTTGTTACATGAAGCTCGGTTTTCTGGATCTTTACTCGATGAGCTCAAAATAACAAGTGACAAAACAGAAATTTCTTAAAAACTAAATCGACTAGCTTGGGGTTGAAAATGCTTGGAAGTGGGGAAATAAAATGCGGAATCGTATTGGCCAGAATATCAGTAGTGGGAGGAATGCAGAAACGTACGCGTACAGTACGCAACGCGTCCGCGATGCAGGGATGCAAGGCAATAAATTAGGGACCGAGTCCCCGTCACACACGGGACTCTGGAGGGAAAGACAGAAATTGTGGGCATAAAACGATAGAGAGATGCAAGGCAATTAGGGACCCCATCGCGTGCGGAACTCGGGAGGAAAAGCTCGAAAAAAAAATTGCGGGTATATAAAAAAACGGCCGGAGAACATATCAGTTCCGGCTGGCAGTTAGGGATAGGAAGAAAAAAAAAGACAGTACACCGTCCTTGTGTGTGTGTGTGGTAACACCCCAACGGGAGGCTCGACCGGGAAAGCCCGACTTTCCCTGTCCAGATGCCCCCCCCCCTGACAACCCTGACCCTTAACTGGGTGCGTACACAACCTGTCATGTCCGTATCAGATAAAAATTTTTCGATCCGATCCAGATTGCACACAAATCATGTTACATTTCAGATCCAATTCTGATCAGACATCCGAATCAGGTTATGATCAGAGATCTGCGGAATCTGTTCAGAATTCGATCCGAATCTGATGAAAATTTCTATTCGGGATAGCTAGTGTTTTCGGCTTCTTTCACTTTTTTTTCTCCTTCCCAGCTTGCAATTTTTTTTGTCCCCGTTGATACTTCCGACAGTGTATCATACGGAAAAATATCCGAGCGTGTGATGTACCCGGGAGAATAGAGAGAGAGAGAGAGAGTCGTTATTCTATTGCGTTATTATCACCATTCCTTGGTCTCGTCTGTTCTATAATATATGTACGCATATTCATATCTCTGATCTACACGTACGTACGTATATGTACATACGTAGAATATTCAAATTTTCATAGGAAAAAAGATTTGCGAATATGGTTTGCTGATCCTCTTGTTTTTAGGAATGAAATTAACGAAGAATTCTATAATTCGCGTGCACTCCATATCGTATCTATAAACATTAATATAGAATATTTCGACACTCGTCCAGTACAGTGATACAATTCGAGTGCGTAGAATCGGACGATCTATACAAATTAATATAGAATATTTCTCGATACTCGTTCAGTGACAAAATTCGAGTGCGTAGAATGGGACGTATACACTTTTTCCACGAGTCACGATTTATGACATCAAATGGCACGCAAATCGGAGAACGAGAATAGCTGCGTTAATGCGCGGTACTTATTGTTAGAGATGGATTACGTCAGAGTCGGGTCACGGGTTATTTACGGTACAACGCAGCCCCGATTTACGGCATGAAGCTATACGACGTTTTTCCTCGCGACCTCTCCGCCCCCTCTTCCCCTTAGACGCCGCTTGGAATCACCGGTTTCTCGCGCGAATGGCAGTCGGGAAGACAGACGCGAGGCGTAAAAAAATATGAGGGAAGGCGAGACGCGCGGCCATTGAAAAAAGCTCAACTTTGAAATGTATGCCGGGCGCGTTCTCGCTCTCGTTCTTTCGATCCCCTCGGTGAGCTCTCTCGTTCTCCGTCAGTCAGTCGGGCTATTCTCACCCCCCCCCCCCCCCGATTTCCGCCTGTATAGGTAGGTATCATGCTTGATATAAACCCCTCGGCCGAACTTGCTGTGAGTCTCTTCACCCCCCGCGCTCTCTGATGCAAACCGTGGCGACGATACGCGCGACGTTCGTAAACAATGCTTCTCTCTCGCGGAAAGGCGTGATCTGTCGGGTTGTGCGAGATTGGCACCGCGGCTATTAGTCGAGGAAACGGATGACGAGAGGCCGACGATGCGATCGGAAAGGGGATGAAAGTGTGATTGAACAGAGCGAGATGATGATACGTAGGAGACCAAAATCGATACCCGCGATTGGTAGATTCCCGCGTAAAAGAAAGTATGTCTAAAGTATGGCGGAAGTCTCGGAAAGTCGAACCAAAAAAGTATGGCTATGGATCGTATCCCAAATTTTCAGCTAGACGATTTTCTCGTATCGGCTGAACAATAAATCATACTCGACTTATCTGTACCTTTTTGATTCGATTTTGTTGCATGGGTTCTGTATTACAGAATTATAATAGCTTTTTCGGTACAAGAATATACTTTAATAATTTGAGAGTAATACAATAAAGAAGTGATACAAACTGACAAGAACAGATATCGATTAAAACGTAACCTCGTACAAATAACTGAACTCTTGAAGAGCGCATCGTTTACTGGCTGAAAGTCTGGGATAAGATCCGTAGCCATACTTTTTTGATTCAATTTTTCCCACCATATCTTATAGCCATACTTCTTTATGCGCAGGTTATAATTGGATTTTGATAGGAGTTTATATGTCCGAGATCGCAAGCAACTATTCGATTGACGTTTCTCGGTTCTTAATCCGAGCTACAGCGAACAATGAGGAACTTGTATGATTTTTTTATTGGCTTAAAAAGTAGAGTAAAAAATTACAATTTCAACGGTATATAAACACACGCGCGCGCGCAGAGAGAGAGAGAGAGAGAGAGAGAGAGAGAGAGAGAGAGAGAGAGAGAGCACGTTTAAAATTAATGTAACTGTTTGCGAGGTAGGATTTGAAATGTGACGGGTTTAAATGTCGGAAATTAAGAGCCCGATGCTTATTATCGAATTTTAATCCGCCATCACGTGACTGGAAACTATTCAATGTTGTCTTATTCTCGAATCTAAACTCCGCTCCCAGAGGACTCCGTACTGACGCTATAATGCTCCAGTTATGTAAATCAGAGATATAAATGACATAAACATGAAAAGAAGGAAAAGAGGAAATGCGATTTCCACGTACTCTTCGTGAATCAATTCAATTGCAACAAAAAAGACACCCCTAAACTCGACTGCACTCGACGCGCGAGGTGCAATTCATTCGTAAAAAGGACATAGGTATCACGTAAGATCCTTTTCGAAATTTTCATTGATTAATGGATCTCGAAAAGTGAAGCAATTTTTCTGTAAATTTTATTGGCCGATTTCATATTGATATTCGCTATCTCGAACCTCGAACCGCCCGAGGACGCATCAAACCGCCCGAGCGCCGTAGCGGCACCGCTAAGATTATTTTATTGCACATCGGAAATAAACATCGAAAAAAAATATAGCAGAATGCAGACTTAGTTACTTGGACTGATAATTGGCTTCAATGAACTACAGCCAATTTCCTTCAAATAGCCGTTAATCATTATAACCAAATTTATTAGTTGAAACGACTAATTCTGCATTTCCCCTTCCACAAACGTCGATTTAATTGGATATATAATTTTTCTTCTCACTATACAGATTCAACGATGCCCCCGATTCCAGGATCTTCGGTACCCTCATGCATATATAGAGATACAACGACCTCCCCCTCCCCTCCTCGCAATTAATTATGCCATATACGACCGAGCGGAACCGAACGTGCCCCATGCATGTTAACGTGCGAAGGAACATCTGTTTATCCGCGCGCGTCGAGTAGCGGATCAGGTGGATTCACAATGCGTCCACTCCGGACGGGGATGTGCAGGGAGGTGGAGCACATATGCTATAGATTTTTTCGGTCTCCCGTGTGTGTCCGCGATGTATCGAGCGGGAGCGGAGTGGCACTAACGTCGGACTCATTGTGTCGCTAACGGGTCGAGACGCGGGATCGTCAGTGCTCATTGTCGACGACTAATCGAATCAAGCACTGACTCACTCACGAATTCGACCGGGGTCTCTGGGCACGGAGAATTCCCTTCCGCGCCGCTCGTTTGATTCCCCTCGCTCCCCTTTCCTTCCTTTCACCGTTCTCTCTGCATACACCATATATACGATTTCCTCTCCCCCGTATCTTTGTTCGATCGTTATCGCATCGCGCAGCATGGTATAATGTCGTTATACGTCGCTACAGCGGGAAATTGTTGTCGCAGAAAAGAATTATTTCGTATAAAATTGATTGAAATTAAGATCGATGCGATTTATGTGTACGCTGAGAGAAAAGTGGGTAGTAAACTCGAATTGTATCTGTTGTATCTGTTAACGTGGTTTTGTCTTATTTTATATAGGTACGTAACATTTTGATTTGTCCATATGAATTTGTTTGATGACCCGCGTTCATTCTTTGAGCGGACCAACTGTATTTCAGCTTACTTTTATTACCAATAACGATAGGTTATTATAATGTTATGAACTGAAATTATACTTTTCTTATACGGTAAAGTGGGGCGACATTGATTTCTAGAAGCGAAATTGATACAAACTTCATAGACGCGCTACTGCAGTGCCATATAGCACTGATAAAACACTGACCAATGTGAATAGAAATCACTGTGAGTTTACGGCCGGTGAAATCACGTGCTGGTTAAGGCACTGTCACGTCACTGCTATGTGTGAATCGGCCTTAACTCACAAAGAAACACTTCTAATACACTTGATCCTTAATTCTTTCTTTCTCTCTCTCTCTCTCTCTCTCTCTCTCTCTCTCTCTCTCTCTCGAGGCGTATATCGTTTCATATAAACATTCATACGATATTTGAGAGTAGACCCTACGTGCTGCTTTCTGTTTCGTCATGACATCATCAGTTCGCCGTACACATCAGATTATTCAATAAATTTACTGAGCTGATTTTTGCTAATACCAATACGTACATTTGCCACTGTAAATAAAAAGTATGTATTTGACGTAAAATAATAAGAATTGATCGACATCCATTCAATTTGGTTTTGTCAAATAGCAGTTTATAATTCTCATTCGAATTATACTCTTGCATCGATCGACCGCATTATATTCTCCGCGCGCGCACATATGTACATATACCTACGGCACGCCGAGGCTTCCGACAAGCGCGTAATGGGAAGACGATCGTTCGTTTTGATTTTCCATCGTAAACCGCGCCGGCGCGATTTCTTCTTTCCGAGGGTCGCCGAAGCGAGTACGTTCCCTTAATGGAATTTCCAACGAGACACGGTACCGCCTGCTTAACAAGCCGCTGCGTATATGTACTTCCTAGCGTGTTCAACGTCGTATACGATATAGGCGTGTAGGCATTCTCGGGCCGCGGCCGGGACCGGCAGATATTCCACGCAGTCTCGCGGTATAATACACGACACTTCCGCGTACAATGGCCATTAGATGGCCGGTTACGGCTGGTTATGGCCGATAGGCGTGCCGTGGCCGTGTAAGAAATTTTGCAGGCTTGGGCGACGACGGCGGCAATTTGGGACGGATGGATGTAAAAAATTCACGGGATTTATCTACTCTTTCGTTAGCGGTGAATATCGTTGTGAAGCAGGTTCGTTAATGGCTGCAGGAAATAAATCGACGCTAGAGAGATCGTTCTTAAGAGCTGCAGTATTTGGGATATAGGCTACTGCATACGAGTATATCGCGGGGTACAGGGTATATGTATTATCGTTCGATTATCGCGAAATCGTCAAATTACAAGTGCTCGAAGAGACCGGCATGATACATTTTATTGTCTGCACGGTAAAAAAGGTATGGATAAAGGTTTTCAGCTGTTTTTACAGTGTGGTAGAGTAATTTTTCTTCGAAAATATTAAATTACTATAGTTATTTACATTGCAATTTGTCAGTTTCGAAGAAAAAATTGTTCTTCCTTCGAGAAAAGTTCCATTTGCCTAGATTTAATAAATAAACGACTATTTGATAATTACGTTATGTAGAAATAGTCTCTGTATGATGCGATAGCTCCTGGAGAACGCTGAATACGAATAAACGAAACGGTTTATTTAAGAAAACCAATCGAATAGCACTTTTTACCTCCGATACTTTTAGTCCCACTCTACTCTAAAAATTGTAAAAACTACATAAATTTTTCCGTGTGTATTAAATTTATACAATTCCGAGGAACTCTCTACAGCGTCCTGTAAATCGCACCTTGCAGCTGCAGACGTAACAGAATCCCAATATATCGCAATTGGGCTTTCATATACACCGCGCGCCTTTCTCTTCCGCATTGCCCGAGTCCTCAGAGTCGATAATCGGCGAGAGGATCTCGAGATTCTTTCCATCAGCTTCGCTACTCCCGCGATATTCGACTCACGTACTCGAGAGGTCTGCGCTAGTTTCACTTATCTCGACGGAACCGACCACATGATGAGAGTCGAATAGAATTCACCGATGCTCTGGCACCGGAAGTCCGCAACTCCAACGATAAAATCGGTATGGAGTTACGCGACGATTACTAAAACGAACACGGAGGAAAAAGAGGAAGGGGGTGAAAACTGGAGTTATATTCAAGAAGCGGAGAGGAGCTGGAAAAAAGAAGCATTTTTGAGGTAATCTTCTGCAGCGTTCTGTAACGAATACTTCGTGACACTGAGAGAAAAGTGAGTAGTAAAATCAAGCATAATCGCAAGATTGAAATTTTCCTGATTGCTAGTACCATATTTGCAATTTGACAGACCATGATTGCAGTCGAAATGAACTTTGTTGCACTGGTATAGTAAAAATTGCAGTTTATGATAGTCATAGACCATAGTTTGATTAACCACAAAAGTAGATTAATAATATTACTGCATAGTCGTGTAAACTATATAAAAAAAGGTTGGGGACATTTATCGACCATGCTGCAGGTTGACCTGGTTGCAGTAATCTTAATTTCTTGTTATTATAACCAGAATCTCATTATTTGGAACAATTATGGGATCGTGGTTGGCGCCAAAATCGTCCACGATTTCTGGTGAAATTATAGTTCCTTCAACCAGATTTTTCTCTGAGTGCAGCTTTACCGAGAGGAGGAGAGGGGATGAAGGTGAAGGAGAAAAAGGAGAACGAAATGACTCTTCTTCCAATTAATAACTCTGGTAAAACTGCGCGACTCTCGCTCCCGAAGGGCTCGGCCTTTAAGCGGACGACCGACTGAAAACCAATATTTGGCCGAAATCGCGCCGCGTCGGAGTTTCGACCAACTCTGCCGGATCGAAACTAAAACTCGACGCGCGTTCCCCACGGGATCTGTTTCTCCTGCGAGAACGAGAGACTCCGTAAAGCGGATGAAAGTTTGCCCGGCGCAAGTAAAGTGCGGTTATTACAAGCACTTTTCCTCTCCTTCGTGGTTTTTATTATACACGCTCCGCGATTCTTATACGAGTACGGGGGGGGGGGAGGGCGCGCTCCTCGCGCAGCATCCCCTTTAAAGCGAACGGAGCAATTGGTTCCTTGGCTGCGGTCACTGCTGCAGTCTTCGTTAATCGCTTCGAGTCCTATCGGAATGCCGAGAACCCGTGGGCCGCGATAGCGGCGAAATTAAAAAGAATCGCGTGATCCTATTATCTTATCTCGCGCGGTGACTTCTCTTGGTGTCCCCGTTTCGCACGACACCGATAACGGACGGACTGTACATCGTTCTCCCTGCAATCGAATCTTCTCTAACTTTCGTGAAACGTGATACAGTGGATTCTCACTTACAATGAATTCAGTAACCCGGAACCGAAGAACACTGCTTGATTTAACATGATATACACGGAGAAAAACGAAACTCATTTCTAAGTAAAAATTACAGTGCTGTAGTTAAAAATTCGAAAAGTGTTACTTAACAAATACTCATTACGCATTACATATCACTATAAAAGTAGAACAAATTGAAATAAAGTAAATTTCACTATACACATAAAAAATTTGCTATAGTGTTAAAGGTAATAACATTGAAATCGTCATTTCTCACTACTAATATAATGAGTTTTACTAAATGCTTTATAAATTATCAATCTGTTTCAACTTTACTATGTACCAGTACTTTTAACTCAAATATATTCAAGTATAATTTCTTATAATTTAAGCTCGATATTTCTCCGCGTAGAAGATCCTATCACGACCTACTACTTTGAGAGAAAAATGTAGTAGAATTCATGAAATAGGTGATTACGGATAGGAAAATACAAATTTAGTTATATTTGGATTAATAACACAGGTTTACAAAAAAAAAAGTCCGGACTATTTGACCGGACCATGGCATTCCGAGGTATTTTTGCGTCCTGAATCCGATCCCGAGGTCATCTGAGCCCCATCACGTCAGGAAAACGAGATTTCAAAGTCATTTAGAGTTTAAAATGACCATTTTTTGGAACTGGACCCGGGACAATTTCTCAAGCGACCTGTTGAGTTGGAGGGTAGCTGTTTAGGTCTTGAATACCTTCCAAACATTGGAATGGAGTCCTAAATCTCGACCGGGACTATCACAGAACCACCCCAGTGGATAAAATGTTGCCATGATCGTTATATCTCGCGGATTACAATCTCCCTGTCAAGGCATCCAATTCCGGCGATCCGTTCACTGTGACATATTGACAGTGGACCCAGCACTGACCCTAATGGCCTTAGAATCTTGGAGTCATGCTCTGGGTGCTGCTCAGGGCAGTCCCATTTCCTTATTTATTTATTTCGAAATCTCGTTTTTCTGACGTGATGTGACTCAGATGACCTCGGGATCGGATTCAGGACGCAAAAATACCTCGGAATACCATGGTCCGGTTAAATAGTCCAGACTTTTTTTTTTTGTAAACCTGTGTAATTGGCTTGAACGGACTACAGCCTCCCGGGAAAAAATGTTTTCCACATATGATCATGTATGATTGGACATAATCAGATCCGAAATTTGTTTTTACTGATTAGTGATTATACATGAAAAACTATATAAGATCATAATATATAATTACATGACCAGATCGAATTTTATATAATCCGATCAAAGATTTCCAACTTTGTTTAGATCGAAATATGTATAATCAATCATATGTGATCAATCATATATGTATAATTACAGATGATTATGCATGGATTTCCATATACTAGCAACAACGTATGAGCTTTGTGCGCGCTTTTTTTTTATTTGTCATTAGTCATTAACTCATTACTTAATCACATAATTATTTCTATACTTTGACGATTGGCAAACATCACCTACTCATGCTTTCGAGATAGTGAATTCGGCTAATAAAATTCACGGAAAGGTGATATTCGTTGTAACATGTTATTTGATAATTAATAAATATCACATACGTGTCGAAAATGACTTTTCACACGTTCCAGATTCAACATTCGAAACTGCAAATATCAATATGAAGTCGGCCAATAAAATTGACGAAAAACTGGCTTCACTTTTTAAATATTAACCAATGAGAGTGTCAGAAAGGGTCTTACGTTACACATCCTTTTTACGAATGGATGATCGGACAGAGACAAATTTCGGACCATATGTAATTGTTAGTAACCACTTTTTCCCGGGCTGTTTCCTTCAAATAACCGTTACCCAATCATTAAAACCAAATGCATTAGTCAAAGCAACTAAATTCTGCATTTCTCCACTCCTTAACGCCGATTTAATCGAATATATTATAATATAATGTTTTTCTTAATCTCTAACGGTCCTTCGTTCATGCATACTTGGATGTACAGTAGCGTCAGTAGCATCAGCTAGTGCAACGCTTCCCCTGTTAGTTGAAATAAGTGGCGTTCCGAAGTTGAAATGAACCGTCAATTGAAATAAGTAGCGCTGAACTCACTGTACACGACTCCCAGCTTCCGTATGCGCTCCGATCCGAGCAGCCTCGAGTCAAGGCCGGTCCAATAAGGCCGGGCCGAAGTACACGCACACCGAGGTGCATAATTCATACGCACCGCAATCGGGCGCAGAGAACGAGGCGTCGCGTCGGGTGCACTCCGCGGGCGCGCGCTATACCAGTCGGAAGGGAAAGAGGCGAACGAGAGAGTAGCGGGCGCACAAATCACGAGAGCGGATAGGAGCCCATGCATCACGAGTCACTATTGATGGCTGTCTCCTGCCTTTGACGTACAGTCTCTACGCGAGCCCGTTGCCGGGCTCTTGTATACACACGCGCGTACGAGTGGATGCGCCGCGCGCGGAGGGCGCGATATTATCCGTGATGGATGTCCCATCCGTCACGCATCGTGCGCCGCGACCACCACCGCTCCGCATCGACGTATAGGCGCGCGCGGAACCGGGATGTACCTCGGCGTCGACGTATCGAGACGCGCCGCGCTTCGAACTCGGCGTGATTAAGACGGGAGACCATTAATCAAATCGCGTTCTGCTCGGAAAATTTTCGAGGGCCCGCCCCGATAGAGCGCAACGAGCCGCGTCGAGTTACCGCGAATCTCGGGGATCGAGAGCCCTTGTTTTCCGGTTCTCGATCGCGGCGCGCGTAGGTACGCGCGCGGTCGTTGACGCCGTTAGCGACGCGGGGTAAACGCTTTATCAAGCGCACGTAGTTTTGACGACGGTTACCTCGCTGCGGGGGAAAAGTCCACGAGCCTTGGTGCGGTTGCTTGTTGAGTAGTTACTGAGATCAAACGAGGATCGATATATTCGCATGTAAGTACTCGTATGTACATAGAGAAAAATAATTTGCGAATTTAACCCATTCCCTCCCAAAAAAAATATCCATTTTTTTGGTTTCTATGGTTTAAACATATTTTACTATATACGCATAAGAGCTCCCCAAAAATTATTTAAAAAATTACTAATTAACAAATTACTAGATGTGTTGAGCAGGATAGAAGCGCGCGCGAAATAATAAGTGGCGCTGCAGAATTGTTTTTCTTAAGTGGGTCGCAAACGACCCACTGGAAGGAAATGGGCTAATAAGTAAATGGTTTTCTTGGCACTATTCATATTCTATATTATATTAACCATATAAGAATTACACATAGAGTTTTTAATGTTTGTGTCATCTATGTACAGTCTGAATATGGTTAATGTAAAAATCATGTATGATCCACCATATATGACCAAATCAACATATGGATTATATACAAAATATTCAGAACTTTTTCGCCTGGGCTCTATACAGTATAGCATTTAATTGAATTAATTACTGTCCCATCATTGCATTTCTTAGCTGGAGTCTTTCCCACAAACTTTCTGTGATTGATTGCTATATTTCGAAACATTCTTTTTCTCAGTGTGTGTCGCGTTTGGCTCTATTTCGAAGTCGAAGAAATTTCGTCGGCTAAATGTGTTAACCTGCTAACTCCATATTTTACGATTTTAAGATGTTTTGATACTCGGCAACTTTATGGCTAGACTAGACTAAATAATTTAAATACATTTTATTTAAAAAAAGGTTAGACAAATACTGACGACTATTGTGTTAAAATCCGTTGTCATATAAGAACTTTTGTATTGATCAAAACTGTTTTATTCTCGCTTCTGAAAATCTGACTTCATTGAGTTAGCTGCAGGTTGACATATTTAGCCGACGATTTACTTAGATTTTTAAAAATAATGTACTCGTTTATGCGGAGGTTCTAGTTTCAGTGCGATGTAAGTCGCGCGTGATAGCCATAGATCGTTATTACCCCGGTTACGGACGCACCCCTTGCTTTCGATAAACCTTTTACAGTAGGTATAGCAAAGCCCTACGCCTATTCTTCGGCGCGTTTGCTCGTTAGTCGCCCCAACGAAATGGCGATCGATAAACGCATTCCAATCATAAGCTGCAATTTCTGTCGTTTTGAAAAGCGACAATTAGAGAAGGTATGACAAATTTGATCTTTTTAATGTTACTCATTGGTTTTCATTATTTCGAGCAATTAAATATTTTCTTTATTTACATAATTGCTTTGGATCCAATAGACGGAAAGAAAACCAGCAATTTTTACAGAGAGGAGACATTTTTATTTAATGTTTACAACTGTATGCGGAGAAAAAAACTGCACAAATTATTGTATGACTAGTATAAGCTAGGATTAAACCGATAAAAATTCTTGTGCAAACAGATAGTATATCTGGTTAAACTATAACAGTATCAGTACTGCTGTAAACAGTACCTAAATAGAAATGTGTACTTTACAAATTCTTGAAAACAAGCTCGAGTCTCAGCACTACTGAATGGAACAGTAAAAATTGCTGGTTTCTTTTTCTTTCGTGTATCCATTCATTCACAACTAAAATACATATTTAGTCGCTATATAAGTAAATATTTAGTTCCTATCACTTTACATATTTAAACCATTATGTATGACTATTTTCGTGCTGTTGGACCAATGAAGTATTTTTTTACTATATGACTAATATTTACTCACATTGATCGTGCTTATACGTGCTATGAATAAACGAGTATCGAATTAAGCACAATTTCCTTAGCTCAAACGAATGTATTATTATTTCGATTGATTTAAATCAAAACTAAATCTTTCAACTAAACTTTTTTCCCCAGTGTAGTCAAAGAACGACACTCTTTATAGCGACGTTTTACTTTATAAATCACACCGTGAAATGAACGTAAATTACCTTCCTCATGAAGGTACCTTAAGAAGTAAGCATCCCCTATTCTCGCGGACAAGGAATCGCGGTACTTCGCGGTGGCGCGCGCTCATGCAGTGGTTATACCGTGTACCCCGTGCGCGTGAGGTGTCGTAAGTACCACCGTAAATCGACGATCCCGCAGCGGAGGAATCCGATACCTCGGTTTTGCGGGGGAAGCACCCCGCGAGCTTCGGCATCGCCAACTCGTATTACACGCGGTATACAAGGAACGTTCTGTAGTAGCGGCGGCGCGGCAACAACAATAACAGCATTCCTGTCCGTTAGCTCCGTCGGAACGGAAGGGAGAGAGCGCGGCGAGGTACAGCGGAACAAAATGGAACGGAACGGAAGGGAACTTGGGATCAGACTGCAGAAATTGTTTGCTGTTGGCGTTCGTTGCGCGGGTGAGGGAGGGGAAGGGGTGGACGGCGAAGGAGGACGAGGAAGAATACCGGGGGTATTATACGAAGCGAGTGGGTGGGTGTATAGTCGACTATCGCAGAGTTGGAGAGGTTTCTCTAATCAATTGGTGGGAATAATATATATATAGCTCGCAACTCGGCGCGGAAGCGACGCGCGTGGGAGGACCGACTGTAGCTCGCAGGGAAACTACAATATTTATACGGGAGGGGGTGGAACTTTCGAAACGAACGCGACGGCGTTTCCGCGGCTTATGGATATTGAATTCCTTTCGGGACACGTGTGTACCTACCTAATAGTAATGGGACTTTCGCTTTTGGAACCGATCGATTTTATCATGCGTTCGAGACTCGTTAAGCGTTTGATATGTTGATAGCTGTAGAGTAGAGCACTTTTAGTTCATATTCAAAGACTGTAGCGTACGTGAAGAAAACTGAACAGTGATGATTGCTATGCCAGAATAGTATTTTAAGTACTCGTAGATGACAGCTTTGGCAATATTGTGTTGAATAATCTGCAGAATAGTAAGCATCACTATTCGAATAGTAATCATTATTACCCAGTCGGAAAAGTTCTATGTGGTTTGTATATAATAGTCCATATATGGATTTAGTCCTATATATGGATTATATATCATCCATATAGAACTTTTCCGCCTGGGATGCTGCAGATTATTCAACACTTCGGACGGAAAAGTTCTATATAATTTGTATATAGTCCACATGTGTATTTGTTCATACATGAATTATGTATGATTTCTATATTAACCATATAAAGACTATATTTGGATTTTTGAATGTTTTTATAATCCATACATAGTCCGCATAGGGCTAATATAGGAATCATATAATATCCATATGTAATGAAATCCAAATATTGATGATATAGAAAATATGTAGAACTTTTCTGCCTGGGCAATGTCGTCGAAGCTATGTCACGAAGGGAGAAGAGCATTTTAATAGCTGTTATATTAGATAACAGATTTGACATTTTGGGGAAATCGTTGAGTTCATTGTTTTACTGTATGACAATAGTTGCCATTCATGCGGTGAACTTCACTAAACGTATGTTAATTGTATTCATTCAGTAAAGCAATGAACGCAATACCTTCCAGAAAATGTTAAATCTATTATCTAGTATTAACAGTGATTAATATACTCTTCTCTCCGTAGACACATTTATTATTCTTGCATAGTAATCGTTACTATTTAATTTTCTCCGTGTACGTCATTTCACGAGAAAAAAATTACCCCCACCCGACCTCCCTTATTATCCCCCAGAAGTCCGAGAGAAAAATGAAAGAGACGAAACGAAAAGGGAAAAGACGCGCGGGGCAAATTTTCCGGAACTAACGAAAGCCGACTGCGCGAGAAACGAGTAGAGCCTCGGCTCGGAATTGAACGCGCGGCGGCGAGGGGATGACGCGGAGGCGTCTCGGTGGAAGGCGCCGCTGCAGCGTGCGATCGGCAAGCACGCGTGAGACGAGCGACGCGGAAAGAAAGTCGCGCACAGCCACCCCGCGACTAATAGGGGGGCCCGGGGTATTTTTGCGTTCACCGGTAAACGACCCGGGACCAATTTACGTGGCTTCTCGCTAGCCGGGACCTCCGTCGCCGTCGCCCGGGGGAGCCTCCTCGGGCTTGAACTTTCGGAAATGCCAGCCGAAGTTGGGATCGGGTCGCGTGCCTAATGGGCCGAGTCTCCATAACGCGAGTCGGCGTCTTAATAACGCGCGCGAGCCCCGCGCTGTGTATCACCACGGAAAATTCCCCGACCGCCTTCGTGCATCTCGAAGTAACCAACTTCCTCTCCTCCCTTTACTCTTCGCCATCGTCTCCCCGACGCCTATTTCTCCCCCCCCCTCTCTCTCTCTCTCTCTCGTGGGACGTGCGGAAACTTTATATAAGGTAAGCGCCGGCAACTGACGATGTGGCCCACCGGCGGTATATTGGTATATCGTACATGCTCGCGTAGTACGCTATCCGGTAAATGGGGGTTTGGAGTATCGGCATCCATATAAGTACGTATTGAGAAAAATAACTTGGTCAATTTCAGGAAAATCCTGAATACGACGACCAAATCATTAAAAATGAGGTACTCTTTCTTTCAAAAAAGTTTCTCCGAGTAAAAATACAGGTGTATGGGACAAATCAGGATTGAGTCTTAATCATCACGTATGGCTCTTCCGTGGCTTATAAGACTGAGCCATACGTATAAATTTCTGCATTTCGAGATCAGTTATTGATTAGACATTTATGCGTTAAGATTTGTGCCAATTTTCATATTCATTTTCAATCACTACCGACAGGCTTCATGAATTACCTATATTACCTACACATCATTTAAATATCGCAATTTCAATTTCTTAAATCTAAACTGAATTTATATCAGACGGCCTTTCTAAATCTGATTAAGACAAAGAATACCAAAACGAAAGTAACTCTGTGTCGCATTTACCCCGCGCGCGAAAGAGGACCCCCTCGCCGCATTTTGTTCGTTCAGTGGATGTAGCTGATGAGCTATACGGGGTCATCGAGTTATTCGGCAATTCTCGCGTCTTTGCAGGACCAGAGGTGCCTGTCTTCATGTATCAGAGGGGTAGAACTTAAAAAATATTTATAAAAAATCGTTTATGCGGCCAACGATCACGGAGAAAAAGGATTGGTAATTTGTACAGTGCTTCTCGCGGAGATACCGTAAAATCGCCGATTTTTGCGAAAACCTCCATCCTTTGCCACCGATGATTCGGCACGGACCCTCCAAATCCTACGAGCTTCATATCACAATTTCTAACTTCTGACACATTGATAGTTAAGAAATAGCCTCCATTTTTAATGTTTTCTTCCCCCATTGTCAGTCTACGTTTACTACAGCGAAATGAGTAAATTTCGGAGTAATAGGAAAAATCCTACGCTGGAGCTTCGATATTATCTAAAGGTCAATTCGTAGGGGGTTTTCGAAGAATGGATAAGGCGTACGGAGGGGCGAAAAGGGTAGAAAAATACTCCGGATTAACGAGCGGAACGCGCGTAGCACGAGAACCGGTCGAGATTACATCTTCGTTCGCGTCTCCGTACGGCGCACGGTAGATATATACGTACGTACGTGCAGCATCCGTACACATGCCGCGTTGCAAAGGGGGACCAAGAGAGAGGCCGGGGGAAATACGCATACGCGCGGGACAAGCGGGAAAGAGAGAAAATCGTCGCGCGTACTCGACAACTGCACGAGTGGCGCGCATCGATTTCTGTTTTATCTCGTGTATTACCTGCGACCGTAGCCCGCGGGGAGATGCAGCTTTGAAAACAACGTCCGGGTCGGCGCGGATGCACAAAGAGGCATTGCTCTCGTGCGCGAGATAACTGGAGCGCGAGTGAAATACGTCGGCGGTACTTCTCGCGGTATACGCGCCAAGGCGCGCTGTACATCGTGAAAAAAAAAAAAAAAAACGGATGGCATCGATTAAACGTGAATGAGCCACGAGTGGTGAATCCTGAGATCTCGTTGGAAGCTCCAATTTTTATTAACAATAAGCAGGACTCCCATCCAGTAAGATGTTAAAAAATAATGGGTTTTAATGACTCCTTATTTGAAAAAAAACGACCAAAAAATGACTAATCTTTCATCATTGGATCATTATGAAGAGATAAGAAAAAGTGGTCTAAGGATGTTTGCAATAAATTCGATAAGGTTTTGAAAAAATAATAGTGAAAGAAAATGATTGAGATTTGTAATGGAAATAATTTATTTTCATAAAGCATCGAAATTTTGAGGTACGGAATATAACAAATTAGATCACTCTTTAACGAACAAATACCTTAACGAACCTTTTCTCACACTGCAAGAAATACGCGCAAAAATACCGACTGTTTATTACGCGCCATAACGATTTACAGAATCTGGGCACTCTGACAGCATAACTATCTCAAAACTCAGAATTCATACAAATTGTTGCAACGTTTTTTAGCGGCAGGAGAAGGCGAGTGAAATTACTTGACGAATCAAGGGATAAAATCCTAAAAAAATGGATTTCTAATGACCTTTAAAAATAAAAGTAACTTTCTACTGACTTGATTGAAAGAAATGATGTATAATTAAAAAAATTATCAAGTTGAAACTCTGCAATAAGTGACCTAGGTTTGAAGAATATCGCATCCGCGCGAAAATCAATGTCGTCGAAGTGTTTCCAAAAAAAAAATGTTCACATCTCGCATAAAGGCGTGACGATACGTCCCCGACGCTGCAGCCGAGCGAAATTGCGCGAAATGCGCTTTGCTTAGGCGCGAGCCAATGGAAACGAGTAGGAAGAATCGTCTCGAAGCCCGGAAATTTGCTTTAGTGCAGCCCTCGTACCGATTTTCGTTTTAGCTCGCCTATTATCTCGCCATCGTAGACGCCGTGGGCCAGAGCTTTGAAAACAGCGGTCGAATCGGCACGCGGATGCACACGAGCGGAGATTGCACTCGCGTGGAGGCTGCAGCGCACACGTCACTTCTATTCGGTTATTTTCTGTTACCGTGCAAAAGCTGCGGACCACTGGGAGATTTGAACTTCGGATTTATATAGTCTAGTTTCTTACGGAGAACCACGCTATGAATGCAGTAATCGTGGTACTTCCTGCACCGAGAAAAAAATTTAGTTGTTCCAACAAAATTGTTCGAGAGTTGAAGGTTAAATTTCGTTAAACTAACCATTGTGTGTTCGATTGAACTGTATATGATTGGATAAGCTAAATTTTTGTCGTTTCCTTCAATCAAATTCGAATTGTTGGTAGATGGAAATCAATTCAAATTCACTGCTTTGTTAGATCAATTGTAGTTGGTTTGTTTCAATAAAAACTTTTGTCAGACGAACGGTGGAAGTATTGTGTTAACCACTTGAAAATAAAAAACCATTTGATTAAATTAAAATTTGAAGTTACGGGCGTCCAACCAAATATGCAGTTACTTGAACAAATATTTAGTTGAAGCAGCTAAGTATTTAGTTATCTTAATTACATATTTGTTGAGATAACTGTATATTTAGTTGGTCGCCCGAAAGGATGTAGGTTAGAAATTTTCGTTTCCCGTGTACAACAAAATAAAAAAGAAAGTGAGATATTTTTACGAGACTATTTCGTTTATGCAGGCTGTATTTTTTTAAATAACCGTATTTTTCGCCACTTCGAAACGTGCATTCCACCGTTGCACATTTATTCAAATATACTTCGGTTCGGTATTTTGCGAGTCTTTGTCCTCCATACAAATCGAGACTACATATCGGCGCGCATTGATTTCCGATCCGTTTCACGCATTACCGGCGATGATCGTAAAGCGATCGCACGGGAGAGGGGAAGAGCTTTGAAGTCAACCACCGCATCGCTGCACAAACAGACTGCACTTGCGCACGTCGGATAACTGGAGCGCGAATGAATTACAGCTCGGGTTCTCTTCTTGGCCGGACCGCGTAGCAGTTCGCGACCTTCGAGATCTCGGCGCCGATCGCGCTTTTCCGAGGGTGCAACGAGAAAGCGAACGCGCGGAAAATGCGCTCGCTGCAGCGATCTGCGACTGTAGCATTTTCCAGAAGCCGCGCTAAATGGCGGAGCGCGCGTTCCCTCATTTTCATCGGGAATTCAGATCTGGAATATATATAATACATATATGACGGTGGAAATGCTCCGCGAGCGTCACGGAATTAATTGGCCGATCGGTTCGTCGAGATCATCCGCGGCTTCGATGCAATTAACGGCGGCTGCACGTGAAATTCGGTCGCGAATTAAGCTCGCTATGTACTTTTCGCCCGCTTCGAATATGCCGGCTCCAGAGAGCGCGGCGCGTTCGTTAGTGCCGTGTCTGTTTCGCTGTATTTCAATTACATTTTAGAGGGTGAAAGTACTTTTGACCTGAATTACCACGAAATAATTCCCCGAGCCATTTATTAATTACTCAAGAAGAAAGAATAGATATGGCTAAATGTATTTAAGTAAACTTGTCTATATAATATATAAGACTATAAATCAAGTGTTATCAAACGATGATCAAAAATAGAAATATCTTATATCAGCATTTTTTTTATTATACCTCAAAAGACACGCAGGTGTATCCTATGCAACAAAAGTATCCACAGATACGATGTATCACGATTACTTTAGAGAGAAGAGGATAGCTTTTGACTCGAATAATCATTACACGATTCCACGAATCGTCCGTAAACTGTTCGAAGTCAAATAATAAATTTATCTAAATACATTTTTTTTCAAAGCAATTATTTCGAAATGTAGCAGAGTTACACGAAATATCTCAAAAGCAGCTTTTCAATAGTGAAAACCTAGACGAACATTTCTTATTTGAACACTTTTTCGATATCTTCAATGGTTTTTAAGATAATTAAATTTAAATTTACACTTCGACCGGAACGTTTATATCCTACTCTTATCCACTACGAGAAGAATTTATTTGTAGGTAATAAATGTATACTTGATTATCGTAAAAGAAATATTTCGTTGGGCCAAGTAAATATATATTAATTATTAGAATGCCTCTTTCACTGAAACGGAAATAGAGTAGTATAGATAACGAATATTTCCTTCGCCCAAAAAATATTTCTTTCATCGTAATCAAGTTTACGTACATTAACTGTAAATAAACTGTTTTCTCATTGTCCTATACATACATATATTTCTATAGATTACGACTTTATAAATTTTAAACGATCAAACGCTGATTATAAAGTGTAACACTTTCCTCAGATTTTAATTCCCATCGCCCCTCTGCCTCGACAGCCGTGCAGGTGCACGATAGACACATCCACGGACGCGGCACGTTGGCCTTATTACGAAATACCTATCCGTCGAGCGGGCGCGATATCTCGAGGCCGCACTTAGAGATCTGCAACGTGGTAAATTCGGAGCGCGCCGCTACCTTGCGCGGCGCGGATGCTGCCTCAGCAGTCCCCCCCCCGACCTCACCGCTTCGTCGCACCACGTGAGAGGGACCGGAACGGTGTGCACCGGAGAGACTGGTGAAACAATGCGGGCATCGATCGCGGGCTTTTCACCCTCCCGGAGGTTCACCCGCGGAATTTCGAAGAGCCGAGAGTATCTCATCGTCTCGACGTCTCGCATCTTCGACCGGACCGCGGCGTCCGCGGGGCGTCGGCAATTGGCGCGGTGCTTTATCGCGTCCGGTCTTATCGAGCGGGACGACGTAGGGGTATATAACGCCGCGAGGGGGCAGCATCACTGAGAGAATTAATTGCTGATGCCAATAAAATATTTTCCTCAATCAAAAATATGATATAATTCCAGGACCAAGCCATAGTTTTCTTTGTGCAAGAAAATATTCCATACCTATGCGCTTGAGTAATTCGGTTTTAATACTAATTTTTTTATTGCAAATTTGAAAAATTTGGACAAAATTGTTCACTGTGTATTCTTTCATTTTTCCTTTTCCGCCTTATTTAAGCTGGCAAACGATATTTTTGAATGCAGCTACGTCGTCGTCTAGTACGACTATTTCCTTCGCACTCGTCGTTTAGCATAAGTGCGTTTTTCTGGCTTCTCGATGACGTCACAATCTTGTAAAGAGAAGCGCACTTATAATTCAGCGAATAATTATTTTTTCGAACCGTTTCTTTTCCGTTTGTTATTGAATATGTATACGGATTGCAAATTAAATTAAAAATGTTAATATTTTGTATGTTAAGACTGAATTGTTCTTTTTTTTTTTTTCGCGCAGGAAGAATTTTTTGTCCCAACGAAGGTATTCTTGAATCGAGAATATACATTCTGTGACCAAGAGAATCTGTATTATTAAAAATTGTTGAGATCACGTGCTCCTGGTTCAAGAAACATTTTATCGACACTAGCAATTATTTATCTTAGTGCAGTCCCGAGTGACCGGAGAGGAGCGAGCCTGTGTATCGGGGTGCGCTCGGCTAATACGTAAAGTGGAGCTTGGTCGCGCGCGCGAGACGCCGTCGAGGGGTTCGCGGTGTGGTGATGGCGGTGGGCTTTCCCTCTCGCTCCCAACCCGGCTAGACGGATTCTGGAGAAGGGCGAGGAGGGATCCCGTGGGATCCGGGAGAGAGGGCTTCGGATAATCCTCGTTCCGCTCCGCCTAAGCGCCTCTCACTTATCGGACTTGTATCTCAACTCCTTCCGAGGATACCGGATACCTTCGGCGACCGATCCTGGACCGATCCGCGACGAGATGCGCGACGAATTTGCAGTATATCTACAGTGAGAAAGATAATTCGGTCAATCCAACCAAAATCCTGGAGACTATGACCAAATCGTTTGAACACGGAAAAAGATAAGTCGTATCATTTACAAAATGTGTGATAAATTTCGAGGCAAGGCTAATTTTTTGTAACGATAATGACCATCTTAGTAAAAATTACAGCAAAACGCATGTATTTAACTTCTACAAATTTTACTATAATTTTTACTAAGATTGTGGTTACCGTAATAATAAATTGGCCTTATCTCGAAATTTACCACAAATTTGGTAAATATTATACGATTTATTTGTGTTCCGTGTAGTTAGAACAACTAAATATATAATTAAATAACTAAATATTTGGCTCTGCTTACCAGTATTTTGGTTAAAATAACAGCTCGTTTAACCAGATTCATTTTGTCATTTTAACGAAGTTATTTTTCTCAGCATAGAAGTTTCATCGTATTCGATTTCATTCGAATTCAGCTTTCTCTCACATTTCTACCGGAATGCAATTTATATGTGAGTAAATAAAGTGTAAACGGAAAGAGATCGATGGAGTCTCTCGAAAACCACTTCGATTCTAGCACCCCTGACCTCGTGACCCAAAAGAAGTTAAGTACCAGAAAAAAGCACGCTCGCGTGTCGTCACCGCGGCGAGAACAACGCGATCGCTGTGATTTATCGTTCCCCTCGCGCGACTACCACGAACAATAGAGCGACGCCTCGTTTACCCGGAAATTACGACGTAACCTCGAAAGTCGCCCGTTAGACGAACGATTGCGCCTCGGAATCGATTTCCGGTTTAGAATACCGGGCGACACCGCTTTGGCGTCGGATTTCAAGAAGAAGCCCCGTTTACGTCGACCGCACCTTTGTGTACGAGAGTGAACGTCACCGGTTACTCGCTTCCCCCTGGCATCCGTGCGTAAACGTGTCTATAGGCACTAAAAGAATGGCGCGTCTCTCGCTGCGTAGTGGAAAATCTATGCGCACCAGACCGAGAAGAGTAAATAATCACTGTTGGATTTATTTACGCCTCCCTCCCGCTGTAGAGTTAGGGGACACCAGGGCAAGAGGGATGCTTCGATTTTGGAGTGAAATTGCATCGTCTAAGAACCCCCGACAAGCACATGAATGAAATAAATTGTCTCAATGACGTTGTGGATGTGTCCTTTAATTTAGCTTACGGAAGGAAATGTTTAGTCGTCACTTTTATCCGCGAATTTTGGAGTACTTCATTCGTAAAAAGGACATGTCACGTAAGACCCTTTCCAACATTCTCATTGGCTAATTTTCAAGAAGAGTGGAGCCACTTTTCCGTGAATTTTATTAGCCGAATTCGCTATCTCAAATTGAGAATTTTTAAAGCATGCCAAAGAATTTACTGAGAAAAAACAGTTTATTTACTTACAGTTAATATACTTATGCATAGGTATATACTTGATTATGGTGAAAGAAATGTTTCTTTGGGCCAAGTAAATATTCATGAGCTATTACCCTATTTCTGTGTTTGAATTAAAAATATATTCTCTATGAATTAAATATATATTTACACAGTCCAAAGAAATGTTTCTTTCATCATAATCAAATATATAGATTATTATTAACTACAAGTAAACTCTTCTCTCAGTGTAGAAATCTATGTGATTAAATAACGAAAAGTGCGCGCGAAGTGCGTACGTTATTGCTGCATGGAGAGAAAAATATATTAATTACTAAATCATAGAATTGAGATTCTGGGAAGACCACTGCGTTCATACCTTTACCGTATGACAATAGTTGGCATACATCTAGCGAATTTCACTAAACGCATGTCGATTGTTGTCATACAGTAAAGCAATAAACGCAATACTTTCTCCAAAATGTCAAGTCTATTATCCAGTACATAACAGTGATTAATATACTTTTCTCTCCGCGTAGTCGAGTAAAAGGAGCGATTGCAAAAATTCTTTAACCCCTTTAGTTCCCGCTCACTTCAATTTTTCTTCAACATCTTCGCTCCATAACGAAGCCGCGGGGCAACGTCCCCATTCATGTGGAAGAATCTTGCGATAACCATCCAGGATTTACCCCTTATCACTAGCTCGACGCACCCTCGTCAAGCACGGTAGGTAGGTACTGCGTTGGGTGTTCGTAACGACGCAGCATCCGCGGCATGTATATCCCGAGGTCCACGATAGAGAGTGTCGCCGCCGCGGCGTTTATTCATCCGGCGCTAATCACGAGTAATCTCGACTCGTCCGAAGCGACTATGCGCGGGACGCCGAGACGCCGCCCCCCGCTCCGTATTTTCGGCGCGGGTCCGTCCCGACGGCGGGCAGACACGACGCGGGAGAGAGGTGAGCCTAGCTATCAAAGGTTTACGACGGCCTAGGCCCCGGTATTACGGGCTTAGTAATTATTGCCGCGGCTTGTCATATATTGACCTACATAATTTACGCGCGTCGCGGTGCAACTCAGTCGAGAAAGCGAGATAGAGGGACGGGAAGAGTAAGGGGGAATAAAGAGATCTCACTAAGCATCTCTTTTAGTGCGAGGCATTTTTTTTTCAACAATTACTGATAAGCGCAGCTGTACTCTTTAAATCTGAATCAGCTAACATGACTGACAGTCGGTGAATAGTAGCTGATAATCAACTAAAATCAAACCGCTGCAATTTTTCATCAATTTTTGGTGATTCAGATTTAGAGAATAGTGTGTGGGATACTATTTTTGAGCAAAAAAAGGTCTTTATTGCACCATACACGAATGCGCAGTGCAGCTGAGAAGCAATTGAGTGTCACGGCGACGTCACGAATTGTCAAAAATATAGACTTCGTATCTCGAAAATCCGCAAATTTCGACGAGTACCTATACTGATGTAGCTTCGATTTCACTCTCATCGAACAATCGACATCGAGCGACACGTGAGAAAACCACCCTCCAACTGATGGACGGGAAAGAAACACCCCGCGAGAAGACGAGCAACCAGGACGGAAGAATAAAGAAGAACGAGCGCACCCCTCGTCACTGCGTCCCGTATATAACCGCCAGACGAAAAGCTACTCCCAGGATTACTTCGCGGAAACGCCCGCGCAGTACACTCAGGGAAAAACCGCACGTCATTTCAAGTAAATCGTAGTATTTGAAAATGTAGTGTTCAAATCAAACAAGAGTTTAGTCAACAGAAATAAAAATTTCTTTGGTTCAACGATAACTAACATTTTGGTATCGTCCATGTAAATAAAGTCCCTATATATTTAATTCAAATAAAATTCGAATGCTCTCTCTAATTAGGAGAGAGAAGTAAATATCTAATTAATTTAAACAAATTATATCATTGAGTTGAAGTATCTTTTACATAACTGAAAAATAGACTTGATATTAATATACAGTTTTATTATCTCAACTAGTCCGTTTTAACTAAACCAACTGCATTGAATCAAATAAAAGTCTAGTAGGTTCATATAATAAACGCTATACATTAGCGCAAGTAGGATTTAGTTGTTCTGAATCACACATTTCTCTCGGTGTAAAGGGCGAGAAAACCTCGAACGAAGACCGAGCGACGAGAGGGTGCGCCTCCTATATAGGTAGGTACATATATCCGGAATCGAGCGGAGCAGATCGTGGAAGACGACGCGCGCAAGTTTTATCGTCATAATTAGCAGGGGTAACGACCGGAACTCATTGTCCCGGCGGCGAGAGAGGGTGTCGAGATTGCTTCGATCTGCTTCGACCACACGGTTACGGTAGACTGCCGCGGCGGGATCTCCGAGCGGTGACCCGTGTCCACTGTACGGACGCGCTCCTTCCCCAGCACAGATCGGAAGGTACCGGCGCGGACGGCGGCGCAGATCGGGGAAGGGTGGACGCGGATAATTGCAACCCGCGAGGCATACGATCCGACACGGTTAGTCGAGTCACGTTAGGGTTATATAACGGCTCTGCCGCCGCGTATCACGCGCGCACCCGAAATCCCGATGACGAAGTTCCTCGTCGGGGAGGAGCGACGATCGTCGACGATGTGAGCGATGGGTACACCCGGCATATGGCTCCTAATTAATAAATCTACCGGTTTAATTTCGCAACGGTGGCGCGGTCGCTGCTCCCGCCCTCCCTTTCTCTCTCTTTCTTTTGTGGGAGAGTCGAACTCGGAGTTTGGGAGTTGCTAATGAGCAAAACTCCCGCAGCCGTTTTTCTCCACCTCCTGGAGGGCTCGCTACTCGGGCGAGGGGGAGAGGGGGGGGGATGTTTTCAGCTTTTATTGCCGCAATGAATGCAAGGTGTTACCGGGCGGCTTTAATGGGGTAGCTCGAGCTTCGGGTGTCGTCGTCGCGACGGATGTCTGCGCGGGGGATATGAGCGCCGCTCTTCTGCGACCTCCGGATGCGTAATCAGGGGGCTATTGTTGTACGTATGCGAAAGGAGACTGTAATTTTTCGGGGATGGGGGGACGGTATTTTGGTTCTCGCGTTGGTTACATTGAAAAACAAATTTGCTTAACCGAAATAAACGTGTTTTTGGACAGTCCTACACTGAGAAAAATAACTCGGTTAAAATGACAAAATATATATATGGTTAAATATGAGTATAGTTATTTTAATCGAAATACTGCAATGGTATAATAAGTTATTGTTGGAAATGTGGGAGTTTGGAATTAAGTAAAACACTGTGTTTTAATTACCAACAATATTCTTTATTACAATGCGTTTGGAAGACACATCTTTACTCTTTCACACTCTGCTGTGAACTGACTAAAAGGGCAAACGGGGACTATGATCTGGACCCCATTGATGACTAACTTCTTTCTTTGGTCCTCTTAGTGGAGGTGCGACACTGCGTCATCAAACAATGGCTTTCATCGCCCCAAGAAATCTTCTCGAGTAATATAAACCAAACCCTCTTTGTACAGTCTAAACAGCAATTGATTTTTATTTTATTTATCAAGTTAATAATTCTAACAGTTGAAATAAATATTTAAATCTTCTATAACTACATATTTAGTTATTCTAACTACATCGAAAGAAATTATTGTCAATATTAAAAGAATGTGCCTTGAATCAAGAACATAATGAGCTTACTAATTTTTAAGAGTATAGATTCTTGGCTAAAGAATCTATATTCTTGATTCAAGAGTACCTTCGTTGGAAGAAGAAATTCTTTCTGAGTGAAAAAGAAAAACAATTACTCGAGTCTTTTAAATATTTTCTTCCACGAAGAAGACTATGATTTGATCCTGGAATTGTCATGTTTTTGATTGAAAAAAAAACATATTTCTGGCACCAGCAATTATTTTTCTCAGTGTAAATGTCTAGTTATTCTAACCAGAAAATGGTTAGTTTAACCAAACAGATGAATAATCCACATTTCATCAATTGGTTTGATTTTGGTCTCCAAAATTTGAGTTCAATTGACCGGTTTATTTTTCTCAGTGTAAGAGCATATTTATTCAATTCAAATGAATATCGATTTAATCAAAGCAATATAGAATTAAATCAATAATATTTATATATGTCCAATCAATATTCATTCTAAAATAAATAAATAAATAAACAAATAAATATATTCTCAGAACTATTCGAAAACATATTACCTATTTCGAGAGATCAAACGTAAATTTTATTTTCATAGCACTGACTGCACCGAATGCATCTCTATCTTTTGTTGACGTAAAGGTACAACGCAGGATGCAGATGCACTCGACGCAGCCAGTGCAGCCCAGGAGAAAACGCTACCACTGTATTTAAGATGGTTCATATTCTGGTATGAAAGAAATGCGAAAGCACTTGCATCGGTACCTTCGAAATTATATCTCGAGATCAAAGTTTGAGCTTCTCGCCAATTTAATCCGCTTTCGCAACGTACGAGAGGAGACTGCAGGCGCACATTCCGCGTGACGATCGAAGAGCCAGCGCTGCTTTTCGGAAAACGCCGGAGTAATTTAGGTAAACGAGCCGGGCGCTCTCTCCGGGCGAAATTCAATTAAGCTCCGAGTGTATCTCCGAACTACCGCACGCGAGGGTGCTGTCCACTGTCCGAGACGTCCGGCGCGGTCACCGTTTCCTCGTGAAATTCCTCGAGACAAGAGGGACGCGGTACACGCGCGCTGTACGCGTCCAAGGAGAGCAAGGGAGACGCGGGAAAGTGCGGCGGCCAATTTGGTGCGTGGTCCCGCTCCACGCCGAGGCCATTACGTATACGTCCCGTTATCCTCTTTACGGGGTTTCGGTATCTTCCAGCCAACTTTACCCGGAGGTTAATCTACGTTCGAACGACCGCTCCGGTTATCGGAGCGACTGAAAGGCCCGAGAAAGAGGGAGGGAGGGAGAGAGAGAAAGAGAGCGGGGGTATTCAATGTCCATCTACGAAATGGAAGTACCGTATTTCGACTTCCTGCCGCGCGGCAATGGTTCCATTTCCAGATCGTCGGCCAGATTGGGCATTCCTACAGGTTGAATTTATACAGAATTCCATTTTTATCGCGCGAACTGCTCGGTTATTTTCCATTTTACCGATTTCTCGTCAATTCCGTGCACTCAGTCGAGCAATTTCTACGTAGTACAGTATGATATAGTTAGTTCCTTATCATCCCGCCCCTTCGCGCCGCACCCTTCCCCGCGAATCAGTATCGAAGCGACGCGGAGAGAGAGAGAACGTCTCCACTCCTTTTGATTATTATCGCGCGAGTAAATCCGCCCTCTCTCGCCCGAAGGAGTCTCCGGTGAGAAGAACTCCAATCAGTTAATTGACGTGCGTGTCCCACAAGGCAAAGTCCCTCTCGCGGGGGTGGGCCTCTATTTCGCGGCAATCTTGTTACTCTCCCGTATATACAAGTTGCAGGCTTATGGGAAAGAAAGAGAGAGAGAGAGTGGTGTGGGAGTAGAAGAAGGTGTACGATAATTAATTAATTCTCCGTTCCTTCCTTTCTAAATTGACAGCCCTAGCAAATTGGGTTTGACAAATCGTCGATACAATTTTCTTCGCCGAACGACGTGTGACGCTGTCTCCGAAATTTCGTGTATCGCGTAGAACTTGCCAAGGGAAGTAATTGTGACATCCTAACCATTCTGAGAAAAATAACTCAGTTAAAAGGACAAAATGAACCTGGCTAAACGAGTTTAATTATTTTAATCAAAATACTAGTTAGGTGAATCAAATATGTAATTATTCTAATTACGTATTTAGTTATTTTAAGTACACGTCTAATTATTCTGACCAGAAAATGGTCAGTTTAACCAAACAGATAGAGAATCTATGTTCATGGTGTTTAGCGAAAGATGAAAAAAAAATTCGCTGACTTTTTTCCAGGATCTTCAGTCTAAAATAATACATTTTCCCTGACTATTATGGGCACAGATCTAGTATGGAGTATTATGACTTTTCCCTGACATTTTCCTGACTCGTATAATTCATTGACGATTTCGGGTGTTCCAGAATTCTCTCAATCAGGACATCAATGATATTTTACCAAACGCTTTGGTTATGGTCTCCAGGATTTTGATTAGATTGACCATGTTATTTTTCTCACTGCAGTTTCCGATACCGCTACACTCAGCCTATCGAGAAATAGCGCATCTAGGATAGCGCACAGCTGTGTAAATACGCGCGGTAATAGGTACGTACGACGCGCAGGCATACCACTGCGGTGGCTCGCTTTACCTCCGAGACGGGAGTTATTAGCGCTGTAGAAGCGAGTTGACCCGACCCTCTTGACGTAACTGCATTACAAGAAGCTCGCTCGAGATCGCATTACGCGTTACAGGTGTATAGGTGCCTAAACAGCGCGCTCGTGTGCGAGTAGTTTCCGGGGAATATGCTGCGCGTCTGGAGGGCTCGGAAATTTGGGTAGACGATCTCGCGAGTGGGGTACAATTATGGAGTAGAGATGAATCGAGGATAATACGAATGATTCAGACGATCGCCGAAGTGCGTAGATGCGCGATAAATGCAATTCGGTCTTAGCATGGAAAAAAGTATTCATATTTTTAAATTTAATTTGTAATCTGTATACATATTCAATAATGAAAGAAAAAGAAACGGCTCGAAAAAATCATTTTTCACAAAATTATAAGTGCGTTTCTCTCTATAAGATTATGACGTCATCGAAAAGCCAGAGAGACGCACTTGTGCTAAGCAACGAGTGCGAGAAAGATAGTCTTATTAGACGATGACGTAGGTGTATTTCAAAATATCGTTTTTCAGCTTAAATAAGGAGAAAAATGGAGAATAAACAAATACGGAGTAAATAATTTTGTCTAAACTTTTCGAATCTTATATAAAAAAAATTAGTATTAATACCGAATTGCCTGAGTATTGCGAAAGACGTATAGATGTTATTGGTTTTTTTTGCTGGAAAATCGGAATAAGCGAAGAAAGACCATGCCAGTTAATCGTGCCACACTGAGAAAAAAATTTAGTCAAAATCTTGGAGACGATGACCAAACTGTTTGGTGAAATATGAATCCTTCATTTGTTTTATTAAACTGGCCACCTTTTGGTTAGAATTACTAAATATTTGGTCGGAATAACGAAAGATTTGGTTAAAATAACCAGTATTTTGGTTAGAATAAATAAATGCATTTAACTACATACGTTTTGTCATTTTAACCTAATTGAGGGGGTCAGAAGCCAAGGGGTCGAAGTAGAAATACAAGTTTTCCGATATGCTCCACATTAAAGTATTCTTGTTCTTTAAAAATACCTGCAATTCCTTTGTATCAAATGTATAAGGTGTATCAATAATTCATACAGCTTATACACTTGAGGCAAAGGAATTGAAGGTATTGTTAAAGAACAAGAATACTTTAATGTGGAGCATCTCGGAAAACTTGTATTTTTACTTGGACCCCTTGGCTTCTGACCTCCTCAATTATTTTTCTCCGTGCCGTCTCGCGCTCACCTCGCGACTTCGCGTTTTCGAGGATCCCTTTATACGCAACAGGTCGTTCTCAATTGTTGAACTAATTATGGATGTTTTAAATAAGAACGCGTAACGGCTTCTCGCGGAGAATTACGAATTTCAAGACTCTTGGCGAGAGCGTGGCGGCTTTTTATGGAGGAGTGTGGACACAAGTTCTCTTCCTCTCGCTATGACTTGGCTTCGCGTGGAGCGGAGGACTAATTTTGTTGGCCGGTATTTTTCTCACTCGCGCTGTGCAACGGTTTGGTCAATTTTGATGTTTCAATATACGTTAAATAACGTAATAGCTCGAGAAAATGGAAAGGAATGCCTACTCCAAGTAATCCTACATCTACTTTGAAAGATTTGTAATTTAATTAGATCACACATGAAAGAAAAATGAAATTAAAGCGAGATAAAAATACGAATTAATGATAGGAATGTATTGGTGGAAAAAAACTGAAGAGCACGCATCGATATAAATATTCCAAAACGGCTCTATAATACATAAATTTTTCATTTAAAGATCTTTGTCAAAGAGGTTCTGTTGAAAGTACGACATTATTGTATTTCATATCCAACAACCAGAAGCGCGACCTATTCTCAGCACTGCAAGCGATTTCAGCGAAGCGTGCGCGATGAGTACCCTCTAAGGAGTGAAGAGGAAGATGAGAAAACCGAAGAGCAAGCCTCGATATGACTATTCCAACGGCTGTGATATGAATGTCTCTTATTAAAAAAAGATTCCCTACTAACAACGTGAAATTAAGTACTTATCGAATGTCCAAAAAACCGGAAGCACGATCTACCTTAAGCGCGACAAGCGACTTCAGTAGAGCGTGCGCGACGAGTTTCCTCAAGAGGGCCCGTGAAGAGCGCAGGGGTTAATAGTTTGACGCTTGATAAATCCGAGGAGAGCCCTGTAATTGGTCGTCCGTCCTGCACCATCTTTCTCTTTCTCTCCCTCTCTTCTTCTTCCTCGTCACGCCTCGCCGTTAAAAAGCGAAGCGACCGGCGTAGGACGAGGTGAAAGCGGGACGAGCAAGCGATGGGAGGAAAGAGCAGGAGTGAGGGCGAAACGAGAGGAGGAAATCGGTTTCCGGTATACCTATTCACCCGATTGCCTCGAGTAGCCATGTTCGGATGATTCGCGCAGCGATTTCGTCCGTGGCCGACGAGCGAGCGGGCACCTGAGTAGGTGATGGCGACGGACGGACGATTCGGGGTGGTGCGCATTGGTCTGAAGGGGGAGGGGGGTGGTGGAACGCGGGAAGGCTCGTGGAACGAGGTATCTATCCCCAAGTGGATAGATAAGAAGGGCATCGAGTAATTGGGAAACTCCACTTCGCTCGGCTCCACTCGAATCCATCCCCCGCCACCATCGCCGACATCGACGGGGTGGCCGTGCATCGAGGTACGAGCGCGAGCGGGGGAGTGACGCTAAAACCGGGGCGAGCCCGTGCAAGCTTCGTTAACTCCTGTAATCGGTCCGTTACCCTTTATCAATCGAATTAGCTCTGATACAAACTCTATACGCTCTATTCGTAGATTCGCTTTCGGTATACCTACGCCTATACACGCGTTCGATCTCTTTAACGGTCGTTTCGGGATTCGGTTGCCTGTATGGATGTGAAATATGGTAATTGCAGCAATGGTTGAGTCCTGTCTCTCGTCAAAATTTGAGGAGAAATTAAAATCCAGGATCGATCGTCCTGTATTTGTGTTCCAAAAATCGCAGATATATCGACAAAATTTCAAGGGAACGACAAGATATCGATGACTATCTCTCGGAGGAACATAATTTCCTTGCACACGGAAAAAAATAATTCGTAACATTTGCAAAGTTTGTCGTAAATTTCGGGACAAGGCCAATTTCATGAGTGTTCGCCGATAATTTCTACTGCGTCTTTCGCACTTACGTAAATAAATCTATGATTTTCGCAATCAGCATGATTATGTATTAGGGAAATTTCAAACGAACATTGAGATACTGACGACTTCATCACCGATTCGAGTCGAGAGTGCAATTATTTAACCATACTATATAATTCAATTGCCTTTACATGCCATAATTTTTTAAACGGGTGAAGAAAAAGCTGAAAAAAGTCATAAAAATCTTGTCTAATAACTGTGTCTCTCTAGGGCGAAATCAGAGCCATCGGCAATATGCAAGTAAATATGATAATTAAGCAAACTATCACCACCGTAAAACTAGAAATTACGCTCGGAGCAGCCCTTTTCACAGGTGCGAGAAGTTTTCGCCGATAGGTTTCTACGGCGTCGTTCGCACTTACGTAAACAGGAGCGAAGAGCACGCGATACCACTGCCAGATCCATTTCAGCGCGTCGCGTCGCGGGACGTGTAATACTCACCTGCGGAAAAGAGAAAGGAAAACGTTAGAGTGCATTGTAAAAAGAGCGAAACACGCGACGGCGTATAGCTCGAATACAAAGTGCATCCCGGGGAACGACGTCGACGGTACGCCGCCACTCCTCCCTGTCGGCGTCGTATGCGCTCGTCGTCCTCCAACCAGCTCTCGCGTGGAAAAAGTAGGTACAACGCGAACGTCCGACAAATTCCATGGAAATTGCGAGCTTACCCATTCGCGCACCTACTCCTCGCGGTTCTTTGTATTTAAATGCACCCGGTAATAAAACGAGCGTTCGCCCCCTCATCACGGGCTATCAAGTTCTCCATTTACCCCTGCGCGTTTTTTGAAGCCGCCCGCGCGCTGATCCGCCGTGCCGGGATTACACTTTGCGCCGTTCGTTGTTCGCGACTCGGCTACCGCTGCGGGGCAGTAGGTCTAGCCGCGCTGTAGAGTCAGGCTATTTTTAATACCGTACGTGCTCCACGCGGGACACGCGGTATACGCGGCTGTAATCCGGACGCGGTTAATCTGCCCGCGAATGAAGGGAGTGGTGAGTCGTTCGGGATAATGGAAAGAGGATGGCTATCGTTTATATTGTTGCAAAAAATAACGTATCCCGAGAAATCTGCATTTCTTTCTTTCTTCCTGAACTTGCACTGAGAAAAAGTATTCTCTCTTTGACTCGATGAAATATCAATTAAGCCAACCACACCGCGAAATCCTAGAGAACATAACCGAACCTAACATATTTCGCCAAACATAACGTTTGGTGTAATATCGCCCCCTTAATACTGCAACTGGGTATCTCAAATTTTCGGTATTTTCAGTTATCTACTTTGTACCCAACATTGTACCCAACTTTGTACGCTCTTTTCGGTGCTACATCGAGATAAGTTCTGTCGTATATTTAAGATTAGAAATCTAGTAGTACGATATAGATATTATAGTCACTAAAAAGTGACTAATATATGCATGCAATGAGTGCACAATTTGAATATCGAAAATTCGAGTTACCTAGTTGTAGTATTAAGGGGACGATATGAATCCTCCGTCTGTTTGGTTAAACTTACCATTTTCTTGTTAGATAACTAGACATGCAGTGACAACAATATGCCTATGGTTAGAATGATTAAATATTTGGTTCAACCTATTAGTATATTTTACTTAGAATAACTAAACTCGTTTAATCAAATGCATTTTGTCATTTTAACCAAGTTTCTTTCTCAGTGTGCTCATCGCAGTTGAACGATGATTTTCCAGAAACCTCATCGGTGGTTAAAATAATTTGTTTAGGAACTTAGATGAATTTATTGAAGCATTGGGTTAATGATTAACTGACTAATATAGTTAATTCAATCATCCAATCGTTGTTTCAACCTCGGAACATTTAATTAAGGCAACTGCATTAATAGTTAAGTCAACTGAACAAGTAAACTATGCCGTGCAGCTGGATCTACCACATTACTTTAGTTTCATCGACCTTCATTTAGTCATGTTAAGCAAAATTCGATTAAATCGACTACAGATTGTTTGACCACATGGACCCATTTTTTTTTCAGTGCACGCGGCTTCGCTCACGAAATCGCGCCGAGATTTCAATTCCTTGAAACGAGTCTCCCGCGCTCATCCAATCTCGAAGTCTAACAAGGGGCTTGCCACACCGGCGATACAATGAAAACGATACGACACCGTTGCAATACCATCGGTTCGATCGCGGGTCCGAGGCAATCACGCGGCCTTCGAAGCTTATGGGAGTAGCCGTGGCCTTCTGCCCTGAATAGAGAGCCCGAAAATACGAAAGTACAAACATTCCCGGATGAATATATATCGGCTCCTTCGCGTATATCCTGATATAAACTCTTCCGTTTTATCGGTATCCCCTCCCCTCAGCGCTTCTCATTTTCCAGTATTATTCACGGGGATATAGGTATCCCGCGCGCGGGGGTTCGTAAAGAATGCAACGCTTTGGTTTGTAAATTCTTCGCTGCTTCTTCGTGTCTTCCCCCTCCTCCCATTTCGTCCTGCCTGCCTGCTCCTCCAGTTAAACGCGTGATGTACGACCGGGCCCACGGAAAGTTGTAGAGAAGTACCCACTTTTCTATGTACATATCTTATCGCGCCGGTGCACGGGTACTTTGTTCCCTCGAAGAATCTCGAGTGACGTTTATGGAAAGCCACGGAATGCCCGGATGGCCGGCGTTGGCGTAATAAAGATCGAGCGTCGCACCTATAACCCGCGCGATGTTTCGTTATCGATGTGTTGCGTTGCAATCGGCGGGAGAACGCGATGCTTCGAAATGGATGTTTCGAAGAATTTGGTACTACACGTGTTCGTCTCGGCGTGACTATTTGTGAAGAGTGATTATCGTACAAAAGAGTTTCTTGGGTTTCGATAGAAAGAAAATAAGTGGTTGTGGCAACGATTTTTGTCACAACTATTCGAGTTTGGTAGTCAGTAGCAGTTCAGTATATTTATCGCAAGTATTCCTTAGTTGCGTTAACTAAAAAAATAGTTGTGAAAACTTTAGTAAACTGGTGTTTATTCCAAACTCGAATTGCGACAGAATTGCTTGTAACAACTACTGGTTTTTTTTTGTGTACACCAAACTCGAAATGAAAATTAATGGTTTATGCGGGAAAGTTAGCTATATTGTACCGTCACTGATATTTTATGAAAAAGAGTGCTCTGATGTTTCTATTTCATAAAATATCAGTGGTGATACTATTTAGGTGATAAGATTTAGGTTTATCGTAATGCCTACAGGGAGTTCCGCTCAAGATAGTCGTGGCGGGTGTGGCTTAATTTGCCTGTACTTGTTCGTCTGATCAACGATAAATTGACGGCATAAGTATTGACTGACAGTCAGCACTTAGTTGTCAGTCAATACTTATTTCGTCAATCTATCATTGGTCAGCGGGACAAGTATGGGCAAATTAGGCCACACCCGGCATGACTAGCCTGAGCGGAGCACCCTATATATGTTATATAATTCTTATAGTCCCTTTTCCGTCATTTGAACTGTTTAAAATAGCATGTATATCTTTCGAATATCGCGAATAAATTAAATAATAATCAAAGATGCACATCTCTCTTTTCCCGATGCTCCCTTTCAAACGATGCGCCAACTGCAGGTGCAGTTTGACGGCACCTTCATTGAGCTCGTTTCGCTGCCACCGAGTGTTAATTCCGAGCGACCGTTATCGACTCCGCAAGGCGTACTACGGGGATATATATAAACGGGGGGAAACGACTCTCTAGATTGGGTGTTAGCTCGAACGAATTATGGACGACTCTGGGGGATGGTGGCGACGGCGACGGTGGTTGCGGAGGCGGCGGTAGTCAGCAAGAGGATCGCCAGGACCATAACTTGTATCCAAGTTTCTGCGGGAAGACAATGGAGTCTGCGAACCGTGTCGACGCTAGAATAAGGATCGTCGGACTGTGGAACGCGTCGAAAATCGAAAAGTGGCGCCTCGGAATATACTCCGAAAAATTGTTGCAGCGCGAAGATTCTGTTTCTCCTGCACCGCGTACTTTCTGCTGCCTATAACTTTCTCACGTGCTGCGTAATTATACTACGAAGATAAACAGAAATTCAAGTGCGGGTATACCGTAAGAAAAAAGTGTATTTTTAATATAATTTCATATAAAGATTTTTTGCAATGCATTGATCTATGACAATTGATATGCTCTCTTGTGAAATTTGTATTAAACTAGTGAGCCCATACGGAAATTCCGCAGACGACGGAAGATGACGCAAGTGCAAAAGACATGGAATAATTGTATTGGATTATGCGTTATCTTTGCCAAAAGACAATTTTTAGTTTCGATTTTAAAACAAATAATACAAGGTGAAATTGTAAATTAACAATTCTTCAAAGGGGGAGAGTTTAATCTTTGAAATGGGTTACTGTATTTATCGTTTTTGGTTTCCTATGAAGGGGGAAAAAGGGTTTTTCACGAAAAATTATCTTCTAGAAATAATACATAAGATATTTGTTCAAATGTATATACAATTACATGTATTGGATAAAAGCTTTACCTATATGCAGGATGAGTTGGCTAAGAGGTAGTGTGTGGCCTAAAGCAACTAGTATCGGAATATTCCATTGCTTCCCCTTCCTTGGTCAAGTTTCTTGTCAAGATAAAGGGTCTTACACTCTCGTCATAAAGAGAAATTTGATCAAGCAGCAGGAAAACAATGGAATAGCCCGATATTGATCATTTTAAACCATACATCGATCCTCCTTCTTAAGAAACTCTGCATAATTGTATCGAGTTTAATACAAATTGCATTCACAGTGTAAAATTCCCTGTAGCATCCATAGAGTTGATCCAACTTCCAGTTCTATCGTCGTATACATACATACACGTGTATATACCGGAGGTGACGACGATGGCCGGGGCGCGAATGCCGGGGGTGAGAGAGCAAATTCAGCAATTGCTCGGCAATTCCAGTTTTCCAAAGGCTCTGCAATTTCCCGAACTCTGCGACGGACAGTAGCTCGGCGAGATGGCCCGGAAATAACGCGGCCGATCGTAGATGAAAGTCTTCCCTCTATCTTCCGCTCCGCTCCACGCTCCACTCGACTTCTGCCTTCCTATACTTCCTTCCTGCCTTCCTCCCACCCACTTTCTTCGTCTTTTCGCCCGACAGTCGTTTTTTAAACTGCACCAGTCCTCCTCTTTCCGCGTCTGCCACTCTCTCTCTCTTTCCCTTCCTCTCGAGAGGACCTGGAGATCGTCTAGACTCCGGAAGAGCAGGTGTATAGCTCCACTTATGTGTAGCACCGACAACGCGTTAAACTTTGAGATACGTGTAGTGGGCGAGGAAAGAGGAGCGTGACTGAGATGTATCTCTCATCCGAGTATAGAATAGGGGCAGGTTATTACAGTGGAAATCGTTTATAACGACGTCGCTTATAGCGACATATCGGTTTAGCGATGTTTTTTCATTGGTTTATCAGAACATTGATCCTTATATAACGATAAACCGTATGATTTTTCACCATGAGGCACTTACGTGTAGAAAATATGCATAAGTGTGTAGGAATAGTACACATTACACGTCTTTCACCATACAACTCCACTCCATTCTTTGAGAAATGATATTGTTCGTTCTTTACGGTGCTTTTAATGACAGGACGCAGTAGGGGTGTACTTTAGTTCATTATTCTCGCGCTTTGAAAAAAAATAAAGGTCGCACATAATTATAGTGCAGGGGATTAACTCTCGTACGGCCCTAATTTCGACTGTACAAGATCTTCGGGTCAAATATGACCCAATTAGAAGTAAAAATAAATGTATGTACTGATTATTGATAAAATGTATTCAGTTCTTTAAATGTATTGTGAAACTGTTAAGTAACTCTTAATATTACACAATCACAATTCAATTCAATTCAATGGGTCATTATAGACCTGAGAACCGTACAAGGGTTAAGCAACCCACTTTTTAATTTCCTATTTTCATAATAAAGTTTTTCTCCATGTTCTATATTATTTATTTCAAAAGCCATACCTACGTATGTAATTCTCTCTATATAAACAGAGTTTTCTAAAAAAATACATTACCAGTTACAACGGACTATCGGTTATAACGACCGCATTTGTTCGGTCTCTTGAAAGCCGTTACAACCGATTTCCACTGTAGTTCTTTCCTCATCCCTCGGCACAATTTTTATTTCTTTTCCTTCTTTCTTCATACAAACACTGAAAATCATTTCTGTTAGTTCGCCTTCGAAATTAAGCAATCCTCTAAACCTCAATATCAACTGCGGTTAGACGTGTATGGTAAACCTGCAGGGCGAGGCTGAAATCGAGTGGAAATATGCGCAGCGACGGACGATCGCGCCGACACAAAGAGGCGGATATACGTCGAGATCTCGGATCCCGAAGGTGGGCGCGAGTAAACACTCGCTGACGCGCGTCCAAGTTCACCGCGCGTTATGGCTTATCGCTTACCTCGAGCCCGCTGTACTTGGTTGCCACATATGATGCGGCGTATACATATGCATTCCGTTAATTGGCCTCTGTTTGGATTGTTATCGCGCGGAGGGAACAGCGTGTAACGGAGGCGCACATGCGACTTGTGACAACACATTAGCCCCGGCAGACAGGCGTCGGGCCTTCGTGTGTCTCGCGCGCGCGAGACCCGCCGCCCGTGTCACTGTCATGTCAGGGCAGACTTACAGCGACATTATATTTAGAAGCGCGGAGACTTTAAAACGCCTGTCAATGCGCGCGGACCTGGTTCGCTACAGCGCGCGCGCGCGCGGGAGAGCTAAAATTCTCCGGCGCGTCGTCTTTTTTATTCGCCCTTTTCTCCCACTCGTTTCCCAGAGAGAGTTTCTCGAGGAGTTTCTCGGAGGCTCGGATCTGTCGCACCCGTATTCTCATCGGGGCACCCCCCCCCCCCCCCCTCTTCAGACTTGTCTTCTCCTCTTTCCTCGCGCGCAGCCTCCCGCATTTTACTCGTATTTTTAGCGACCGAGCGGGAGTAATCGAGCAAAATTGAGATAAGTCCTCGACGCCGTCACGTCGTCGAGAATTTCTCGCGGAGGCGCGCGTACACGCTTGCCAGACAGTGCGTGAGAGAGAGCGGGAATGTTGCTATAACTACTTACGTCGTATGGGGAACGAGGGATTCGCATCTCATGATACTCGCAGATTTGCACTGAGAAAAATTAACTTGGTTAAAATGGCAAAACGCATCTGGTTAAACGAGTTTAGTTATTCTAATCAAAATATTAATATTAGTCAGTTGAACCAAATATTTAATTATTCTAATTATATGTTTAGTCATTTTATCTACATGTATAATTACAGGCTTAACACACAGTCCCTATTTATTTAATTTTAGAAGAAATAGGGGAAGTTTGAGCAAAAAAAGGGACAAATATGCAGTGGTTTAAAAAAAAGAATCAGTTTTAAGGTGCACAATGAAATATCAATATTTATTAAGCGAATAAAGGATGTTTTTGTAACTTAAAATTGTATATCTGATGCCAAGTAATTTAAATTTGAGTATTACAATCTGAGTTAAGCAGATGGGAATCTAGTTTCCGGTAAGAAACAAATTCAACTAGGCTTTTATATTTTAAACGAAATATTGATGTAGATACATATATAAAGCAAAGATTATATTACAATTGTATTAAAAAAAGAAGGCAAAAAAATTGACTATTTTTACCCTTTCCATGTAATCCAAAATAATGAAAGTATAAATTCAACTAAGATGCTGAATAGGTAGTTTCAGAGGGAAAATATTAAATTATAATGGAAAAGGGAGAATATCGCGAGTTTTAGGGTGAAAAAGGGCGAACTTAAAAAATAGGGAAGTAAAGGGGAATAGGGGACACACTGTGTGAAACCTGTAATATTATTCTATAGGGAAGAAAATCGATCGTAGCATTGACAAAGTCTGTGGTACATTTTGGGACGAAGGCAAATTATTATTCTTACGATAATTACAATTTTAGTAAAAATTATAGTAAAACTTGTAGAAGTTGCAAGTTTTACTGTAACTTTTACTAAAATGTCAGTCTTCGTAATAATAAATTGGTCTTGTCTCGTAATTTATCACAAATTTTGTAAATCCTACGATTTATTCTTTTCGTGTAACCAGAAAATGGTCAGTTTAACCAACCAGATAAAGGCTCCGGATTTGAACAAACGGTTTGGCTATGGTCTCCAGGATTTCAGTCGAATTAACCATGTTATTTTTTTTCAGTGAAACTACACTCATAGTTATAAATATAGAAGAGCCAGAGAAAGAGCCACTGAGAGTTTTATAAGTATGAGAAATCGATCAAAGCTCCGCCCGGATAGTACAGGTTTCCGCGCACGAGTAGGTAGACGAGAGGTAAGCACACACACACACACACACACATGCGCGCGCGGAGTCGTTCTTTCGCGAAGTCCTTCCGGTGCTTCTCGCTTTTATGGAACTGTAAATTCCTGAGCGTATTCATGGAGCTTCCCCGCGGGTGGCTAGATTTCCGTTATAGCTCGACGATTTCGGATCGAACGAAGATCACGAAAGGAATCGGGCCCGCCTTTACGTATATCTACATACGTGTTGTTATAGTACGGCGCTCTCCCGCGCGCTATTTACTTCCCTTTTTCGTTTATCGCGCTCTTCCCCATTGTCGCCCAAAGGAAACCCGCGTCGGTATATAATGTACATATCTGACGGGAGGATCGCGGAGACGGGGTAGAATGGGGAGCGAATCAGAGTTTCGACTGCGGGTGTATACGTGTGCGACTTGATTTAGATACTTGACTGCTCCACATGTGTCGCTCCAACTGTTTTAACGCTGTCGTAACGCGCTATTAATCTTCGTTCTTGTCGAGATTTCACGTTATTCTTGCGGAAGGGATTAATTTTGTTTCGCGGAAAGACTTGTGCGGTAAATTTTACCGTGTTTACAATAAAAGAGGTGCGCATAAGAGTTTTTGAACGTTTCTACTGTGCTGGAGAACAATTATTCCTTACACAATGGAAAATTTCTTGTTGGAATCAATCGACCCATTTTTGTATGTTAAAATTAACTAATTCTTTGTTTCAATTTCATACTCTTTGTGTTAATTTTAACTTTGGTCGTGTTACTTTTAATGTAAATATGTTGGGCTTATACGAGGAATCGATTAATTTTAACGTACGAATTGAATGGATCGATTTCAACATGAAATTTTGTATGTATAGAAACTAACAAATTGTAATATAAATTATTACGATTTAATATTTCCGAAAGAAAAATTACTCTATCGCGTTATACAAAAATCTAAAAAATCCTTCTACATAGACACATGCACTCGGAAAGCAATTTATTTGTAGTTAATAAATATTTGTTCGAACATGGCGAAGTAAACATTTTATTGAATCGAATAAATATTCGTTAATTATTACGATATTTATTTGGCACAATTCGATCCTTTGAGACTAGCCTAGGAATGAAATAAACATTTAAACAGTTATAACGTATATATTTTCTTTTCCTAACAAAATATTTATTTCGCCGTATTTAAAATTACATTTATTAACCGTTAATAAACTGTTCTCTCGGTGTACCTCTTTTATTCTAAACACAGTCTAATTAACCGCATCAGTTTAGCAATCGATATGGCATTCCTGATAAAACAATTAAGTAAAGATATACCTACGACTGGTGTTGCATTAAACTACATCACCTACGCGATAACATCCCTAAAGTTCGATAGCCCGCTGCAGTCAGGACACAGCCACTGGGACCACCTCTCGCGCGGGCATCGCGCGCGATCCGATCGGAAACGACGTGTCGCGCGCCTCGTTCGTGGCGCTTCGCCGTATATCGTAGGTCGCGCGCGCGCGCGCGACGAGGTGAGGACGGACGAACACGAAGATTAGGAATCTTATCCAAACAGAAAGTAGGACGGGGCGTAGTATACTTAAACGCACCTTCCAGGAAGCCATACCTTTGTCGAGAGCGAAAGAGAGAGAAGAGGGGAGGACGGTGGAGGGTTATCTATAGAAAAAGATCGCTATCTGGAACTCGCCAGACTCGGGGAGTTCTTGGTTCTCCGGTATACTGCACGCTGGTGTCTCTGATGTCAACCGCTATGGAAACTCACTCTCGCGGAGTCGGCTTCCTGTTTATATACGCGCCACCTCGAATTGGAGCTCTTCCTTCGGATCTTGCAGTGAGATATAGGGGCGTGTATCTATATGTTATACGCGCGCGTAGAGCCCAGGCGGAAAAATTCTATAGGTATACAATATTTTCTATGTAATCCATATGAGGTTTTGGTCATATATCGTGGGCTTACTGTCAAAAGTGACCACAAGTCAAAATTTTAACTTTGTGAGTCAGAATGCCCAAGTCACTAAGAATACTGTTTTACACTACCAGGAAAATTGACCAAGTCATATATTCAACTTACAAAGTCTTTTTTAGTTGAATAGAAACACTTAGATTAGAAACACTTAAAAAAATCTGTATGTAGTTCTCGTATAGTTAATATAGAAATTATACGTAATCCACATATTATAATATACAAAATATATAGAAATTTTCAGTCTGGGAGGATGTCTCAGGAGCAAATCGATACCTTACTTTGAAAACCTCGTAAGTACAATTTTTGATAAAAATGCCATTTATAGCTTACTGCGTTAAAGTTTAAAATCTGAACACAGTAAGCTATAAATGGCATTTTCGTCAAAAATTGTACTTACGAGGTTTTCAAAGTAAGGTATCGAAATGCCGTCATTTTGTTATTCCAAGAGTCGATGGCACTGATCGTTACGATGCCGAGGAGCTATCGCAGTCGAAGCTGTGGCAGGCTACAGTAGCCTCCGTAATGCTGCGTAAGGCGCGGCGGACATACGACGGGCCATACCTACTACCAGTTACTACTGCAGGCTACTATTAGCTAGCTCCGCAGTTGCGAGCTTCTTTTTATAAGGAAAAAGGCGATGTGAATGTTATTCCGATTTCAAATGGAAGTCAAAAAGAACTATTCGAATGTTAAATTCTGATTCGAACGCTTTTTATTTAATCATCCTTGACACATATTTTTTATGTACCTCAAATTAGAGATCGTCCTCCGTGTTTTAACTCGAAAAGCGACCCTCTCACGGTTTCAAGCCATTACCGCTACATATGTTTTCCAATGTCCAGCTGTCCTTCCACGCGTTATATAGATACGTAATTTTCTTCGACCAAGTCCTCTCTACCCGGTAATTACTCGCCGTTCAGTACTGATGCTCCGTGGCTTTCAACGCTCGAATAAGTTTGCTTTACAATTTTCTACATTCAGAATCTCGGACGCTCGAAAGCAGAGCTCTGAAGATCGAGAATTATGTAAAAGGTTTGCATATTAGAAACTGTTTCGCCGAATACCTTTAAGCAGGTAACGGTTGCGAATTGGAGAACTTTCGAGACTCGCAAAACTAATGAAACGGAAGACCCGGACTTTCGAAACTAATATAGGGCGTAACGGTGAATTCAATCGGACTAACTGCACCGGCCTAAAGCAGTGAAAGGAACATTCTGATTGGATGACGAAACTTTCACTTCGACTCGGTCGTTAGAAACTTCTTACTTTTCGAATGCCCCTTGCTTTAACCGACGCTTTTCCTCGGTTAAAGCTCTAATTTCATTGGATAAGTTACATCGTGAAATAACTCTTCGCTGCGCTGGAATTGCTACTAAAAATGAGATTGTAAAATATCAAGTCACGCGAAATAATGGCAACCTTTCAATTTTTTGGAAGTTACAAATTGTAAAAGTAACGATATTTTTTTCAGATGCATTCGGGTATCTCTATGCAGTTTTTAATAGAAATTGATGCAACATAGTGGTCAGTTCTATTTTCTGCTCTGCTTTTTATCGATGTATTTTATATCAAAACTAATCCTCTTTCCAATATCGAGCGGCGAGTTGCTTCGAGCTCTAATTTGCTTATCCGATTTCGCGTACAGCCGTATCAGAGGGGGCCAAAGTAATTCACCGAACCGGCTTATTAATAAATATTGAAAATACATTCCCCTGTCTGCTTGCAGCCTACCTACACATTTTCGTTCGGAGCCGCATAGAGAGAACAAAATAGTATATTCGACTAAATTGGCGGTTACGGGCGGGGGAACGCCGATCAGGTTACTCAAATTAAATTATTTAGTTGTAATGATTTGAAATTGTTTGACGAAGACAAGCTGTAGTCAAATCTAGCGAATTATTAGTTCAAGTAACTTGATCTGCGTTCCCACGCCCGTGACCGATAATTTAGTCAAGTCTGACACATTTTTTTCTCAGTACATGCCCACTGAATATTGTTCCCTTATAAATGCACCATTAAAAGTTTCTTTAATTTTTAACGCGATAATACACGGAGAAAAAAAAAGTGAAAAATTCCCCTTTTTTATGGGTAACGCTGCACCATTGTGATAATCAATTAGAAATTACCGTGAGATAGGTAAGAAATTATCAAAGGGCTGGAAAATTATTCTTCTGAAAAAAGGGAATTATCGGTGAATTTTCAAATTCCCAGCAAAATAAAATAAAAACTACGCAGCAGTATAACAGTAGCTCTACTGTTTATGGTGAACATACATTCTTCTGCACTGGATTTTTTCCCTTTTTACTGGAGAAAATCTTCACCGTCAAGTGCTAGTGTTACATTGGGTCTTATAGACCAATCAGGATCAAGTATACCGTTGTCCGTAACCCCATCACAACGGAATCTTAAACAAGATTTGTCGCTAAGGGATTAAACAAGATACTAAAAAGAAGACGTTGCTAAGAGATGTAAACACGGGGAGAGGAGTATGGGACATTATTTTTCTTGTGAGAAAATTCATTTCGTCGACGAGATCTATCTTGGAAGGGATTTTCGAATCGTTAACGAAAGTGATAGACGAAACTACATCTGTTAACGAATTACTTTCCGTCCACGAAAAACATTTCTCACGCGTCGAGAATATAGCCTCCCTGACCAATTTTAATCTTTATTGATATTCTTTTTATTGAGAAATAAATAAATTTATGATTTGTCGTTTTTAGCAAGAAAAATTTACATTTACATGGGTTAAATTTTACTAGTTTACTCATCAAAAATTACTTTTCGATTTTGATGAAAAAATCTCATTCGAAAAGGGGAAAAATTCTACCGTTTGTCAATTCGGTGCACAGTTAGTCAGAAAAATGACACTTTTTTCCTCATCTTCTATGTTAGAAGTTCTCTTTTTTTTCTCTCCGTGTACATGAATGTGACTTGAATTTACGGAATTATGCTTTTAATTTTGAGGGACGCGTATTTATCTTAACTTAAAATAATAATATGTATTTCGATGGCCTTTTAATTTTAAAGTATAAAGTATAGTATATAGTAATTTTAAATATAATTTTATAATTTCAAAGGAAGATTATTTATGACATTCAAGACACGCATTTGTACTTGATAAAGACATTAGTATTAATTCCATTTTGTCAGAATAAATAGCTACTTCAACTACACGTATAGTTATTTTAACAATGCGAATAGTTATTTGAGCAATGCGATTGCTCTTGTCACATTTCGTATTGCTATATTAATCATACTGTCTAGTAGTTGATCTGACGTAAAGACCTTATTATAATATTTTCCTCTGAAGAGTTGAGAATAAATATTTTTAACAGTGCACTGAGAAAAATTACTTGGTTAAAATAACAAAACGCATCTGGTTAAACGGGTTTATGTGTACTAACTAAAATACTAGTAAGTTGAACCAAATATTTAATTATTCTAATTATATGTTTAGTTATCCTAACTACATGTTTAGTTATTTTAACGAGAAAATAGTCAGTGTAACCAAACGAATGGAGGATTCGTATTTCACCGAACTGCTTGGTTATTAATAACAATAATTATATGGTCTCCAGGATTTTGGTTAAAGTAGTATGGTCACTCTCCAAAGTGATCGTTGAGTGTCCGTAAAAAAAGTCATCAAAAAACTATGATTTATATTGAAAATTCTCTTTGTGAATTATAAAATTTATGACCATAAGAATTAGTCGATTATTCTGATTTTTTTTCACTTATTATTCAAATAATGTGCCTCCTTTGACTAGCGTCTTTTTATGTGTGGCAAAATGCATGTTATCAATGGGCTCGTGGCCCAGTAGGAAAAACCACGATACACTCAAAGGTTTGAGTGTATCGTGGGGTAAACGAGATTTGAAATGCACGCTTGTGTGAACCCACTCCACTGACGCAACGTTGCCGCATCTACTCGACACGCTATTTCCGAACACCGAGAAGCAGAAATTAGTTATAACGAAAGTATCAAATGGTCAATAATTATCATCAATGGTTGTACATTTTTGTTTTTCTTCCCCCGTTTTCGGTATTTTTTTTTTTATATTTTAATCTTGGATCTTACATACAAACCCCGAAAAATGTGACTTGCCCATAAGACTGGGTTATTTCCTACTCGGTAATTAATTTTTATCAAACATACTAAACGGTCAATCTACCACAAATTGCACCAGGAGGTTTCTATTGATATTAACTTGCATACAAAATTATTTCATATTTTAATCTTGGAAATCGATTCGTGACCATACTACTTTAAGTGGCCTGGTTATTTTTCTCAGTGTGTATACGTATATCATACGTATATATATATATATAAATATACAAAATATTCGTAGTAAAGTCACGCGTCGATACGCAAATCATGTTTATATCGCAAATAAATTAACATCCAACAATCTCTCTAAGGAGGATAACAAAATTTATACCGCACATTCCGCACCTCCCTGTGCGATGCACCGCCGGTGCCGTTGCACTCTCGCGCTCGCTATCAGGTATTAACTTCTCCTTTTTTACGATTTCGCGAAGGTCCGCGCCTGCACTTTACGACGCTGCTTGTCTTTACGGTAAATCCCTCGATCCCCGGAAGTCAATTGACTCTTTTATGGGTTGCGCCGTGGTAGACCGCGTGCGTATATATATAGATATACGTTTATATCCAACTCTCTCTCTCTCTCTCGCAGCCCTCCCCCCGCTGCGGCGGTGAGTTAGCAGTCTTACAATTTCATTTCGCCACTGCCGCACAGCGTCGGTCGTCCCCGTCCTACGCTGGATGCCGTGGCGGTCGGAGGGGTGCGCGCGATGTAGACAGGAAAATCGCGCGCGAGTCGTCAGCCAGACAGACGCGCGCGAGAGGCAGGCAGTGCCATTCGGGCGGCTTGCGGCTTGGCACTTCAGGATATGAAAAGGTGTGTTGGCATTTCGCATCCAGAGGTGGGAAGAGAGAGGCTGGTGTGGTACAGCGTCGCGCGCCGCAGCCACGAGGGCGTGTGGGACGCGCGAGAAGAGGTGGAGAGGACGCTGAGTGCGCGCGAGGGGGTGAGGGGCGAAATGCAGGAGCCGGGGGCGCATTTCCTGTGTTATAGTGGCTGTAAATTTCATATGCGCATTCCGCCGTTCTCCCGCGCGTCGATACGTGCATACATACGTACGTTTTGGGGGTTGCGGGTATAGGTACGTATAGCCGTGTGGGTGTGCGATCCAGAGGGGTAGGAGGCATTGGCTTGCCTCAATGAAAGTCTCCTTTTCTCGAGCGCTTGAATTCAAACACTCTCTCTCCGAACTAGGTAAGGGGGGGGGGTAGGTACCCATAATCTTCTCGAACGAACGATGCGGCTTGACTTTGCTTCCCGGGCGCTGACTCCTTTAGCGTAGTGGGAAAGAACGTGGGCGTGTGTGTATATGTATATATGGAAAGATCAGTAGTTGCTTCGTTGCGTCGTGCAGCTCGAGAGTTACATATGTTAGGATCTCGGCGTGATTTTGTGGGCGTTTTTAAAGGCCTTGCACGAGTCGACCTATTTCTTTTATCGGTACGTACCCACCCAGGCGGAAAAGTTTTATACAGTTTGTATACGTAGTCCACATGCATGGATTTGGTCCTATATGGATTATATGATATCTGTATAAACTATATATAGGGACTATATATGGATTATTAAAAATTTTTGTATGATCTATACGTGGTTTGTGTCGAAATGTGATATTCATATAATCCCCATACAAGGAAAAAAAAACTGCACGAATACACTGAGAGAAAAGGTCTAGTTGAATAACCTATTAAAAAAATGTATTTGAGATAAATAAGAATTTATTCACATTAAACAAAAGTCTATATGAATTAAACAAATGTTTTGCATTTGTTTTTAATCGAGTACGAATCTCAAATAAATGTTTATATTCGATTCGTATTCGACTAGACTCTTTCCCTGGGTGTGTAGTAGTAATAGTAGTAGTGGTAGTTTATTTCTCTTATGTAGATGTGGCTTTCGCTTTTCACATTTTCTCTCTTCCTCTTCATTTTCCCTCTTACTGACTAAAAATATTCTAATTAAGCTACTGGACGCTGTATTAAACGTCGTTCGTCCAAATATTTGTTTTCTGTGTCAAAATTGCATATAATGAAACAAACATCCGTTTGAATCGCTAAAATTTCAGTCGATTCAACAAAATACTGCTTTTATCGATTCGAACGAATACTTCTCATCACAGTGTAATCATTCCGATATTCTGGCCTAGATCGATGACCCTCGACTCGTGATCAATTCGACGTAAGCTCTGACTGCAGTATAATTCGTAGTTACTAACACCGCATTTTCCACATCATTTTGCAGTCGCACTCGCTGCACACGCGTGCATTTATTACGTCTGACCGGGTGCATTTTGCATTATTTAATTTTTAACCGGATTTCGCAGCCAAACCGTTGTGTCGGTTACGTCAAAACTCGTTGCCCGGAATTAACGGGCGGACCGAGTTTACGGCGGGATCCCGGCATGCGCCCCGCGAGCGATCGGGGGTCGCGCTTCGCACGCTCCAAAAAAAAACGCCGAACACGCGGGTACCCCGCACCTCCAAATTTATACCCGCATCGTGTTCTTTTTTCGTGCGAGCGCGCGCTTAAAAAATGTAAACGGAAAGAGTAAGGGGCACGCGAACGCTGCCGCTTTTTAGACGGCCGAACTATTGTAAAATTCATGCGTGTGGGGGTCCAATCAAGCGGCCGCGCGCGCGGACCGAGAGAAATATTTCGAAAAATCTGTGAATATTGCATTCGGTGTCGGCCCGCCAAATTCGACGGGCGGGAACGAAGGCGACGAACCAGCGTATGCGGCAATTGTCGGGGGTGAATTCGAAATTTGAAAGGGGACGATATTCGCGTGGTTATGCAACCACCCCTCTCGGGGGCGTGCGCGCTGCTGTCAGTCTCCTGATAAGGCAGCGGAGTGCGACTAGCGTAGTTGGCAAATGTCATTTGGCCAGCTGCTGAGGCGTGAGTGCCAGTCGGAGAAACAAATTATTGCTCCAATTTCAATTCCACCAAGGCAGCCCTGATACGACCATCTTCAAGGTCCAATGCACAATGAAGGAATAGGGGGAAAAAAATGAGGAACAGAGCGCTTCGCATACGCTACACATATGTATACTTTTAGGACATGTGTAACGTATGTAAAGCGTTGTTCCTTATTCCTGTTCCCTATTCGTTCCATTGTGCATAGACCATTGCACTGAGAGAAATAATTGCTAGTGTCAAAAAATATGTCTCGAATCAAGAATGTATGATCTTACGAATTTTTAAGAATATAGATAACTATAACTATAATGACAAAGGGTTGTCATTATAGTTATGAATATTACTACTCTCTCGGCTTCCGGGTGGTAACCGCGACCAAATATATTATACTGTTATCGCGGAAGGCCATCAGCCCTGATGAAGCAAACTGCAAGGTTTGCGGAATGTCGGCAAAATAATACTTTTTGGACGCGGTTACCACCCGAAAGCCAAGAGTAACTGTACATCATGTTTTCGATCGAAAGAAATATTTCTTTGGTACCCCACCAATTATTTCTCTCAGTATACAGTCGCTATTAACACTAGAACTACCACAACCGGTCAATTTTACCGGTGTCTTATTCAGAGTTCCATTCAACCTCAATTATTTCGTAACCCGTGAGGTTTTTGTCAAAATTGGTAGAATACTTTCTCGTAGAGCACATTTCGATCTACAAAAAAGTTCTATAGCAGTGTGGACGAAAAATCCACGGATAACGAGATAATCACCCGCCAAAACGACCGTCTTATAAAGCGCGACCATTCGGTAGTTCTAGTGTTAACTTTCTTACGCGCATTCCCGAGTCAAGAACTTTACTAACCCTCCTCCCTCTCAGCCCCGGTCGCTCACCCCGCGCGCACTACACGAAACGCATCGAAACCGAGCCAATGAGATTATTTTCCTCCTTGGTAGCAGCCATAATTCTTGCTGTCTGAGAAGTTTAATCGAAATAACTTTGCGCGAGGATCCCATTCACAACTCATACATCCACCATACGTACGTGCACACGTAACGGTCGCATGTGCGACGGCGCAAACCCATTGGCGAATACGACTACGCGAACCAACCTTACGTAGGTACTCCAACGTGCACTCGGCTCTCGCGCAGTTCTCCTCCGTCGATCGCCCGACCAATTAGCCGCACGGAAACTTTGTTGCCTCACCAGTCGAGTAATCTACCATGGTTCTACACTCGCCAAGGTGCACCCCGTGCACCGTATCGGTGAACGCGAGTACGTGCACACCCGGCAATGCGCTCTGCATACCTACATGCGCTCGCGTATACGTACACCGCAGGAGCGTCTACCACGAGGAGCGATCTATTCCTTAATGCATGTAAATGAGATGCGATGCTTTGTGGGTACTTGTTGGAATACCACGGGTCGTCTCCGCCCGCTGCAACCGACTGCAGCGAGAAGCCGCGCGGGTATACCTCCTCCACCTACCCGATTAGAAACGCTGTTAGCGGTCGGTGTTCCGCGCGTATACGTCTACGGCACGTAGGATGCATCGCGATGCGGGGCACGGGAAATTTAGGCGGCATTGTCGGGGTTGGTCGTGCAGTCGCGCGCGAGCTGCGCAAAACCGAGTCTCTGGGACGAGTCGCCCGGGTACCAGACGCGTATGCGGAGAGGTGTACGTGTGTGTGGGTAAATTTCGGCGTGTGTATGTGTACGGGTTTGGGAAATATATAGGCGTCTAGGCGCATGTATAGGTATGGAAACGGGTTCGTCGCGAGGAGTGAGTGGAAAAGCGAGGGCGGTGCATTTTGCTTGCATGGTTCGAGCTGGGAATTAATAATGTGGTATGGAACTGCGACGCGCGGGCTGCTTTATGGGCGGTTTTAATGTCGGACGCTCGCTTCAATTGCGATTATTTCGTTAAATGTACCAGTTTCTCGTTGGAGCGAAATTCTTTTTTTTTACCGAAGAGTAGATTTCAGGCCTGGAATAGCGTGGGATAAAGTTTCTTATAGGGATGGAGATGAGAAGTTCATCAATACACCGAGAGAAATAATTGCTAGTGTTAACAAAATTTTTTTTCAATCAAGAATTTATGATCTTAAACATTTTTAAGAATACAGATTCTTGTGTGATGGAAGAATATATGAGGAGCACAGTTCCAAAACTCGTTTAGTCCATTCGCAGTTTGTCCTATAATTGCTAATAGTTTAGCGATTATAAGACAAACTGCGAATAGACTAAATGAGTTTTGGAACTGTGCTCCTCATATATATTCTTAATTCAAGAATATACCGCAGTGGGAAAAAGAAATTCTTCCTGCACAAAAAAAACAATTACTCGAGCTCATCAAATATTTTCTGGAATTATATCATTGTTTTTGCCACCAGCAATTATTTATCGATGTGTAGATGACGATGTATATGTCGTAAGCAAATGGCCATTTCAGGCAAATAGCTTTGCCTAGGCAAGTAGCTTTTATGGCTTTGCTCGCTTTGTCAATTCTAATTTAACCTAATCTAATCTAACACATTGAAATATAGATCAGTTATATTCGGTAAGGTTAGATTAGGTTAGGTTAGGCTACTCTGTACTCTCCCCTGTGTGTTGTCCACAGAGAAGCCATATCTGATAAGAACTCATCCTCGCGTGCCGAGGTCGCAAATGCATTCCGTTGCATCTACTCGCCGCGTTCACCAACGCAAACGATGCAACTCGAAAGCCCAACATCTATTAGCTCGGTGTTGAAAACGTCTCGGAAAGTGATATGTATTTTGTTCGACCATGCGCGGGGAGGAAAAAGTAGAGTAAGACCGAATACTTTGAACGTGGCACCTGGTTAACGTTATTGCTGTTAAAAAGCAGGGGCCAACCGAGGTACCCGATTTATACCCCATTTTCCGCTACCTGTGCACTGTTTTCAAATGCATTTCACTACTAAGCATCGTCCTCTTTCACCTTCCGCGATATCGCAGCCCCTGTGCGTCTTTGCACCCCCGTAATACACCGCCGTCGCTAGACAATAGCGTGAATGGGATGACGATCTCATCTCGCGCGACCTACATTCCTCTCGGAGGAGGTGTGCGTGCGGTTTCTACGGCCTAGGTACATATCAGGACTCAAAACGACGTATAAAAACGTCGTCAAGGAGCATCGTCGACCGTTCGCAATGATAATCTGCACGAAGGGTGGCTTTTGCTCGACCAAAGGCAACGATTATAATTGTTTCACCTATTTTTTTGACATCAGCAACATTTTTGCGATGCGAAATATTTCGTACGTCACGCCCATGCTATGTGATCAGGAACCAAAGGAAAAAAAGAACAATAACTGTAGAATTATCGACTTTACGGAAACTTTAGTCTAAACTTAAAAATTAAAGACGTATGTACCTAATTTACGGAAATTCGAAAATGGTACAATGATGGTCTTCGAGCTTTTGATAACCTAGTTAAGTTAACACGACTATGCAGTAATATTATTGATTTACTTTTGTGGTTAATCAAACCATCGTCTATGGCTATCACAAATTACAATCTTATTGTTACTATATAACCGTGCAACAAAGTTCATTTCGGCTGGACTCATGGTCTGTCAAATTGTAAATATGGTTCTGGCAACCAGGAAAATTCATTCTTGCGATTATGGTTGATTTTACTAGTCACTTTTCTCTCAGTGCGCACGATTTGAAAAATAGATCCCATATCCTGCGAAAGATACGCTACATATATGATAAGGAAAATGCCAGGTGAAGCGGAAAGAGTTTTAAACCGAACCCCGATGACGTCACACGCGCAGCGAATACAAATGCGCATCCCCCGGCGTAACTCATTGGCTCGTTTGACGACCCGTTCGGTGTACAGACACGAAACACGACGGAGACGCGACGCGCATTTGGCCGCATGCAGGAAACGCATACCTACGTAATACCGGCTATTACTCTTCGCGTAACGACGTTACGCGTTGCGTGATGCTTTCAGCCGAGCTGAATGGGTCGTGCGAGTAGAGGTCGTTCCACCTCTGGCACCTGTTTTGTGGTCAACGTACAGATAACGCGCCCCCTTTCCCAACCTCCACCCTTCCCACGTTACAACGGCCCTCGCGTACGCGTACACGCACGCACCGCTAACCGTATAACAGCACGACAGTTTACCGCCTCTGCATAATTTTTGCGGCGCGTTATCCGACGCGTCGCCGTTCGCATCCCCGCGACAAAGGCCCATCCCCCTTCGTCACTCTCCTCCGCGGAGGAGCGGAGAAGAGATTTGCGAGGCGTACACCCGCGAGCCACTTTCAACCTCGGAGGGCCAGGGCGAATTTAGGGTTGGGAGCAGCTGGGAGGGGCGCGGGCGCGGCTATACGCTTCGCTTATCGGGAAATCGGGTTAGCGAGTTAATAATTGTCTCCCGCCGCCGCTCTCCGGCGCGGAGGAAACGCGATAGACCGAAAAAGGTGGTACGGTAATGTTATTTAGGGCTTGTTTATCGGCAGGTGTTGCATGGACGGATCGTGTGATGGATGGGTTTTATTTAGGCGTCGAGAATCTCCCTCGAGAGAAGGAGGGAGAGCGGCCGGGAGGGAGGGAGGGAGGGGAGAGAGAGAGAGAGAGAGAAAGGATGAAGCGAGAGGAAACGCAGAGCGAAAATATAACTTTAGCGCGAGAGAGCAAGCCGAGGCGAACGTCGGAGATGCGCGTTGTGATGGATGGGCTCGAGACAATCACCTCGTTTGTATCCATTTGCCTCAAATATTATTCTCCCGACCTCTCTCTCTTTTTCTCGTCCTTTTTTCCTCTCCTCCGAATCTCTTCCTCTCTCTCGCTTGCTCACCTCGTCGCTGGTGCTTTTCTTTTCTCGCGGCTGAGGGAAGCCGATTCGATCGACACTTTTTTTCATGGAAGAGAGGAAAATGAAGAGTAGCGTCGTTCAGTTTTGTGTTTTGCGAACTTTGCGGCGTCACAGCTAGTTGTTTATTTCACGGGAAAGGTGTAGATAAGTGTTCCTTCGTACAGTAAGTGTACCAGAAACGCGTTCGCCTCGTTCGGAAATTCATCTTCCCCCACATTGAGAGAAAAATCTAATTAAAAGAACCGTAATTTAACTAGAAATCATGGTCGATTTTGGCGCCAACCGTGATTCCGTAATTCTTCTAAACAGTGAAGTTCTGGTTGTAGTAACAAGAAATTACGATTGCTGCGACAAGATCAACTTGCCATATGGTTGATAAATGTCCTTAACCTTTTATTTATATAGTGTCCATGCAGAAATATTATCAATCTACTTTTTTGGTTAATTTAACCATGGTGCATAGCTACCATAAACTATAATCTTATCGTTACTATAACCAAGTAAAAGAACTTATTTTGACTGGACTCATATCTCTTTAATTGTAAATATGATACTAGCGACCAGGAAAATTAAATTTTGCGATTATGGTTGACTTCACCGCCGACTTTTCTCTTAGCCTATCAAGATTATTTCTTCTCCATCAGAAAAATCCCCATTGTCTCGTTCCTCGCCCATCTTCTTCCGATATTATTAGGTCCCGCTTTAGCCAAAGCAAAACCTCGAGTCGCATAAACGGAAATAAAAATAAGGCGTGAATAAGAGATCCTTCGCCTAGAAAATCTACCAGAAACGCGTTTGCTTCGTTCGGAAAATTATTTCCCCTCACCACGATTACTTCTTCTCTTTTCTCGTCTACCCCGCTTGCGATATAATCGAGTCCCGCTTTAGCCAAAGCAAAATCTCGAGTCGCGTAAACGCAAATGAAACATTTGCAATTTCCTTACCGGTGCAAGGGGGGAGGGAGAGTTTACGCCCTCATCCCTATTTCCCCCATTCGATCCTTTTGATCTCCCGTCTCTGTACGTAGCTACAGCTGTACGTAAAAATAAAGCGATATTGCCGGCACATTTCGATACGAGCTTCGCGGCGGAGCGAAGAAGGAAAGGAGAAAAAAGAGACGCCTTCGTCAGGGATCCCCCGCGGGCGATCGATACGTTCGCGGAAAAGGAGACTCGAGAACCCCTCGGGAGACGCGGCGAATTGAAGCGGAGTCGATACCCGCGCCGGGGGTGGTGTGCGCGATACGTCGAGCGTTTATTTCGCGACCACCCGACATAGGCACCGTCGCCGCGATCCTGGCATCGTCACGCAACTCCGTGGTCGTTCGCTCGGCCGCGATAAATGGAGCAACCGATCCTTATATTACCTGCCATCAGCAGCACTAAAAGTTATTTCGACGCGAAACTCGCGCCCCTCTTACTTCGCGCGCCCCGCGCCCTACCCGGGACATTAGGGGATCGCGCGCCACCGCCGCGCGGTGCCCGTGCGAGTGGCGAGCGGAATTTTTCAGTTGTTTGTTCCGTGCGCACGTGGTCTATGGAAATACGTGACATTAGCATATAGCGACGTGGCGCGCCATGCTCGCGGCCGAAGATCGAAGGGGGTGCAGCGTCACGTAGGGTGGAACGCGGAGGGAAGGGGGCGAATGGAAATAACGCGGCGGAATTCCGGCGGTGGGTGATGACGACGGTGTTGGAAAGGGGTAGCCTCCTCCTCCTTCTCCCCCAAGCCCTTCTAGTTACCGGTTAACGAGTCGACTGATTGTCTATAAAACTTGCCAACAAACTCTGCTCGCTCGTCTCGCCGATCGGTGCAGCTGCAGCGGCGCGTTTTCGCCGCGAAGGTTCAGGCGCGACAACTTCGGGTAGATTGAAAAATGTAGAATGCAAAACTGTAGGGGGAGCAAGTCTGAACGGTCGCGACTTTCTGTTCGAAGAATTCGTAGAGTTTGGGAAACCCAGTGGAGTACTGTGAAGGGGCGTGGCAATGATTCGATCCGATTTCGTGTTTTTGGTTCAATTGGGGTGTATGATGTTGCCGAGAGATGAAAATGCATCGTGAGATAACGGAAATAAAGGGATGTTTGTGAATTATGCATTATTAATTGCATACTGAAAAAAGTAACTTGGTTAAAATGACAAAATGTATCCGGATAAATGAATTTAGTTATCCTAACCAAACTACCAGTAAGTTGAATCAAATATTTAGTTATTCTAATTATATATCAAGTTATTCCAACTACAGGTCTTGTTATTCTAGCCAGAAAATGGTCAGTTTAACAAAAGAATTTTGACAGAGGACCCATATTTTATCAAACAGTTTCGTTACAGCCTCCAGGATTATGGTTAAATTGACCAGATTATTTTTCTCAGTACCTACAGGATATGGGATTTGCAACTGAATAATGGTATCTATACACGGAGAAAAAAGTTAGCTTCATCGAAATAAACGTGCTTTTCAATATTTCTAAGAGCACATTTATTTCATTAGATTGAATATCGATTGGACGTACATAAATATTATTGATTGAATGAAGTAATTAGTTGGGTCAAATCGGTATTCATTCGAATCGAATAAATATGCTCTTATGGTTATCCAAAAACATGTTTATTTCGAACAAGCAAACCCTTTTCCCGGTGTAATGAAATTCGAATGATATTGATCGGATGCCAATGGTGAAATTTTCGAGGAAATAATGCATCGTGAGTGCAGCCGACTGTTACTCGGCTTCATCGACCCTTTCGTAAAAAATAAACGTCAGAGCGAACGAGATAGCCACGCGGCGAAGCGCGATTTTAGCGGAAACACTCTCCCTCTCTTTCATCTAGAGTTGTTATAATATTCCATTAGCGGAGTCAAAGTGCAGGGTGGAGGGTGTGCCGCTCTTCGGTAGCGCCGAGTCGCATAAAGACGGAAGCGCTAAAGAAAGGGTACCCCCTGCACAGTTGGAGCGCGTCGGATCTCTCCTTTCAAGAATCGCTATCGCGCGCGATTGGACCGCCGCTGCGCTTCGAATCGAACGGGCGTCAGATTACGCCTAGGAGGGGGGAAGGACGAGAAATCGTTGACTTGAGCTTCGATTGAATTCTCGCTTTTCCGCGATTTCTATGACGAGCGAATTTCCCGAGTCGCGTAACGAAGGATTAAGGAGCAGGGCCGAAGGACAAGCGTCGTTAATTTATCTCCCGGTTCTATTTTGAAGGCTTTCGGGGTGGATTTATTTTCCAAACTTCTAAAGAGTCTATTACTAAATGCAATTTCTACACAGTAAAGAAGCAGTTGTAATTTTTAACATTATCACACCGATTTTGCCATGGAAAAAAATAGACCGTTGTGGGGTAGTGTAATTCTACTAGCTGTAAGGATATTGTAAGGCAACTATATATATTCTAATTAGTATGTGCATTTCAATTGATGGCATACCCATATTCTAATCGAGGTAAGAAGAAAAGATATTTTTTGATAGAATCTTTTACGTGTTTTTCGATATTTTGGAATAAGAGATTAGAACGTCATGACAGCCTTGCCACAGCGATTGTTCTGCTAAAGTTAGAAAAATGATGATTGTTGGTAGAAGAATATACATATAGCAAGGCATTAAGAGTGTATTGTATCGCTATGTTCAGAAACGAGGATTTTGCGAAATAGAAACTTTTTTCGTGGCAGGAGAATATAGACCCTTGTGTTAGCGATCTAAAAGTTAAGATTAATTTTATTAGTATATTTAGAAAAAAATTTGCTCAATCGAAATAAATGTATTTTTGGATAGGGAAGACCGGGGTAATTTGATACTTGAAATTGGCTCCACGTTGCCATTACTTTCGAAGGTAACAAGGGGCCAACCTTGTGTATCAACTTGCCCCGGTCTCTCTTAGTCCTACGAGCACATTTATTTGTGATTCGAATAAATACCGATTTGATTCATATAATATTCAATTAAATCAATAATATTTATATACGTCCAATCGATGTCCATTTTAATCGAATAAATGTAGTCTTAGGACCATTCAAAAACACGTAGGTTTAATTGACCAGAGAGAGAGTACATATTTTTCTTAGTGTAGATATTCATTTTTCTCAGTGCACAAATAACGTTTCATGCCATTGTTGTAATATTTCACACCAAAGGGGTACTCTATGCAGATCCACTCAGCAGATTTTTCACCGTGTAACGTTCAAACTCATTCAGTCGACGACTCCGTCTACAGAGTTTCTCGCGAGAACACACGGCACGTCGAACCCGAACAATCCTTAAGAGCGTTCGCTGAATTTTCACGGAGGAGAAGAAGAAACGGCGGGAAGAAAGGAATTCAGGCGAAGAGATGCGCTCACCGCCGAAGCGCGCAAAAATGCATTCTCACCGCCTTTCCCAATCCCACCGCTCCTCCACGTCTGCGCGCGTCGCGACACCGGCAAAGTAATTCCCCTCCGAAGCACTGCTTTCACGGGGTGGTAATTTCGTTTTCGCGACGAACTTACCGCGTGGTCCGTTCCCGAGTCCCCGTCCGCAGCGATCGCACGCGGGGCGCGTAGTTTTCATTTACACGTCCCCCGTCGACGTCGCCGTGGCAAGTTGCCTCGTTTGAATCGTCGTTCGGACATTTTTGCACCCTCCGCTTCGCCGCGCACTCGCGCAGTCTACCTCGCGTCGCGGCAGTTTTAGAGGGTTGGCTGCGGTGCGCGGAATGCAAATGAACGTCATTATTGCGCGTGTAATGCAATGCGGCTCGGGTTAAAACGTTTCACCTTCCCCTCCCCCCTCCTACCCCCGTCGTCGCCGCGTCGCACTGTAGATGTTTCGACGATGCGCGTCTCGCGTTTCGTTGCAACGGCAAAAACGTGCTTTCGATCTGTCCACCGTTCCTTCCGCTTTCCACTGTATATTTTCTCGCGAAAGTTTAATTAAAAATCGGATCGAAAGAGATTCAATTGAAGCGAGAATTCTCAATCCGATCGGCACCAGAAAAAAGCGCGTATATCTTTTCACTGTCATTGAGCAATGTCGTAACGCGTTGCTATGCGTGAAAGCATCGTAAGTTTTTGTTGTCATCGATGCGACTTATGACTTTCCTTAGCATAGCAACGAGTTACGATGTTCTATAATGATAGTGAAGAGATACGTACACTTTTTTCTGGTACTGGCTGAATCATTTTTCTACATAATTACAGAAAAAAGCATACAATCTTCGATAGAAAGTTATTTTTAACCCCTCGTGTGGTCATACGTCCGTACAGTTTCGCGATGGTCACACATGGGTCTGATTGACCCAACCGATTTTTAAATAATAGCCACATGAACAACATCCGTCCAATTTAGACCGACAAGTTATGCAACAATCTTTGGACATTATACAATATCAAATCACCGAGTAAACGTAAGAAATGAAATGATGGTATATTCAAAAATGATCGTGATATGTATAATAGATGCGTGAACGATAAGTTGCTTCACTAAAAGTATCGGAACTTCTTTTTTTTTTAGAGTTTTCTTAATAAAGTCTATGGGTGATTCTACTTCGAAGCAATAAATAGTTCTATGGTGCACGTTTCAAAAAGACTTTTTCCGAAATCCGAATAAGATTTGTTGCACGAGTTTTAAGAAGAAGCCGTTTATTCCGAAATCTGACGAGGGTCTAGTTATGATTGTAAAAAAAAAAGAAGTACAGTCAGCTTCGAAATTGAAGCTTGGGTCAAGTCGACCCTTGGTGACAACAGAGGTTAAAAATCTAGAATTGCAGCTAGAATTCTCGATTATTTTAAATTTATCATTTTAGTTGCATTTTCGTTTACGTACCTAGCCATCAATCCATTCGATTTCTCGATAGATGATGATTTTCAAAGTCAACGAATCATCACCGACCGAACTTTAATGCACGCGCCCGCACGCCGAATCGATCGAGAGGCGAAGCCGAGGCGCTAACAAGGTATAATCGGTGCGGGTCTCCTCGGCGACGCATCCGCAACTCGAAGGGATATCACTTACCTACCCCTTGGAGCGGAGCAGGAGGGGAGAGGGCGCGCGGCCCGCCATATTGGGGACATCAAACCCGTACGTGCCCGACATACACACCTCCGGCCTTACGGGGAGAGCCCACCTCCCCCTTCCCGACAGCGACCCTCCTCCCCCCCACGCCCGCCCTCGACGACCCCGCAGCCGAGCGCGGATATTGTTTACGTGCCTTTCCCGAAACGCACACTGATATACAGATTCTATATAGAAGAGGAGGTAACGCGTCGGCTAACGCTCGTCGTGTCGTCCGCCCTCCCGCGCGCGCGACGCGAGCGATCTATAAAAGAATTCCTCGTACCGGGGAAAATGAGTTGCCTGAGAGAGGGAAACCTCCGCGTCGGCCCTCTTTTCCCGTCCGACGCGACGTTTCGGTGAGGACGGCGTTCTTGAATTTCCACAGCGTTTCCTCAACGGCGGGGAAAATTTCTTGAGATGTGGAGCGGTACTCGCTTGAGATAGGCGAACCTCTAATTTATTTAAAAGCGTACGAAGCGTGGACTTTAACGCGATAAAATTACTTTTTCCACGTCGATTTCGAAAATTTCCGTAGAATTAAGAACATTTATTCGAGCTTTATAGTACACGTTGATCGAATTTTCAGAAATAGCAATAATTTCAATAAATTGTTTTAATTTCCTTGACTTGTGCTATATTCTCAAAAATATCTCCCAGCAACGGCAACGCTCATTCAAGATACGCGAACCTTTTATTTATTTAAAAGTTGTACAAAATGTGGAAATTTTAGTTCGATGAATTTATTCTTTTGCATCAATTCCAGAAATCTCCGAGAAATTAACCCCTTGACATACAATGACGTCTGGGAGACGTTATTCATTTCATGTGGCCTTGTAGCAAACTCCATTTTATTTGTATGTTAAGAGGTTAAGAATATTTGTTCAAACTTTATAGAAACGCTGAATTTCTTAAATTCTCTGAAATATCAATAACTTCCACAAATTGTTTTTATTTCCCTGGCTTGCGCTATATTCTCAAAAATATCTGCCAGAGCAACTGCGACGCTTGCTAGATACGCGAACCTTTCATTTGTTTAAAATTGTACAGAATGCGGAATTTCTAACTCGACGAGTTTATTTTTCCGCGCCGATTCCGGAAATCTCCGAAGAATTAAGAACACCTATTCGATTTTTATAACACACATTAACCGAATTTCACACGAAATGACAATAATTCTTTAAAATCCCCGATCTGCGCTATATTCCCAACCACATCCCCAGCACCGCCGATCATACCCCGACCGCGCCGAACCTCCACCCTCTTCGAACGCTTACTTTGAAGTGCACCCTGCAGTCTAATGGAAGTTAAATCTTTCAGTAACGATCAAGGGAGCGACGAGCGCGCGGGTTGATTCTCCGCGATATCTTGCCGCTGCAGAAGTGCAAAGTTGGCTCATCGGGTATGCACCACGGTTTAGCGTCTACCGTAGCGCGTCGTAGACGCGTCACGCGCCACACGTTTAATACATACGCGCATCCACGTACGCGCGCGCGAAGGGGATGCTCGAGGTGTACGTTAAAACGAGCAATGCCATCGACGTAAAAGCGCGGGTTAATCCTGCGGGAAACTTTATAAATAATTCGACGTCCTCCTCGTCCTCGAGTGTGACGGCGAGGAGGAGTTCCGGACGGAGGAGTGCCGCGAGAAGAGCTCCCGGCGACGGAGTGATGGATCTTGTCGTGGAAAGGGGTTAAGAGTGAGGAGAGAGAGAGAGAGACACCGTTTACGACATGTTACTTCGCCCTCCTCCGTATCTCAATCGAAAACAACTCCTTGGAAAATATAGGCACGCGCGATATGTGTGTGTGTTTCCGAGGAACGTCGTGCGTTCACCACAGGGCGATGGGTTGGTCGCGATAAGGGTTGTGCGACCCTCTGAAATTCTGGGCAGGTAAGCCCCCCCCCCCCCTCTTCTCCGCCAGCCGGGGGCGCGAGCTGCAAGCGACATTGATTACTCGATGGAAAAAAACTCGGTTTATAAGATAATCCAGATCGCGACTCGCGGGGGTGGAGCAGCCGCGGCGGTGGATGGGGGGACAGCAGAGACAATATCATAAGCGATTCGGAGCACGCCTCCCTCCGACGTTCGTGACCCACCTCCGCGCACCTAGACACTCGCTCGTTTCCCCCTGACTTCTGCTCTTAATTCTTCGGCGGCCCCCGCTCACCTTTCATCCCTCCGCAGCCCTCGTCGTTCCTTATATATATATATATATATATATATATATATATATATATATATATATATATATATATATATATACCCATCGGGTTCATCGACCGGCGTTTTTATGGGTTGAATAGTAAAGCCTTATCTTGTAAAAGGGAACGCGGAAAGAGAATGGAATCCTCGAAGTGCTGCGAGGATTCTCGTTCCTCCCCGGAAACGTTACGATGTTCCAAGTGGGGTGCGAAGGGGTGGAGTGGGGCAGGGCGATGGCTCTTTAGCGATCGCCTTTCGTAGGAGAAGACGCGGGGTGATGATGAAAGGAGCCTCTCTTTGTGAAGGTGGACGCGTCGAGTCGCCTTTTAAAAATTGCATTCGAGCGATTCGAGCTGCAGTGGGAGGCTGGAGCAGTCGAAAGATAAAACGTCGTCGATGCTCTTCAAATCAGAATGAGTGCAGAAAATAATTGAAAATCGGTATTGATCCACTGAAATTCGGTGGATGAAAGGTTAGCGAAATTAAAGTGGCTTTATATTTACTGGATTTCGATGTATAAGTACTGATCTTCAGTTATTTTCATTCATTAAGGTTTAGAGAGTTGAATAGAATGTTACTGAAATTAGGGGCCATGCGCAACCAAAGAAATACAAAAAGAGAAAAATGTAGGTATTAATCACTATTATGCTAAATAATAGATTTGCTATTTTGGGAAAAGTATTACGTTCATTACTTTACTGTGTGAGAACAATTGACATGCGTTTAATGAAGTTCACTAGATGTACGTAAACTATTATCACACAGTAAAGCAATGAACGCAAAACTTTCACCAAAATGTCAAATCTATTATCTGGTACAATAGTGATCGATACAGTATGTCCGAGAGCAAAGTATATAAAGGAACCCGTAGTTTTATGATGATTGCCGTAGTACAAACACGGACGTTATTGGCGTTAGTACATGTATAGAGCACTTGACAGCATGTGTCATGGTATACGAAAAATTGCGCATGCGCAGTTTCAATTTCGAAAAAGCAGTACGGTTATCAACATAAAACTACGAGTCTCTTTGTATAGTTTACTCTCGGACCTACTGTACGTATACTCTTCTCACCGTGCAGGGAACAGAAATAGGAATAGCGCTTCACATACGCTATACGCATACCCTAAAAGCATACGTATGCGTAGCGTATGTCAAGTGCTGTTCCTATTACATTTCTGTTCCCTACGTGGGGAGAACTATAACTTTGGTTGTGCCTTGCCCCTTACAGTGACCTAATATTACACTCAAGGAAGAGGTCTAATTGAATACGAACTTATAATAGAAAAATTTATTTGAGATGAACAGAAATTTATTCGCATCAAACAAAAGTCTATTTGAATGAAATAAATGTTCTCCTAGGTTGGTACCTGATTAAGAAGACATGCAAAACATTTACTTAATTCAATCAGACTTTTATTCGATGCGAATGAATTTCTATTTATCTGAAATTAACTTTTCCATTAGGTATCGAACAAAAATCTATTTGAATGAAATAAATGTTTTAATATAGGCTCGTACCCGACGAAGAAGACATACAAAAAACATTTATTTAAATCAAAAACAGACTTTCATTCGATGTGAATAAATTCCTATTTATCTCAAATCAATTTTTCTATCAGGTTCGTCTTCAACTAGACCTTTTTCTTCAATGTATTCATTGGATTTCAGTGTATAAATATCGATCTTCAGTTATTTACACTGATTTGGGCTTAGAAAGTGCAAAAAACCTGGTAACTTCCATGAAACTTGGACACTGTTCCAAAATGGAAACTCTCTCCAGAGGTGGACGACCGACAGAATCGACTGTATTCCCAAATGATATCTCATGGACGCCGATCCCTGCATTCCACCCGCCCCGTCCCGTCTGAACGGCAGGCGCGATATTACCGCGCGTTTCGAGATACGAAACCCCGTTCGAAAACTCGCAGCGCCGGCCCTCCCGGCACCCCGAACGCATATTCCCGGAAATATTCCCGTGTCGAAAGGCGACGCGCGCGCAGGCAGCCTTTAATATCGCCTTGTACCTTCGCGCCCGGGCAGGGACGTCGCGCGGCGCGGTCCGCGACGTCGACGGGAAATTACGGCGTGCCCTTATTGAAATGAAAAAGGGTTAGGAACAGATCTCGCCCTCGTCGTGAACCCTTCGTCCCTTATTCGCGAGGAACTCGTCCCCCTCTCCGACCCAACCTCGCGCGGCAGTCTGTATGCGTGCGATAACACGAGACAAACTCGTAAAACATCCCCCGCGCGATTCGGGGGTCGCCGCGCTACCCGGGGAGGTTTACTTTTTGGTAACACCCTCTCGCGTGTGCGTATATAGGTGTATATAAAGCGTAGCTCGCGCGCGACGGATAAGAGGACGACTATCCGGAACGCGCCCCAGAATGGGGAGGGAAGAATCGCGCTCAGAGGGTTGCTGCGAGACGACGGTATTTTACGTAGGACAGCCGCGACGCGCGCGTGATTCGACAAACCGGTGGAGATTTTGTAAATTGGTTTGCCGGTTGTGTTTGTGCCTCGAGGGCACGCGTGGCAGCGGCAGGGGGGAGGGGGGAGGAAGGGTTTTATATTCGGTGGCGAGAATATGCAAGGGGCCGTATAGTGGGGTGATAATAGCGCCGGGGAACGAAGGAGGGTGATCGAGCGGGTCGGGGGCTGAGTGTGACTAACATACGCGAGTGACTGAATCGTGGCGGGAGTTTATCCGAAGCGGGACCTGCTGCGGGATGCGGCCGGGGTCGATCGATGCTCCCTCTCCGCGCGCGCGATCTCCGCGCGCTTCGACGAAGACCGGGTATTCGGGGATGAACTGACGCGAGCGCGCGATGCACTCGCGTCGCGTCGGAATTGCGGGGGGTGGTTCGGAGAAACCGATCGGTCGACGGGGGGTTTGAATTTAAAGTCGATTTCGCGCTTTGGAGGTGCGGGTGGGATGTATACTCGTATTCTCTGTGTTAGACATCGTTCGGTTTAATGTTATTCTGTGGCTGGTTTCGTTGGTGGTATTCGCTGCGAGACATTAAAGGGGATGATATCTCGGTAAAAAAACGGACAAATTTTCTTGAATTCAAGCTGCGTGTATTTAGGAATCGTTTATAATAAAAGGCCTTTGATGGATACCGCCCACCGTACCGAACACTACCCCTAAACCTATGAACTTTTTGAGAGAAAGGGAGGACCTCGCACGACGTAATACGCGAATGAAAGATCAAAATCGAGGAGCTCGGAAAAGCCGAGATATAGTAATTTTCCCGAGTTTATAGTAACAGAGGTACACGTGAGGGTTTTCTATATTATAGAGGGAAAAGTATCTATATTATATAATATACATATAGTCCATATGTGGATTTGGTCATACATGGATTATATATGATTTCTATATTAACCATATAAGGACTATATTTGGATGTTTTTGAATGTATACAGGGTGTTCAAGCCCAGGCTCCGAGAGTAGGTAGAGCCTTTTTCGAGTTTGCCCCATACGCGAACCAATAGTGATCTACACAGTTTGGTCTTCAATCAATAGAAGGTCACAGTGATAACAGGGAAGGCTAACCGAGCTGATAGTTTGTTTGTGTATGCGGCAAATTTTAAATAGGTACCACATACTCTCGGAATCTGAGTATGAACACCCTGTAAATAATCCATATATGGATCATTATACAGAATATATAGAACTTTTCCGTCTGGGATGTTCCTATTGTTCCGAAGAATAATTTTTTCTTAGAAACTAGTATATTGTAATATAAACTATCACGTTGTAATGTTTTTGAAGAAAAAAATTCCTGTCTTACATTGTAAAAACATTCGAAAACCCTTAGACGCACCTCTTTTATTGTAAACACGGTAAATTTTACTGTACTGGTCATTCTGCGAGTACAATCGAGCGGACAAGTACGAAAGGGAGAAAAAAGGGGGAAAAACAAAAGAAAGTTAATACGGCTCTCACAGTGTATCGGGTGGTCCTGCATAATCCCGAAGGTAAAGTCGCTAAAAGTACGGTTGAGCGACGCGAGAGAGAAAAGGAGAAGAACGAAGGTTTTAAAGATCAAGGATCGTATAAACCCTCCCACCCTTTCCCCCCTATCTTTTTCCCTCCCTTCTCTCCCTTCGCTCAACATTCTCCCTCTCTACGCGGGGGTCGCGGAATCTAAGGTCGCTTTAAACATCGAAGCATATCGCCGACGTAATCTTTGAAGACAAAAGAACTCCGCCGAGTGTTCGGACTCCCGCGGGAGATGGCACGGGGAGAGTGTCCGGAAACGCGGGACGGGAGAGCGAGAGAGAGTGCAAGGGGAGACGGCAGAGGGAAGAAAGAGAAAGAGCCGGGGTGCCGAGATAGGGCGCGCGAGAGAGACACCCCCGGCGCGCGGGTCAGACTCGCTCGCGCACACGTGCGCGCGAGGGGTGGGCGAGTATACTCGTAAAACCGGGAGAGGCATGTGATTTCCCCCAGGATAGGAAAAGTAGAATGCCGGGACTTCACGGTACTCGTGCATACGTACAGGCGGCGGCGCGGCTTTAAACGCGAACGGCGCGGCGCTAACTGCTACTCGTCGCATTTCCATCACGAGCCGCGGGAGTGCTCGGACGATATCCCGCCGCGGACGGGTGTGCGGCCGTGTATGTGGGTGTGATCGACGACGAGATCTCCCCGGTGATTTCACGCGTCAAAGAGGTATTCGAGCGATCCGCGAGACGTATGAGGTTCGTGCCGTGGAAGAGGAAGGAAAAGGAGACATTCAGTTGGCCGGGGAACTTATTATTATTATTCACGATCAAAGATTATCGAGGTGAAACCTCAGATGCGTCCAATTTTTTTCACTTTCATTCTGTAGTCGGTTAAAGTATTCGAAGCGTTTTTTAACTCGTCCCTTTTATCGAAACTACACTGAGAAAAATAATCGCTGGTGCCGAGAGAATGCTTTCTTTAATCAAAAGTGTGATATAATTCCAGAGTCAAGCCATGGTTTGCTTCGCGCAACAAAATATTTGATATTTAATAGGCTCGAGTAAGTGTTTTTTTTTCGCACAGAAAGAATTTCTTGTTCCAATGAAAATAGCTACTCTTAAATCAAAAATACATATTTTTGGACCAAGAATCTATCTTCTTAACAATTTGTAAGATCATATATTCTCAATTCAAGACATATTTTTCTGATAGATACCAGCAATTATTTCTCTCAGTGTACGGAAGAAATTTTATTCGAAAATGCAGGTATCTAGGATGCCCGGGAAAAAGAGTATAAGTCAAAGTCGCCTACCAAAACACTTCTACAATTTTCTTCTACTTTCCTAGAGATATTTGTGTGCTACACGCATTTAACGGTTCTTATGAGAAGTGTTATTTTCATTTTATACATTTTTTCAACAGTTTGTGTTTCAATATAAACAAATAAAGGTGTTTTCTGAGCAATACCATTTTTTGACTTGTACTCTTTTTCCCGAGCACATCCTAGGTATTATACTTTAACAAGCTTAACCGGATCTGAATAGCGGACGACAAATCGTTACATCCGACGCAGAAGTATTCCGCTTCGCTGCAATCATTGTCGCGCAAAATCCCGCACTCGCGAATCGTAACACGCGCGCGAGGCGCAAAAATATTTGCGAGTATATATTCGCGAAATTCCCGCGCTCTCCCGCGCAAATAATATTGAGTTTCGTATATTTTCAATGGCCGACGCGATAGTCGCGCGCGTGTACGTATGTGTACTCGTACGTGGGCCGCGTATGTTGTTCGCGCGTACGTGAAATATCACTGAAAGAGGATTTAAAGCGCGTAGAGGCATTTTCGGGATCGGCGCGTCGCGCGAGGCGCCGCGATGCAGGAATTGTTAATACCGATTAAATGCTTCCCAACCCGACCGACGCTTCACGCGGGAGATACGCGTGCAGCAAGGTATCGAAACAACGGGTTCACATTCGACGTCCGGTCGGAAATATAAATAACGAGCTACAAATGGCGCTGTTGCAGCGTTCTCGATCTGACAGCGCGCACCGGGGAGTAATCCGTACCCGCGAGCGGCAGGTCGATCGTACCGCTGTCGATATTTCGCGAATAAATGCATCTGTATGTGGCGCAAACAAATATATTGACTGATAAAGGGCGATTCGTACGTGCGGGGCGAATTACCGTGCGTTTTCTATTTTTATTTATGGCCTACCTTCATTTTTATAAGAAAAACTTCTTAGTAATTTATAATGTGACGAGATTAATTAATTAATATTTGTCATGCATGCAGACATGGTATATCTGTCTACCAAATTATTTTTGGCTAATACGGGGAGAAACCAAGAGATTTTTTAATAGGAACAAAGGAGGAACTATAATCCCATTGTAATGAAAAATTGTCGAGTTCGAAATAGTAGACTATCGAGAAATTCGACTGTATTATACGAAGGAGCATGAAACTTTCGAATCTGGCACAATAAATGCTGCTAGAGTATAAAGAATTTCGCGAGATGTGTGTGAATCCAGGCGGAAAAGTTTTATATGGTTTGGATATAGTCCACACGTATGGATTTGGTCCTACATGGATTATTTGAATCTTTCAAATTTTTGTATAATCCATATATAGTCTATATATGGTTTATACCAAAATCATATACAATCCATATAGGGCTAAATCCATACATGAACTATATATATAACTCATGTTAAACTTTTCCGCTTGGGTATGCATGCGTGTGGTGGCATTTGAGGAGCTATCTTTCAAAGCGCAGTTTTTGAACAAAACCTTGTCTTCAGTAAATCCTAATTATTTCTTAATAGCTTTTATTCGGGTGTAGATTTTTTAATTTTGCTGGATTCTTTATGGCACTTTTAATTTTACATATTTTCACTTGCAAAAATTAGATATTGCAATTTGTAACTTTAGGACAAATAATTAGGATTTACTGAAAACAAGGTTTTGTTAAAAAACTGCATTTTGAAAGATAGCTCCTCATTTGCGAAATATTTCTTGCTACTTTTACACCTACTTTCATTAACCCTTTCTTTGTATCCCGTCATGCGAATTCACGACAGTCCACGCGTGCTGAAAACGAAACACGAACTCGGCGAATACGCGCACGATATCGTGCAGCCCTACAGACGATAGAATTTATTGAATTTGACTTTATTTTAGGAAACGATACCCGGTATATAGGGATCCCTTTTTTCACATACACGTCAATGCGCACGAAAGGCTTTGAAAAGTTCTCCTTGGCTCACGCTAAGTTCTCTCTCTCGCTCGCACTTACGTCGCGTCGATCGAATATTCGGGCGGCATTCGAGCTTAGAGATTAAATCGAGGATTTAACTGCCGGTGGAGAGGTTTCCGCGGCTTGTTTATGGCGTCAATTTTGACGGAGCGAATGGTTATTTGATAATGTAATGCATAATGCAACTAGCGCGTGGCTGCAGTCGTAAATGCATTCGAGTATACGTATTCCCGCCTGCATTTGCTGTGTTTGCGGTGCGGATTTACCGCCGCTTTATAAAATCTCCGGCAAGGTCGTGATAGATGTATTTTCATAAAAGTGTCAAGCATTTCCGCGTATGCCACCCGGGCGATATTTACCGTAGAAAGCGAACCGCTGTGTGTCGGTTATTTTATCTCTCTATATGTACGCACTTTTGCGCGGAATTTTATACACGTACTGAATAATAACGGTTATAAAATTGTATCAACAGGAAATTCGCAGAAATCATACGAATATGTATGTATCAGATATCCGTTCAACGCGGTGTAAAAAGTAATTTTATTTTCCCTACATTCGTCTTTATTAAAATGCGTCCTTCATATCGATTTGCGTTTATTGCTCTGCGCGGGTTAATTATTTATAAAATACAAATGTATACTCGCTCGACGTCCGCGTTACATAAAAAAACTCGTGACGGAAAGGGAGGATAAAACCGCGAATAAACAGAGATAAACGACGTAGCCCAAAAACAAGTCGGCGCGTTGCGTGCGTGACATAAAGATGACACGGCGACGCAGCGAGCTCGTTATATGCACCGCGTATAACGGTGATGTCGCGGGAAAACCTCAGCGAGCGGAAAATCGAAATAGTTATAACGGGTGTGACTCGAGCGATTTATAACCAGCACGACCAACCACCGTGGCATTACCTTCCTTGTCACCTCCGGCCCCTTCTCTTTCCCCCGCGACACCCCCTCGGCTATCGCGTCCCGGTAATTTAATAACGCCTCGCCTGCATATGCTACCTGTGCTACCGCACGCTACCTTCGCGTCGTTTCGATAGCCACTCGAGTGTTTTGTTTACAGCCCCCCCTTTTCCCTCTTAAAGGGAGTCTTTCAGCATTATTTTATGTTGGCAAAATTAACACGAATCAGTAATCCCGAAATATATCGTTTCTAGCTTATTTTTTTGCGGCGAAATCAATTTTAATTGATCATATCAAACTATTATATCAGGCTACTATATTGCGTGGTTTTTTATTTCTAATCATCTAAACATTTATTATTTGATGAAAATTGCAGGCGATGCGTATTACCATCTATGATGGGTAATGAAATTTGATAGCTGACAATATTTCGAGTAGTAGTACAATTATTTGTGTATTTACAGTCCGCTAGTGGCCTTCGGATTACTCCGCTGAATCCGAGAAAATTTCTTCCAGCATCGTAGCTGTTCTTCGCGTAGTTATTTCGGAACGCGTGAGGTATATGGTGTATTTTCGATTTTTTGATTTTCAAGAAATATTACATTTTATTCAAGGCATACGAGGTCCGGAAAATGTGATTGCTTGGCGAGAATTCGATGTTTATCGGATGACATTGTACACATTAACCAATGAGAATCAAATGCTGATTGAGCGACTTTTATCTCATGAATTGCTGTGTTGTGACTAGCATCTGAAAAATTCCTATATAAACTATTTTCAAAATTCCCAGAATTGAAAGACGCCAGGGGAAAACCTGGGGGTTGGAAACTGTGGATGTTGATGAAGTGAAAGTTTTCGAAAGTCACTGGTTTTTGATCTCTTAAAATTCTTTCGGCGTTTCCGAATTGAAAATTGTACGTTAAACGTAATTAACTGATTAGTGTAATTACATATCAAACGTTCCAGAAGATCCACTCGAAATTTAGTGTTAATTTAACGAAGAGTATGCGTGATCAAAATTGAGAGAAAATTTCGGTTGATAATTCAATACAAAACACAACATATCGCACGCGTTAAACCACAATTTTACATTAAAACAACTTAAATAACAGAAATTCTGTGTTAAATCGAGTGTAATGCAAATTCTGTAATATTTTCCCACTTGACCATTCGTACGCGTTAATTTAATACGAAGATCCCTGAATGCAGGAATACAGGATTTTCAACTATGCAATAATTATAAAATTGCATATGTGCTGTACTTGTACTAGTAACATAGCTGCAGTGAAAGAAATTGAATGAATAAAAAGAAGAATCGTGAACGTAAACGTAGATATACCCGTTTTTAATCAGACCGGTATAACGCGTCACGATAATAAAAGCCAGCATCCGGTCTCCGAGTCGAGAGAATACCAGTTTGGCCGGAGAAAGAAAACGGCCAGGTGGCAACCCTACGCAACCGAGAACCCTACCGAGGATCGCTTACGTATACGAGTCCGCGTTACGTGGATTGATATCTCGGACGTGCCAAGATGTCATCTCCCGCACACGTGCCGTCGTGGTGGTTTATACATTACGGCTCTGGCTCGCTCGCACTCCCCTTCCTGTTATTTGTATGCCGCGCGCTGGAATGGACCGAATCCATCTCAGTTCGCGTATAGCTGGAGCTACCTAGCTCTCGAGCGAAGGTGTAGGTACACGTGACGGCGATACGACCAACCGTTAGGTAACTTCTCGACCTTTGCTCTGCGTCCACATACGTACATGTATATTTATTTACGTACAACTGCTGCGTGTGCAAACTTCCTAAATCACTTTACTCGAATGGAAGTAATGTCTGTTCCGGTTTTTATTCTGTTTCCGACGCGGATTATATTTTGCGATATTTTTTGTTTTTATTACTCGGATGCTGCGCGATGGAATGGACCAGATCATGTCTCTTTGTCCGGGTAACTATGATTCTGCAGAGAGAAAGAAATGAAACAATTGCTTCTTGATTATTACTCGTGATCGTAATAGTTAGAAGGCAATGCGTAAGTTCTTTTTTTTACGATTTTATGACTTCTCCGGACGTCACGGATTCTTTCGCTGGTGACTTTTTTAAATGTCTTTTATACATACTAGGCAATGAAGAATTAATTATCATGCTCTCGTTAGGTACAGCAGCATTTACCCTAGTTAATGAAAACATGAGAATTGATTAATCATTGGTTAGTACGTTTGAAAGTGACATTTTAAATAGTCACCGACGACAGATTCTGTGATGTCGTGCGCCGGGAGTACGTGCAGTGCATTTGGTGCATTTCAGCGCTGCAGAAATGTAGCGAGCTTAGGAAGGAAGAATAATATAACTACGTGGGGCGTTTCTTCACCTTCTTCCTAGGTATTTACATTACACAATGGCATAGGATGTCTATATCAGCATCCAGTATCTAAATATGTAACAATCCTTGATACACGGGTAAACTGACACAGTAAACTTTATTTTGTTTACAATAAAAGAGGTACGCATAAGGGTTTTCGGATGTTTTTACAGTAAAATCAAGTAATTTTTCTTTTTAAAATATAAAATCGTGATAATTTATATTAAAATGTTCTGGTTTCTAAAATGAATTGATCTTCAGCACAGTAGGAACATCTGAAAATCCTCTTTTACCATACTGTAAATACAGTAAACCTAAGGTAAGTTTACTATACCTATCGGTCTTTCCCTATGCACATATAATTACTACAATTATTCATGGTATGCCGCTAAAAATTTAGCGTATAACAATCCAGAAAAATTTCACCTCAAGAAATCCCCCCCCCTCCCTTTTTTCTCCTCCCTCTTTTCCACCAAAGAATGCGATATTGTACGCGAATATACATTTTATACCCGTATCAATAAGGGTGGCAAGCACGGGTTTGAGTGCCGCTGGCATCTACTTACTTTTTCTCCTTCAACCCCCACGACGAGATCAGAATGCGGATCGTACGTCGGGCTCGCCGTATCTGCCGAAGCGTCGTCGTCGTTCCGCGTCGTACACCGTGCGCGCCACACCATCCCCCGCAATCGCGGGTTCGGGGATGAGAGGATGCACGTCGTGCACCCTGATATGCCCACAGCCTCCACGACGTTACACGTATATTACGGAGTATCGTCGCACACTCTGTCGGGACGTACAGGTACGTACGAGTGGGATGTACCGCAGATCGTGAGCCAGAGTACGAGAGACGAGCCCCGCACGTATAGGTACATATCTAGACCACGTGAGCCCGAGAAACCGTTGAGAGGAGCTGTACACAGCGAAGCCGTCTATGGACCATTTTCGCGGAAGCTGTGTCTGGGTTCTTATACGTCGTACCGTTTCCGAGATCGGTATTTCTCCACCTTGGAATGCGTCGTATACAGTTGCGCGCCGTAGCCGTCAATAAAGAACGTCGAGGACCTCACGGGAGTAACTCGCGAGTAGTTTTTGCGCGAGAACGCGGTGCGGGTATTTCTCGCGTGTCGGTGATACGCGCCCGTATAGAGGATTAAAGCTTAGGAAAGCGAAAAAGTTGTATATAATTTGTACATACACCCCACAGCTAACAATTTCATGTTCTATAAAAATCGTAAGAACGTTTCCAGAGCAAATTTTAGGCACGTTTATAGAGCATGTTTGTTCTAAGAACATTTTCAAAACATTCTTACAACACTTAGGGCCGATATTACAATGTCAGGTTAAACCGAAGGTTACAGGTTACCGCTGGTTTTGGTATATTTCGTGTCGTGTAACCTTCGGTTTAAACTGACATTGTAATATCGGCCCTTATAGGGCTACATTAGCAGTTATCTCATAAATGCTCTATAAATTATGCTCTAAGAACGTTCTTGCAACAAATTTAAAAAGCAATTCATTTTCTGAAGGCAAAGTAGTCTCTTGTGCCACATTAATGTAACAATTCAGTGTTCGAGATACAACTATAAAACATTAACAGAATATAAAACTCCTATTACTCTAAATTTATAGAACTTCTTTGCTAGCTGGGACTGAGAGAAAAGTTGGTAATAAAAGTAACCATAATCGCAAGGTTGACTTTTTCTGGTTGCTAGTATATATACCATATATACATATTTACAATTAGATTAGACAGACCATGAATGCAGTCGAAATGACTTTTGTTACGTGATTATAGTAATAATAAGATTGTAATTTATGATAGTCATGCACCATGATTAAGTTAACCAGAAAAGTAGATCGATAATATTACAGCATGGTAATGTCAACTGTATAAAAAAAAAGGTTGGAGACATCGATCAACCATACTGGGTGTTGATCTGGTTGCAGCAACCGTAATCTTGTGTTACTATAACCAGAACTTCGGGTAAGTATATCGCGATGACGGTCAATTCTGTCCCCAGTTTCGATCGAGACATAGTTACTTAAGTTTCAACTCAGTTCGGAGATCACACATGAGCGGGACATGAGCGAATCGAAGAGGAGCCAGAAAAGGAAGCTGCAGCAAGAGAGGTCCATAACGTATGTCTCTATCCGCGCACACACGTGCGGAGACTCATGAGCGAGCTCTAGATATGTCTATACGTACATCCGCCGCGGTACAGAGACCTCCTCGGCTCTGTTTATCGAGTTTACAACAGCCGTTAAATTTTACGAACCGATCCCACGAGCCGGGCGATCTAATATCCGCGAAAAAATAATAAGTGTAGCGCTCTCTCGCCTCTCTCGACTTCGTAGCTACACGTATAGGCACTCCACCGTCGCTACGTAGATACACCCCTTCCCCCGCCCATCCCTTACCCGATATATCCGCCCAAGGGATACCCAGCAGCGCGTCGCGCGCGCTACGGTTCCTCGTCCGAGGAGCTTTCCCTCGGATCTGCCGTTATTAATGGAACTTCTAAGTCCTCGGATCTTTCCGCCCCGCGCCGACGATTCATTGGTCCCGCTCTAACTTCGCGGTCCGCGCGAGAAGTATCGATAACCGGCGCTAGTTATTGCCGATCGTTAATCGTCCGCCCGGTCGCGAAATTCGCCGGGAAGTCCCGGTTGTAAATAACGTGTCGGTATTCGCGATTAAACTCGCTGTTCGGAAAGGTCGCAGGCGATTCGTCTCGCTCTGGCGAGTATTTGATCGAGATCGAAATGGGCCCGCGTCGAATCGTGTTTGCGAGCGACAATGGAGGCGAACTGAGAGAAAAGTGAGCGGTAAAATCGACCATAATCGCAAGATTGAATTTTCCTGGTTGCCAGTACCATATTTACGAGTACAATTAGACAGATCATGAATACAGTCGAAATGAACTTTGTTGCACGGTTATAGTAATAATAAGATGGTAGAGTTTGTGATAGCCATAGAATATGGTTTGATTAACCACAAAAGTAGATCAATAATATTACTGCATAGTCGTATTAACTATATAAAAAAAGGTTGTGGACATTTATCGATAATGCTGCAGGTTGACCTGGTTGCAGTAAACTTAGTCTCTTGTTACTGTAACCAGAATCTTATTATTTAGAACAACTATGGAATCGCGATTGGCGCTAAAGTCGACCACGACTTCTGGCGAAATTATAATTCTTTCAATCCCAGATTTTTCTCCGAGTGTAGATATACCGATGATGGAATTGAATTTAATCGGCCAAAATCGAGGCGCGGTGCACTCGCACTGCCACCGCATATCTACCGTATGGCGGTCGATCGTTCACCGCGCGAAATGCAAATTTGCTGGAGATGCAACTACCGGTATGTATGTAGTTAGGTAGCGAGCGCACTGCAGTGCGGATATATGTATTTTGTGTATGTCTACTGTATTTACATGATTCTCCAGTCGAGGTTTGCGCAACGAGGACGAGAAGTGGCTGCACTGAAAAAAATGATTAGCAATGTTAACCTAACGTTTCTTCGATATGTGGATAACGAAATATTTCTATTGCGATAACAAATAATTAATTACAACAAATGAATGTCGGTTGTGGCAACATATTGTTTCAAAAATATTTGGTTATGATGGTTAGGTATTTTGACCGCTACATTGAGAAAAAAACCTGGTCAATTTAATCAAAATCTTGGAGATCATAACAAAATCATTTTACGAAATATGAATCCTCCGTTTGTTTGGTTAAACTGACCATTTTCTGGTTAGAATAATTAGACATGTAGTTGTAATAATTAAACATGTACTCAGAATAACTAAATAATTGGTTCGTCTTGCTAGTATTTTGATTAGAATAACTAAATTCGTTTAACCAGATGTGTTTTGTCATTTTAATCAAGTTATTTTATTGTAGAATATGTGTAACTCGTTGCTATGCAAGGAAACGTCATAAGACACATTGATGATAGCAAGGACTTACGATGTTTTTTGCATAGCAACGAGTTATGATGTTTCTCAGTGATGGTTAGAGGATACGTGCTTCTCTTTGGTATCGGTCGATTTATTGTTGCGATAAAAATATTTTGTTGTTGTTCACACCATATCAATGAAATACAAATTGTGTTAATATTACTAATCATTTATCACAGTGTGGAAATAACGAGATCCGAATAAGTATCATTTTTTAATGTAGTTAAAGGGTTAAAATGAAATATTTTTGAAAGGTTCGTAGCGAACAAATCATCTCTTTCGATCTCTTTCGATCTCTTTCGATCAATTATATTTTCCTATATACAATACAATGTTCAAACATTTGTATTTTTAATATACCTTTCCTACATAAAGCTTTTTTTCCATTATGTGATTATGAAAATTAATACATTTCCTTATGAAATTGTCCTGATATATTTCATAACGGAGTATAATAATTTTCGTAATCACGTATTGGATAATAGCTTTATATACAATTTTATTAAATTTAATACAACCTTTTTTACAGTATAGGGATAGCATTCCAATAAATAGATACAAAAAGTAATATTTATTCCACGACGTTCCCGCGAAGGCGTTACGATCGGGCTCGGCCCACGAAAAGAAATCGATCGCGACGAGGTCGAGGATCGACTGGAATTCGTGCGCGACGAATAACGTGGCGCGCGTCCTCGTGGGATCGCCGGAAAAAATCGCGAGGTTCGTACACGGCGCCGCGGAAGAAACGGTGTGGATAACGCGAATTCGAACGAAAACGTGCGCGGGCATAACGCGGAGCTATAGGTAGATAGGTATACGTACGCCGACCGACGACTTCGCCGGGTCAAAGATCGTCTACCGGGAGTCGCGCGACTGGCTGGACATCCTCTCTTTATCCACGAGCATACCCGCCGTGCCGCACGTAAGACGAAGCGCGTAAACCTTCCTCCGCGGCCTAGCGGTATGTAGCGGACTTGATATCATACAGCGCGTGTAGCGTAGGTATAATACGTATAACTCGTAAGCAAGACGGCCGTGAACTCTTTTCACGGTGGCTAGGCACGACACGGGGTGCTCCTTTAATCGTAAGTTTTGCAGACCGTTCTTCCAGGTCGCTTCCAGCGCGTAAAGATAAATAAGGTGTTCTCCCTCGCTTATATAGTGTAGACACAAGCCGTATATATATTTACGTACATCAGGAGTGATTTGCGCGAGTATAAAGCACCGCGATGGAATTTTTCTTTCGTGTGTGGAAGGTAAACGTATTTTATTCGAACGATTTAAGGATCTATTTGGTAAAGACATGTTTTTCGTTGAAGTCAGACTGCATCGTCGTCAGGTCAGAGTGCGTTTGGCGAAATCAATTCTTAATCCGGGTGAAGAAGTCAAGTTTTTATATAACCACGCGGATTAAACGACGATCTCACCGAAACGACTTTTAGTGACTCGTAAAATTGAAGGAACGAAAAGGCCTGTTGTATGCGTAACTATAAGAATTGCTTTGTCGGATAAATATCGAGTTCATTAATTATTCCGCCAAAACAAGTCAATAAACTGTTACTTGTACACAGGGAAAAGGAATTAGTTGGATCTACTAATAATTACTTGCGGGGTCGCAAGTAATTATTCATTTACATCAATTTGATCTCTTTTCATATTAATTTGATATTTCTTCCTTGCAATCACGTAGATAATATTCTATATGATTGTAAGGGAGAGATTGATTTAATTGATTTGTTTAAAGATTTCATTGATATAAATAAATAATTACTTGCAATATCCTGCAACTAATTTTCAGCAGATCTGTTTAATTCTTTTTCTCTGTGTACATGTAGGTACTGAGAGAAAGGATATTTCAAAATGTAGTGACTCATACGAGAAAGTGTGGGGAAAAAATTCTTGGTAAGAAATGTAGTGATGCGGGGCAGTTATGAGTTCAGTTAAATATCATACTGTAGGTATAAGGTTTATATTTACGTCTGACTAAAGGAAATTTTATACTTACAGTACTAATGGGCCCGGGCGGAAATTTCGCGGACGACAGAAGATCGGGAACGTAAATGCAAAAGATATGGAATATTTGTAGGGGTTATGCGTTATCTTTGCCAAAAGTTAACTTTAACCTTCGATTTTTAAACAAATGATACAATGTGAAATTTCTAATTAAAAATTCGTCGAAAGCGAAGAACCTAATCTTTAAAATGGTACCTCATTTATCGTTTTTGGTTTCGAAAAATTACTTAAAAATAATACGTAAGATAGTATTGTATTTAACTGAATTAATAACTAACAATAAGATAACTGTCACAATTGCAGAGGATACTCCTTTTAGTAGCCGGACATACATATTGGAGTATAATTCCAATTATTGAATGGGATAAAAAGGAACGACTACTGGAAAAAAAGCTTCAATAAGTTAAGGATTTATACAGGAAATGTGTGTGTGTGTCTATAGTAAGAGCCCTGAGTAAAATCCGTCCAGCTATCGGGACAGTTACCTTCCACTATCACTAGATTTCTCACTTGGAGTTTTTCCCCTATACTTTCTGGGATCGATATTGCTACATTTTGAAACATCCTTTTCCTCTGTGTGTAAACCCCCACCCACAAATACCATTATATTCATTCGTATGCATATCCAGCTTCGACTCTTATAAAAAAAATTCCATACGCGTGTCTTCCTCGATCCGAAAATCAAACCCCCCTCTCCTAGCCTACACGCGGTGCACGCGCACGCGTGCGCCCATCCACATAACGCGGGTCGACCCGAGCGGCGCGCTCCCCCGCGGAAGAAGACATCGAGAGCCTATAAAGACGTTCGTCCGTCTAGGACCACTTGACGTCAGACAGTGCGGAACTCCGATTCTCGGTCGTAAAGCGCGAGTGCGGTGCGCCAGAGGGGAAGGAGAGGATCTATTCCGAGCCCCCGGCGGCGGCGGAGAGCCTCGCGCGCGGGGTTTCGCCAGATGCCAAATTTTACGAGCTCGCCTCCGACCGGTCGCATTTTGCACTTTCTATTTTTCGCGAACGAGCGGAGATTCAATCATAAATCCCGACTGGTAGTCGGCGGCGGGGTCCTGCCGTCCGCTAATCCCGGTGCGTGTAGCTGGCTGCCGCGCGGGGGCTGCGCGCGACCGGCAGGACAACGAAGGGAGGCTGCAACCCCGTCTCTCTTGGCAGCGAGTCAAAAGCCGCGATTTCTCGCTGGCAAAAACCGCCGCCCGTAGAGCCGGTGCGTCGCGTCGGGGGAATAGGCGAAACGCTATACGTATACGCGTGTATCACGATATACATAACGCGTCCTTTGCCGCCCGTACGAACATGACGCGCGCCGCGCGATCGGTGATACGCGCGACGCGTATATATCTATACCTAAAAGCTCCGTTCTTTGCCTCCCCGCGACTCACCCCTCCCCGCGACGGTTCCATCTTTCTCCGCGCGGGGATTACTCATCTCCCATCTTCCACGAAACGACCCGTCGTTTATCAGCGAGCCGCGCGAAGCCCGGCATCGCGCGATTAAACGAGAATTATTAATCCACTTCCGCGGAATCTATTTTCCTCTCTGGTGGAGTCTGTAGGTGTGCGTGTGTGTGCGTGCGTGCAATCGAAGTCTCATCGTCGCTCTGCGAGTGTTTCTGTCTGTTTTCAGGAGGCACTGCGTTCCCTTGAAGATCGGCACCCAGGAGGAAAAGTTCTATGTAGTTTGTATATGGTCCACACACATACGGATTTGGTTCTACATGGATCATATATGATTTTTATACGAACCACGTGGAACAAAAAATGATTTCGTAGTCTTCGCAAAACTAGATTTTGTTGGGAATCTTTTGTTAGCATAACGGAAATATTATCCGTAGCAGAACAAGATCCGCCTGGATATCAGCTCTTCTCGGCCATCGTTACATTTGCCGTTTCGACGATTTTGGTTCCGATCGATTTGGCGAGTATTTATCCACGTAAGTGTGCGTAGTTCGCGTACGCAACGTCGACGTTCGGTAAGTGCCAGAGAGAGGATAGGTATATATACTCGGGCTGACAGTCGTGGGAAAGCACCACGTGCATTCTGTCAAGCGCAGAACGCGACCAACGCGTGACAGCTACAGGACGTGCACGTGACATGTTACACGTTACTAGAGCCTGTCATATTGTTGGGTGTTCTCTCACTCTCCCTTCCTTTGTCTCTCTCTCTCTCTCTCTCTCTCTGTCTTTCTCATAATCCCTTTCCCTGTTCATTCCTCTCTGTCTATCCTTTCCTTTGCTTTTCTCCATACACTTATCTACTTCTTTTTTTTGAAGATATAAAAAAGATGGATATATGTACCTAAAGAGTAGTTGGTCGGTGCACTTAATTGTAAATAGCTATCACTTAAGAAACTTCTATTGCAATATTATGTAGGCGCTCTACGTCCATAAATTTTGTTTTAATAGGAAAAAATGTAGATTCCTAGACAGTTGAAAATTTTGTGTTGAATCCGAGCATTAATTGTAAATAGCTATATCATTTAAGACACCTCTATTGCAATATTATATAGGCGCTCTATGTTTATTAATTTTGTTTTAATAGAAAAAAAGTGGTAAAAGAGAAGAAGGTAGATCCCTAGATAATTGAACATTTTGTGTTGAAATCGGTTCACCTATTTTTTGTATGTTAAAACAAACCAATTCTTCATATTTTGTATTAAAATTAACGTAAGGAATGTTGAAATTGACACAAAGAATGTTAACGAACAAAAGTGGGTGGATCGATTCCGACATAAAATTTCCAACTGTGTATAGAGAAGTTGGTAAGTACGTCACACACACAAGTACCAATTTAGAACACCTCTATTGTGCGATAAGTGATGAATATTTGCAAGTAGCTTCGAAAACCACGATTTACCACATTATACCTAAGATCTCTCCTCACCCACCACCATTCCAACATAGTTTCCCACGTGCCTTCGGAAGGACACGAATCGATCTACAATCAACAGCGAAGAGAACACATTTTTGCGATACAAACTTCCAACCGTTATACTCTCCCTCGATTCAGAAGTGCCCTCACTTCCGCGGATTACACACACGTGTACGCGTCTAGACTCACATACGATGGCGCACAGCATACGGAATACACGCGACGACCTTCCCCTCCCCCTCCCCCGGCAATTCCAGGTATGGAAAGCATTTCAAACCGATAGATATACGTGAACATACCCCTCCCTCCCTCCCACACCTCGTACCCCGCGAACTCTCGATGAGCCGCGCCATCCGGCTGCCGGAACGATCGATCGATAGGCACGTCCGCGAAGTAGCGAACCGGCGAGGCAATCGCGGCGCTGACAGACCTGACAGGTAATACCCGCGGCAAACTTATTGCCGAGTTGAACCAAATTGTAAATCAGGTCTCGTACTCCGGAATGTCTCCATTAGATCGCTCCCGCCGCAAGCGGGAGTCCCGTGACCCCCGGCCTCAACCCCGCGACCCCGATCCAACCCAATTCACGTCGCGGATTCAAATCAAATCGCCATCTCCGCCATATATGCCGCGCATACACGTATGGCCGGAGCCCGACGGACTTTCGCGCGTCCCTACGCGGCCGTGTTTCGTACGCGGGCTACTTTTTGTCGGAGACTCCGATCCAATAAGCATTAACGGTCGGCGGGTGGTCGTTAGGACGTGCAATTCGGTCAAACATTCCGGGAGGCACGTGTGTCGCCGCTCGCGAATATCGTAATCAGTTTTTGACGAGCGACGCACGAGTGCGCGTGGCCAGACGGGCCGGGGGATGTCGCAGCATCCGGCTCGACGAGACGTCTGTGTTGTGTGCGGGGGAAAAATATTTTTCTTCTTCCGCACTCGTGCTCCTTTTTTTCCTTTATACTGAGAGAAGAAATTGCTGGTAGGAAAAAATTGTTAGTTTTTTTTTTTTCAATGAAAAACATGATATAATTGCAGGATCAAGCAGTGGTATTCTTCGTAGGAGACAATATTTGAGAGGCTTGAATAAATATTTTTCTCGTACACACAGGAAGAATTTCTTATTTTCAACCAATTGTCTGTATTCTTAAAAATTGTTCACATGATCTTCTTAGTTTAAGAAATATTTTTGTTGCACTAGTTTTATTATTTCTCACAGTACATATAGTAGACGTTCTTACGTAGTGGTGAAAGGAGTAGACGAGACAGGGAAAACGTGACTGATTAAAAATTGTGAGATGTATTAATGAGGTTTCTTTTTTCTCATGAAGCTATTCGGTATTTCGTTCCCTATTTCATTTAGGAAATTTTCAAAAACTTAGAGTTTTGTTTACCGTAAAACGAATGATTTGTGATCCGGTGATCCGGGAGATATATCAAGGAAAATATTAAAATCGCGAATGTTTATGGATTAAATTGATTATTTTAACCTCACTCACTTGTCTTGTAGGGTCACAGTTGGGAGAAAGTGAGGAATCACTGTTAGAGATTCTATATCATCGGCTAAATGTGTTAACCTGCTAACTCCATATTTTACGATTTGAAGATGTTTTGATACTCGGCAACTTTATGGCTAGACTAGACTAAATAATTTACATACATTTTATTTAAAAAAAGGTTAGACAAATACTGACAACTATTGTGTTAAAATCCGTTGTCATATAAGAACTTTTATATCGATCAAGACAGTTTTATTCTCGCTTCTGAAAATCTGACTTCATGTGAGAGATAGCAGGTTAACATATTTAGCCGACGATATGAACATCATACGTGGGGCCTCATTAACTTCACTTTTTCCTTGTAGGGGCATACTCGGGATACAGTGAGGAATCCCTATTAGGGATTTCCATACCAAATACAAATCAGTGCCTTTAAAGGAATAGGGCTTTCCCTACTAAATGTTTGCACGGGTAATGTGTGATATGGTAGATGTTACTTGATCTATATGATACCGTCTTGTCGATGTCAAGCGAGACAATTTCTAACCTTTGATACATCGACAGTTAAGAAACATCATTAACTGTTAATGTTTTGTTCTCTCAGCGAGCAGCTCGGAATAGGAATTAATGATTTCCCTTCTCTGGCGCGCATGCAGCTAGAACTCCCCAACGAACTTAGCTGTCAACCGCGTACATGTACTGACAAAGTTCTCGAAGGGTTCGAGTGATTTAGCCGAATAGACGGAAAACACGCTGTCAAACTCCGTAAGCCAATCTGCGTCATTCACTTAGCGATAGTTAGTCGAACGCGTTTAACGCGAGAGGTTGGCGACGCTGTCAAAACCCTTCCGTCCCACCGGGCCTGACGTATTCTCTCGCGAGCACAACACGACGGCTCGAATGCCAGGCCTAACTCCATTTAGTCAGTCGCGCGTTTCGTAACTCGTCAAACAACGTTTGTTTGATTATCCAGAAGCTAAACGCATTTGCCGCGCCAAAATACAGTCGACGCGTAGCGGCGCGGCGGCGCGGGCTACGGGCGAAGTGCAGCGCGTACGGACGAATCTCACCTTCATAAAGGAGAGGATAATTTGGAAAAAATGGAAGATTGGAAAATAGATTTTCTGTAGCTCCTCGAGCGGCATTTGTTTGATTACCTATCCGGAAGCCAATAGTTATTTTCGTTATTAGGGCGTGAAGCGCTGTTTCTAACGAGAGTGAAGTTTGCCGCACGAGCGAAGCGAGTACGGCAATCACACTCGTTAGAACGGCGCGAAACAACCGAATAACGAATTCTATTTTTTGTCACTAAGTGTCAAACACGAGATTGACGATTTCACGCACTGCGCAGGTTATTTCACGCACCGCGCAACTTTTCAGGAATTGGTGTGTGAAAGATGATTTCACATGCGTCGAGGACGCCCATGAAACCGAGTATTTGACACTGAGTGACAAAAATGCATTTTCGAGGATAATCTACAATTTCCACAGTAAAAATGTCATTAGAAATGTCTGATAACGAATTAAAAATGGATCAGATGTATTATAAGGCTCTGTATTACGATACTTATCATCAGATTTGAATGCGATTCTGTTCCGTAAAACTGTGTTATATTGAAATCAGTTATTATAATTCACCAAAAAATCTAGTCAGATCACTAAGATTTAATTCTGATGAGAAGTTTCGATCAAAAGCTGATCGGATCCGGATCAGATTCTGATCTGCAGTCCGTGGAATATGTTCAGAATGTGATCCGAATCTAATGAAAATTTTTACCCGGGACTTCAGTTCCATTATTGACTTCATGAGCGGAGGGCGAATAGTTGGTATCCAAGTACATTACATCTCTGTGTGTTTTACGAAAAAGAAACGATTCGTAAAAGAGAAACGTTGAAGAAGTTATTCCAGAGATTCGAAAAACGGTGTTATATTGATTTTACGCGAAGGGTGATTTGCGTTAGAATTACCTAGAAGAAGATGCGGATTGAGTCCCCCATGTAAACACAATTTCCCTCATTCTCGATTGTGTGCGGTATAAAATTCTCGTACACTTCGAATACAAGTGTATGGATGGCATCGCCTATTCGCGATGCAGTTCGCACGACCACCCCCGCCGAGTCGAATCGGACCTAGTTCGAAAGCGAGTCCCGCCGTGGCGGGTATTGATTTGTACGTTTTGGTTATGCAGGGCCGATTCCTCCATAGCCTCCTCCTCCTCCTCCTTCTTACTCCTCAACCACCCTCCTTTTTCCCCTCACTTCAACTCGCTCGCTTCTCGCCTCTGGGAATGCATAATTTAAATGTCCTGCCCCAGTTTCCCTTTATAGCTGATTGCTATGCCATCTCCGCCTATGAATTACCATCGGGGCCCTTCGCATATTTTCGCGAAGCCGGAGCGTGAGAATTTAGCGCGATTCCGTATCACCCGTCGCCGTTTTAAGTAGTTGCACTTTTATCGCGACATCAAGAGTGACGCTGCGATCGTTTGGGTATATAGCTACGAATATAAACGATTCGTATATTTTTCGCGTTAACAGCGATATCGTCGTTTCTGCTATGACGTATATGGAGAAAAATGAGTTTGAAAATTCGAAAGCACTGGATGCTCGAATTTTGGCACTATGTTCCGTTTGTATGGGATTGCAGTGACGACTCGGAAGTTTTAGAAAATATTGCCACACAGAATAGCACTTCATTTTCGTTGAAAATGGCAATTATTAATACGATACGACATATTTTTAAATTAATTTGAAACTGTATGAAGTTTCGAGGAATGCTATTTTTTGTAATATAGTTAAATCTCATGAAACGCCAAATTGCTTAAAATTATATACGATATTATATTAATGTTTGCTGTACGAGAAACATGAAGTGCTATATTCTACGTGGATATATTTTACAAAATTCCGAGATATCACTGCAGTTCCATACAAAGGCACATAATAGTGCCAAAATTCGGACGGCCATATTGAGAAAAATAACTTGTTTAAATGACAAAACGCGTTTAGTTATTTTATCTAGGTACATGTCTACACGGAGAAAAATGAAGTTCAAATGACGAGCATTGGATGCCATAATTCTGGCACTATATGCCTTTTATAAGGCATTACGTATACGCTTTGTACGGCACTGCAGTGACAACTCAAAATTATGAGAAAATATTGCCACACGGAATAGTATATCATTCTCTGTGTATAAGAAACATTCATCTAATGTGATATATTTTAAGATAATTTGGTATTTTGTAATAAAGCCTTTGTGGCATTTTCTACAATACAGCCATTGGCATTATTTGTAATATAGCTAAATGGCATTTTGTATAGTACCGCCATATGCCAGATTTTGCAATACAGCTATTGGCATTTATTGCAGTTAAATTATTTGAAAACATGCGATATTGTATTAAAACTTGCTATACGCGGAGAATGAAATGCTATTCCGTATGGCAATATTTTTCGTAATTTTGCGTTATCACTACAGTGTCACACAAAACGCATGTAGTACCATACAAAGAGCATATGAATCGTATATTGTTAAAACAAGCTAAGTGACTTCTGGGAAACTTTTCAGGAATTGCAAAAAACGTTTAATTTTCCAAAATGAAAGTAAACGGCTTGAGTGACACACCGAAATAACACATGCAGGATATGCGTACTTGCATTCTTTCTGCACTAAATGATGCGTCTATATGCTAAATGCGCGTTTCCGACAAAACACGAAAATGCCCGAAAATGTTACTTGGCGTCTTTTAACAATAAACGATTCATATAGAGCCAGAATTCGGGCATCTAATGCTCCTCATTTCAACTTCATTTTTCACCGCGTAGTTATTCAAACCAGAAAAGGGTCAGTTTAACCGTTAATGTTTAGATGAAGGATACATACTTCTCCAAACGGTTTACTTACAATCTCTAGGATTTTGGTTAAATTGACCAGGTTATTTTTCCCAGTGTAACACCAAAATTCGGGCATCCAGTGTTTTTTTTCTAAACTGATTTTTCTTCCTGAAGTTCTTCTTTCCACGGAAGAAAGAGATCGTCGAGAATGCAGCGCGATGCATTCTAATTTCGCCCCCCCCCTTCCCTCCCACCGATACACTCTAATGTTTATCCACCCTAATGCACTTCTGACGAAATCGACGTTGATATACAAAAGAATTTTAACGAGATCACAACCGTTCGACCCGCGCGGTTACGAATTCACGCGAACGTGGCGGTGCAATTGCGTTGCACCGCGCGCCGCTGGAAAACCGCAGGGCCCACCATCGATAACAGTTATTAACAATGAATCGTTAGCGCACCTTGCGCACATGTCGCGCATGGTTGATGCATCGAATACGGTCGACCATAAAGTCAGTTAGGTAACCCGCGCCATTAACAATAGGAAGCCACGCGCCATATGCGGTCGCACATGTCACGCCGTCGCAGTTCGTGGCTCCGGTGAGGGGGGCACGGGGCACCTCTGAGGACGAGGGGGCACCCGGAATATCTCGAGGGTGCCACCGCGCACGGCTCTTTTTATATTTATATTCGTCTATATACCACTCGATCTCTCTGACGTGGCGAGACGAGGGGTGAAACGGAACGCGTTCAAAGACCCCCGATGACCATTGTCAAACGCAGGAGCGAGGGGCCAACTCGAGCGATCGATTTTACCCCACGTTTCCCCTACGATAAAAAAAACGGACCAGATATCTGTATATGTGCATAGGGTGATCCAGAATTATCGTAGCACCGTAAAATTGCGGCCACCGTACCGAAGAATAAATAGTTGCATCGGATGCACGAGAGAATTCTCAGTGTTTCATGCGTGGATGCCATTTCCCACCCCCTAAATAATATATCGCAACCTACAACCTATATCTCCTGCGCTTTTTACGCCCCCGTTCCCTTTTTTCCTCGCCGAGGCTATCCGCCATATTTCTCCCCTCGCGCGATAGTTTCGCGACACCCGGTTTACGGTATCGCCTTTCACCCTCTCTCGCTCCCGCGTGATTCACGATTTTATTTTCACGAGCGTCGCCGTTGTCGCCGCGGAGCGATTCGCGACATTTTATTCGACGGCGCGTAAAAATCGGGCCGCGCTGCATCCCGCATATTTCGCGCGAGGCGGAGGGGTTGGAGTGGAGGGTGGTTCTCGGTATAGCGGTGCAGCCGCGCTGTTGCTCTTGCGCGTGTACTGCAGATATATCGGCCATCGATCAAGTTTATGATTCGACGAGTTCTTCCGTCTCTTTCTCTCCTCCCTTCCTCTCCCTTTTTCCGTATATGCAGAGGCGAAGAAAGAGAAAGAGAGAGACAGGAAGACGGATGCGAAATTACTGCACGTCGATGGCACACACAGGTAGGGTTTATTGAAATTGATTCCCTCATCGCGTCGTCGCCCTCTTCGCGATTCGCAATGCGAGTGCGAAGGGTGGCTATGCAGCCTTTGGATACTGAGGATCGAAATGAAATGGGGGTTCGAATACAGACTCAAGCGGACAAATTTAATATATTTTGTAAACGGTCACATGTGGATTTGATCATACATGTATGGACTATAAAAACATTTAAAAATCCAAATATATTATAATCCTTATGTAATTAATGTATAATTCATGTATGACCAAATCCACATATGTACCACATATACAAACTATATAGAATTTTTCCTCCTGGGGAGAGTACAATTTATGTATAGTTAATACCCGAGTAGAAATTTTCATCAGATTCAAATCAAAATCTAAACAGATTCTGCGGACTACAGATTAGAATCTTATCCACATATCTGATCAGACTCTGATCTGAAATATAATGCAATTTGCAATCTGAATCAGATTGGAAAAAATCCTGATTTGATACGGACATGGCAATTTGGATATTCCGATTGAGACTACATCTAATGCGAATTCGATCAGCTTTGGATCGGAATTTCTGACCAGAATGCTATTCGAATCATCAGACAAGAATATGATCTGGGATTCCAATAGAGATTACATCTGATCCAAATCCGAATTTCTGACTAAAATTAAATAGTAGTGATCTAACTAGATTTTGGTCAGTTATAACTGACTTCAACATGTAACACAGTACAGATCAGAATCGCATCCAAATCTGATCATAAATATCGTAATACGGAACCTCGCAGTACATCTGCTTCGTTTCTGATCTGTTACCAGAAATCTCTGATGGCATATGCATACTTAAATATGGCGAAATAAATATTTTGTTGAGATAAACAGATATTCGATAACTATTACTGAAAACTGTTTAAATCGAATTAAGCATTCTACATTACAACAATTAATAAATATTTTCTTGTCCCAACGGAATATTTATTTCGCCATATTCAAATATAATTTTATTAACTACAAATAAATTGTTCTCTCAATATACTAGACGAATTTGTACGACTAAAATCCGTACATATATTTATCTTTCCATTTCCGCAAAATCGAAGCGGACGCAAAACCTTTTCTATACTTCCCCGGACTGTACCAGAAACTCCCCCCCGACGTGAACTTTGTCGAGGAAAAACAAAGAGACGAAGAGTAAGCGATACGATACAGCTAATCCCGTATAGCATGCGACAAAAGTCTCCTGCGTAGCGAAGAATTGAGGGGGGTGGAAGAGGGGGCAGTGAGAAGAAGAGAAGGGTTGGCGGAGAGAGCACGTATATCAATTCAAAGCCGAGAGTCGAAATTGTATTTGAACGGAGCTAAACCTGCCGATGTATTCATAGGCATACGCGACTGTTTGTGTCCTCCGTGCAGTTTCCTCCTTCCGCTCGTGTTTGGATACCCGCGCGCGCGCGCGCTCGTATCTCTTCGTCGTATGATAAATCTCCCGGCGTTTGCGTGCCTCTATATCGTATCAGCGTTGTATTTTAATATTTTAAAGTTGTTCCCTAAATGCGCAGTATATCAAAACTCGCGCCATAAATTACGCGACCCCCGTATACACGCATTCACACTTGCCCTTTCAACCGCCCGAGGACTCGACGATCAAGTATTGACCGGGGTTCGCGTACGCGGCCCTCCCCAGTGGCGAGGACGAAATATCGACGGTCCAATGGAAAGGGCGTCGGTTCTATTGTCCTGCCGAGGGTGGGTTCTCAATTAATACAAGGGCACGGCGGTGTCAGCGAACGTCCCCCTCCGCCGTGCAGCGTTGTACCCTCTTTGTAGAAAGGAAAATGTGCATTGTAATGTCGAAAATCAATACAAATTTATCGTCTTTGTTATTTATCGCGAGCAACCCTTATTTCGTCTTGGATGGTACTATAGCTTTATTCGAATCTTTCGAAAACTAAAAATAAGAGAAGAGCCATGCGGAAAAGTTCTATATGGATTATAATATATAGTTCATATATAGGTACGGAATTAGACCTATATGGATTATATATGAATTCTATATAAACCATATATGGATTATATGTGGATTATTTGAATCTTTTAAATTTCCCACACGGACAAATTTTATATGGATTATATATATAGTCCATATATGCATTTGGTCCTATATATATATATGTGGAGTATATATGATTCCTATATAAACCATATATGGACTATGTTTAATCTATATTACTTTACCACCTGAGCAATTATTGTCTTCGACTGCGTGTATATTTTTTCTAGAATAAAAATATTCGATGATTTTGGTATGTTGTTGCTTTCGTACGTTAATTTTCATTTATGAAACTTAGTTTTCGCTTCGGATCGAACCTGATATTACTGACGTTATACGATCATTGAGAGGAGCCAGTGAGAGGCTGTAGGCGGTCGAGTCAGGGTTAATTAATATCGCGATCTTTAATTGCTGCTCTTTCGAGAGGCCATATTATATGGTTTATAACTCGTATGTGCTTCGACCATTGGCCGAACGAGTCGACGAGAAGCGACCAATCATTCCACCGTATTCTTCGAGGCATCTGCCGACACTGACGCACGCCGACGAGCGTTGTATTAATTGCCTTAATAATCCACCAGGCTAACGAGCGCGTCCGACGAAAATTATCTACGATACGTATGGCGGCTCCTTTGTATTCCTCAGAGTTCTTTCTGGCATTCCATCTCTCTCTTTTCTCAGAGAGGAATAGTCTCATCAACTGTTCTTGCTTAGGCGGAGGATTTTATTGCCGAAAGGGTTTTCTTTTCAATTTCCCAAACTCTTTTACTTACTGTCATCGTAGTTTTCTTTGACCGCTTTACTAGCTCCCCCCCCCCCCCCCCCCAATTTAAGTGTCTTATAACTCAAATGAACCCAGATTTTATAGTCGATGAAATTAAATGAGCGAGAAGTTATTTCCCATTTAAACTTTTGACGCGAGTTGAAATATAATATAGTAAAACTAGAGCCTCTTCCCTGTGCTTGGAAAAATAACCTGGTCAATTTAATCAAAATCATGGAGACCATGACCAAACAGTTTGGTGAAATATGGATCCTCCATTTATTTGGTAAAATTGACCATTTTTTTGGTTAGAATAACTAGACATGTAGTTAGAATTACTAAACAAATAGTCAGAATAACTAAATATTCTACTCGACTTACTAGCATTTTCGTTAGAATAATTAAACTCGTTTAATTAGATGCGTTTTGCCATTTTAACCGAGTTATTTTTCTCGGTGTGCGTGTACTTCGGCAAAAAAATAAAAGACGATTACGAGAATCGGAGTGTAATGCGATATAATAATAAAAAGGCTCTCTTCGCAAAGCCACTATTGCTACTGAGTTATCGGTGTTGGTGTAACTAGAGCTTCAAAGCCAAAATGAAAGGTAAAAGAAGGTAGAAGTTTTACGTCGGTTTGGATTGTCGGCATTGCTTCTTTTTTGCCGGAAACTCGATACCCCCGCTCGTCTATTTTTCTCTTCGCGAGAAGCGAGGACAAATCCGTCATCGTCTAGCCACGAGTTCATAATCGTAGCGCGTTCGTTGTGAATGTTTGCTATGATATCGTAGAGCAACAGGGACGAAAGGAGAAAGTACGTATACTAATATTACGTATGTACACAGAGAAAAGCTTGTGGTAACTGTTCTCAAAATCCGTGTGATAAGATTAAATTATTACGGCATAATGACGTATAGTATTATAAATATGTCAATATTTAATAAATGTATTACCACACTTACTATATTTTAAGTAAATATCAACATATTTTATAGTACTGAACATCATATATCGCAATAATTCAATTTTACCACACGGAGTGTGAGAATGATTGACATAAACTTGTCTTTGTGTATATGAGAAAGAGGGTGAGAGAGAGAAAGTAATCCTACGTCGAGAGAATACAGATTTAGGGAGACATTACAGTGTTTCAATGAAAATTAATGAAACTAGTAGGCTCTTTGAACATCTGCATTCCTTGATTCGATTATTCCACCTACGCTAATATCCCACCCTCCACGTGGCTTTAATATCTCTCATCGCATCGTGTCCAAAGGTTTGGCTTATCGATACGTACGTAGTCGCGAGAAGAGGCGGATATTTTCTACAGTATTACCTAACGGCGCATAGTTCGCATCGGAAAGGGAGGATGCGCTCGTAAAAAAATATAAAGGGAGTTATTATCGCTCCCCGAGGAGCGCAGGGCGATCCCCGAATAGTCCCTGGCACCGCCACCTTGCGAAGCCCCGGACTTCCTTACGGACCTGTATACAATCCCACCCCTCGCAGCCGTCGACTCGCTAAAAGGAAAAGAAACAGCTTTTAATTCCCCGAGTAAAACGTGTATATTTTATCCAGGGGTGTTGTCGCTATCAATGCCGTCACCCTCTTCTTTCCTCCGACCCCCTAGCTCACCCTCATAATCAACACTTATCTCTTCTTTTGCCCTACCCTCGAGGCCCGACCGTTTCCCCACCCCCCGCCTACACTCTATTTAATTTAAATAACTCTTAAAAGTTCCGAGCCGCGAGCTCGCTTTCGCTAGCAGATATCAGATCTCCATCGCGTCGTCGTCGTCGTTCTGCTTCTTCTTTACCCTCACTTTTCCTCTCCCACCCCTATCCACCGCCAGCTCTTCTCCGAAGACACTTTATACGCCGCCAAGAACTCACCCTCGCTCCTCCACCCGTCTTCTTTCCCCTCCCTCTTCCCACTTTTTCTTCCCGACGCTCGCGCAGTCGACGCCTTTATTCGCTGATTTAATTCTGAAATAATTCTACGGATAATGACTTCATCTCGCTTCCATCTCTCCCCCCCCCATCCCTCCTCCCATCACCACCCCATTCCACGGTCTGTCGCATCGCGGGCTCCGGCGGTAGAGATGCGAAGAGTGAAAAGCCTCTCGGTCCGCGGATGAATCACGTCGATACTGAATTTGTCGCCCCCTTGAAAATCATTCTCGATTCCTGGTGGAGGTGGTGGAGGGGGGAAGTGTTAATATCTGATCGCCAAAGACGAAATTGCCGGGTTGAACTGGAAATCAGACTAATGAAGGGGTCGATACCCGCGATCGAATGCTCGAGGGGGTAGCGTTGGAAGGAGCTTTCGAAATTATTCTCTCCCTTCCCCTCTTCATATTCCTGTATACCAGTAGACGGTTGCGGAGGAACGCGATCGGGTTCTGCCGCGAGAGAACTTTCACTTCCATCGAATACTCTTCCGTCGACAATGGAGATTCGAAGTAGGTATACGTGCATTCCGAATTATGGAATTCCCCTATATATTCTCTTGCCGGGGTTAGTTCGCGGATGCTTGGCATTCTTGAACGAAGGGATCGGAGGTTTGTAAGGAATTTTTATTTTCGAAAAGTTTTGTTATCGCGAAAAGGATTGAAGACGATATTCTCGGGGCGACTTAAAGAAGTCATCGTTATTTCAGAGTATTACGTATAACTCTAAATCTGAAATTTGCATCACTCGATAATAATTTCATACTTGGTCCATTTGGATCTCAAAAGTTTGACCGCATGTAAGTTTTATTTCTTGCGATGAAACTAAATGACTTATTGTTAATATATCAAATAGGAGTAGAAAAGAGTGAGGAATACGATGAAATTAATAGTTTATAAAAATTAAGGTCTTATTTCTTCGAAAATAACCATTTCTGAAGTTCTGTTTGTAAAGTATAACTTGTTTTTTCAAAATAGTGCCATTTTTAAAATAATTATTATAAATAAGTAAATCAAACGAAGAATTATAGAGGAAGGATAATAGTTTGAGGTAAAAATGAACGCACTATTGTCAGTGGGGAGAACTAATGGCTTCGTAGTTTTCATTGTATTTGAGGGTGTAGAAATTGACTCTAGATCCATATCCTGTATGAATCGAGTAGTATTTGAGAGTTAAATAATTAGTAACTCGATAAGAGAGCATAATTAAACCATCGCTCAGAGAATAACAGAGCAAACGTAGTGGTCCATTTCGCTCCGTACAGTAAAAACCACCAGGTTCAAACGAGAGGTAGTTGATCCACCCCGTCGTAAAGCCAAGTTCTCCATCGTGGAATGAAAGATGTCATTCCGACCGAACTCCATTGACTTTCCACCGCGACGGCTCGTATACATAATGCGTGTCAATAATACGCTCGATAATTTAAACCGCGATGGTCCCCTCATGCGACTTTGAGCCGTACGCAAAGATATCGTCCAGATTGTATCGACCCGATCGTTAAAAGCGTCCGATGGGTAGGTAAAGGATGAGAAGGGTAAGTCAGACACACCCACGATGCACGCATCGAGTTAGAACGGAGTATAACGCTCATCCTTCCCTCTATCTTTTTCTCTCTCCTTCCTCGACTCCATCTCCCCTACGCGAATAACAAAGTGGCTATCTTTCCACGTAACAAAAGCGCAAATGACAGGAGGGACGCGGCGCGTTGGGCCGCTTTGAATGTTTAATGACCTCTGTCGGAGATAATGCCTCCTACCCGGCGGAACGAATCAATCCTACCGGAAGACGTATAATGGTCACGGGGACCGGTTTCGCGATTCGCGCAATCACGACGAAAAAAAGGAACTGAACTATCGTACGAGTGGTCGATATATGCGTGCGCTCTGGAGAGAAAAATATTTTGGAAGAAAAAAATGATTCATATAAAATTTACGACGTAATATCTATCATACATTGAGAAAAAATGTGCTCGATTGAAATAAACGTGTTTTTGAATAGTGTTAAGAGCACATTTATTTGATTCGAATAAATATCTACCGATTTGATCCAAATATTATTCAATTAAATTAAAAATATTTATATTCGTCATCAATATTCATTGCAATTGAATGGATGTATTGTTAAGACTATTCAAACACTTGTTTAATTTGATGAAATAAATTTTTTCTTTGTGTATCACTTTCTAAGAATTGCATACGTTCATTTAGATATACGCGCAATCAAAGGCGAAACAATGGAATGCGACTTGAGAAAAGATTAGCTATGCGAAACGTCAGGTGGGACACGGTTAAGAATCCTTGCGGTCAAGAGGTAGATTGCACACAGCGAACCTTCCTTCGTTTCCCAGCTGGGCGACCGGCGGTTGAAATAGTCCGTTTCCTGCTCTCGGTTTGTTTATCTTTGAAATTAGTGGCGCCCGTATCTACCAGTTTCTATATATCTTACTCTCCTTTCCCGTTCTACAACTTCCGAGCTATCTCTCAGCCTTTGTATATTTCTCTCTCCCTTCCAGCCTCCGTTTTCGCCCCTTCCACCGAAGCAAATTGTTCACTAATTCAGCGGCAATTAACAATAAGCCGTTAGGCTACGGGTGCACGGAAAAGCTTTCTTCAAATAACACACCTTTTAGAAGAACAAACATCTACGGCGCCCTTGTTCTCCTCTGTACATCCTCTTTAAATTCGACCCACAATGACCAACGGTGCAAAGTAAATTTTATTAAGGAAACAGGCGTGCTTTTGTGTTCAGTGACGTTCGTGAGTCGAGGCGTATCTTATGGAAATTTATGGTACGAAAGTGAAGGAAGCGTTCGTATGAAACGCCCATCATTTTTGAGCTCCGACTACCCCTATCCGCGAGTTAATCATATTCCAAAATCATGCCTATAGAGAGTGTAATAGCTAAGAGGGCTGAGCCAGGAGGAATCTAATTTTGTCCAGAGTTAGTACACTGACCAGTGATATGACTTCCTATGATCTTTGTTACTCGGAACCCATTCGACTGTCAACTCTTTCAAAGCGAAGAGATTGTCGGAACTCATCATCGGTCAGTGTAAAAACTCCGATCCGAATTAGGCTCCTCCTATTTCAGCCTTCTTGGCCATTACACCCTGTATAATTCTCAAAAAGTATAAAATCTCGTGTGCTGGACCACTCAAAGGATACCTACAATATACGTCTTGCTTCCGGGGCGTCAAAAAACACAAAGGTCCCAACATCCCCTCGAGCCTCGCCCCTCCGATCCGAAAGCGGCGAAGGGTTCGGCGCTAATGGTGCGCCGCCACCCCTTCTCGCCGGACGCTAAAGCGACGAGAGGGCCGCGCGTGGACATCAAGGAAGAGGACCAGCTCTGTGATCTTCCGCGTCGGTAGTCTCGCGTGGACCGACAATGCTCCAGCGTGCGTGCAGGGCACTCTAGACGAAGAGGTTCGGCTCACCTCGGTTCGACACACCGCTCGTACAGCCGAGCGGTGGAATCTAGAGAGGGGGAGGGCACGGGAGAGGTTCTCGAGAGCAGTCAACCCGCTATCTAGCGTGTTTATGGTAATTCGGGCCATCCTACTGACCCCACGGCACCATACATATACATCAGGCCCTCGCGGCTTTGACGGCGATCCGTCCGAGTCCCTCTTCCGCGGTTCGCCTCCCCCTCAAACATCGCGCCGCGTACGAGACTACTTCCACCCCCTCCGACACTCGCTCTACCAACCCCCTACCTTCGGGGGTCGAACGGGAGTTGCGCAATTTGGTTGCCGGCCAATTTTTCCATCAGCGCGAGTGTTTCTCCCTCCCTACCCCTGATTTCTCCGCGCGCCACTTTCTAGATGGAGGCGGAGAGGGCGCCGGACGCTTCCCGTACGCCCTCTCACCCACCCCATACGTCGCTCGCTCATCTCTCTGGACCGCGAGTGAGAACTGAGGGAAGATAAAGGCGCGCGATCGTGCGCGATGGGCGTCAGCCTCCGAATTTAAGGGACGCGATTTTTCATTCGTTTCGCCCCGCGGCCGGTTTATCGATGCGTTATTTCGTAAATGGCGAGCATTTGTCGCGTCGCGCGTACAGATTTGCTCTCGCGTATTTGGTGGCGCGGCTCGCCTTTTATCTACCGCTCGCGGATGACACGTGTAACATGCCTACCGCGCGTAATTTGTATCCCGGACAAGGAAAAAAAGGGTTGAGTTTGTCACGCGTTTTTAAAATGGATCGCTGATGACGTGATGGAACGCTCTCGTAATTCGTGACGAGTAAACGCATATGTGTTTACGGTCCTTCGGGAGATACCGAATAAAAGTCTCGTTTGACATTAACTGAAAAAACAATATCATGATGGATATGCCTTATAGATATATCAGTAGTATACAGTTAAAAAAGTGGTGTCAATTTTTAACACCATTAAACTGATTTAGGTTTATATATGTTCACATCTGATATCATTCAGTTTTATGCTATTGTTATCTGACACCGAAAATGGTCTATATAAGTCCACAACGCCGATTTTGTTTACTGTGTATAAAATCCAGGTATAAAAAGTAATAGTTAATGTATCTACCTATTCAAGTAACAGTTACGATAGATCCATTAGCAAGTAGGTAATGAATCCTACAGTAAATTCACTAATATGGTAATTGTTAGTTTATGTATACACGGTGAGTTGCGCGTAAGGCGTATACTGAAAAAAATAACTTAGTCAAAATGACAAAACACATCTGGTTAAACGAGTGTAATTATTCTAATCAAAATATTAGTAAGTCGAACCAAATATTTAGTTCTTTTAAATACATATTTAATTACATGTCTAGTTATTCTAACCAGAAAATGGTCAGTTTAATAAAACACAAACGGAGGATCCATATTTCACCAAACAGTTTTGCAATGGTCTCCAGAATTTTTGTTAAATTGATCAGGTTATTTGTCTCAGTGTAGGATTAGTGTGTGGCGTAAAGCGACTACTATCGAGATATTCCATTGTTTTTTCCCTTCTTGGTGAAGTTTCTCATTATGATGAGGGCTGTTACACTTGTCACGAAGAGAAACTTGATCAAGCTGCGGGAAGAAAATAAAATAGTCCAATATTAGTCACTTTAGGCCGTACACCGATACTCCCTCTTTGGCAACTCACTCTGTATATATTAACCATTTTGTCAATTCCAAACGACACAATTTCTAACCTCTGATACACTGACGATAAAGAAATATTCGTAACTGCTGATGTCTTCTTCTCTCAATGTTCGAATACCATCATTCATAATTCCCGCGGTGTAAAAAGCGTGAAAACACGATCAGAAGCTCGTTAAATGGAAGTATACAAGGAGCCCTTTAATAAACCCAGCGGGTACCAACTAACGGGAAATATATTTTCACATAAAACCGTCTCTCTCTCTCTCTCCGAGTTTATTCCCATACGAGGTAACGATCATCCGCACTTCCTCCATCTGCTCCCCCCTCCATTCCTCTCTCTACACCTTTATTCTCATCTCCCTCGCAACCCTTAATGATGATCGAACATCTCCTCTCGCCCTTCCCATCCCGTTCGCCACCTTGTCATCCCCAAGAGTCGAACCACGTGGAAGAGCAGCCCCGCGTTTTACACTCTCTACATCCAAAGATGTCTTTCACCCCTCCGCCCCATCGATACCGCGCGCAGCGGAACCCCATGAAAATTTGTAGCCGAACGGCTCGGGGAGCTCGCCCGCGCGCGCGGGGGGCTCACAGCGACTTGCTTTATTGGCTCTTTTATTCCTTTTGATTAAACGAGAAGCCGCCGCCGCCGGGGCCCAGGTCGAAGTCGAAGAGGGGTAAGGGGAGCACGCTATCATTCCTCGCTCAGCGAACACCGGGCTCTACTCTCTTCTTCTTTCTCTCTCTCTGTCTCAGGCTCGTCTCGTACAGACAGCCGAGTTATCTCGGATCGTAATCTTTGCTCCGTTCATTTCTCGACAATCTGTACGGCTTCGTCCTCTCGCACCTCGAACGCGGCGAGAGTTTTAACGCCCGAAGCGCCCCGAGTCGAAGCTACTCTTTCGCGCGCGATGCCGAACGTCATTTCGCGCTCGGGGATAAGGGCCAGACAATATCGCTCGCCCGTAAAAGCGAGCGATCGTTCGCTCGGAGGATTTCGAATAGACACCCTCTCGGTAATTATGTCGGAGATTTCGGAGGCGAGAATCGGGGGTGGATGCGATAATATCGCCGTTCGTTTTTAATAATGTCGAGGGGACGTGCGGGAGTTCCGGATGGGGGAGGATTTCTCTTTTGGGGAGGTCTCGGGATTTTTTTTCGTTGCGAATCGTTGTAAAGGTGTGGCTGGAATCTCAAATGCTTTGGGAATGAAAAGGGACTTATTTATGCTCGCTTTCAGGGATGTTGCGAGCAAGAAATTGACGCGGGAAGTTGGCCCTCCGTTGCTATGGAGCGTAACGGGAACGGAAGGCCAGCTTATTCGATTTTCACTGCTTTCGTGTCCACATATTAGACAAGAAAGAAACGATTGTCGCTTTATCACTTTCTTATCCGGCCGACTGAAGTATCTACACGGAGAAAGTTATTTAGAATGAAGAGCACTGAGTGCCCGCATTCGAATACCCAGACTCTGGCGTTATGTTATTGACTGTGTGACGCTAGAGTGACGACTTGAATTTTTACAGAATACTGTCGTACAAAATAGTATTTCATTTCTCTCATATGGCAAATATTAATACAATATCGCGTATTTTAAAATAACTTGGTATTTTTTGCAATATAGCCAACAGATATATGGAGAAAAATCAGAAAAACCATACTTTACTTTCCTTTATATACATGTTAGATGTATTGCAAAAATGTTAAATTATTTTTAAATGTGCTATATTGTACCAATTTTTGCCATATAAGGGGAATGAAATGCTATTTTGTATGGCAATAATTTGCAAAAACTTGAGTGCCACACAATCGATCACATAATGCCAGAATCAGGGCATACAGTGCTTTTCATTTCAAATCCATTTTTCTTCGTGTAACTACCATTTCTACCGCGATAAAAAAAATAGAGTCACTTTTATTCCCCCTGCGGTGTAATCGGCGTAAGAATGTTATTTACCACCTCTCTCACCCGACGCCTAACCCATCCACGCGCAGTGAGACCCGAACACTTGCCGTAATCGTTATTATACCCATCGTGGTAACTCTGGTAATTGCAGTGTAGCGCTGCACGGGAAGGCCGAGATCGTCGTAAGGTGAGGCCACTGGAGAGAGAGGAGTTTACACTGCCGCACCAGCAGCGTGTAAAAGTCGCGCGTGGGAGAGTCGCAGTCGGCGCTATAATAGCGGAAAGGAGGACGAAACTACGGAGAGAACATTCTGTGGGACGAAAATGCCCAGGAAATTATTACGACTAAGGTCGATGCACCAATGGTGTACGGAAGATATTCAGGCTCGAAACTTCTTGTACAAACTTTCCCAAAAGAAATATTTATAAGAAAGAGAAGCAGTTGAGAATATTTTTGGAAGCCCCAAAGATTCTTTCTCATCTAAATTACTCAATAGACCCGTTATCTAGGATAGCGTCTCAATTGGCAGTAAACTAATTGTTGTAGATCAATTCTCAGTGGATTAATTGCTTAATGACTCAATTATCCTCGACCAATTGGACTAGACGAGTCGTGTCGGCCCGATCGTAGATGTCTCAATTATCCATAGTACGACTACTGGGTACCAATACGTCACGGAGAGGCTGGCACAATAAATTCTACTTTTTACACAGTAAAAAAGATACACATAATGGTTATCAGCTGTTTTTAACAGCGCGGTAGAGCAATTTCTCTTCCGAAAACATAAAATTGTGATAGTTTACATCACAATTTACTAGTTTCGAAGGAATAATCGTTTTTCAGCACAGTAGGAACACCCAAAACCTTGTTCCATTCGAAACACAGTAAAATTTACCAGGTCGGTATTTTCGTAGTGCGCGTATAATTTTTTTTCGAACCTTAGGATAGTCTTTACCCAGCTAGACAAATATACGCAAATTATACAACAATTGTAGATTGTATTCTCTCATTAAATGCATTAAGGTTATGCGCTTCAAGAGTCGTCATTATACAAGCCTATTTTTGATATCAAATAATTTCAAAATAATACAAATAAAATATTAAACGTGTACTCAATATAAGCACAATTTTTCGTAAATATGTTGCTACAATAAATGCTGCGATTAATTTGAATTACACTTTAACACGTAAGTGTAATCATTTCTTTAAGTATACTTTCTTCCAGTTCATGCGGCAAAACAAACAAACTTCAGAATGATCAATTATTGTGATTTGTAGGAATATCGTGACAATCATACAAGTCTCTCTGTTATGTAGTTAAAGAAATTAAAATCTAGTTGAGGTAACTAGATACTTAGCTGCTTCAATGAAATATTTGTTCAAATAACTATATATTTAGTTAGCCACCTGTAACTTCAAAACTTGGTTGAATCAAACGATTTTTTTTTCCTCAGTATAGTTAACATTATACTTTGACCATTCCTCTGACAAAAACTTTTATTGAAACAATCCAACTCGGATTAATGTAACAAAAAAGTGAAGTTGAATTGGTAGATACGTACCAACCAAACGAATTTTATTGAATGAAACGAAAAAATTTAGTTATTCCCACTCCATACAGTCCAACCTAATTACCCAATGATTAGTTTGACGAAGTTTAATCTGCAATGCAAACAAGTTAGCTGGAACAACTAAATTTTATTCTCAATGGCAAGTTTCGCCAACGAATAAATCATTCTCCCGCATATATCGCCATATAGTCACAAAACTGTCGCGTTCACGTACACAAAAGCTTTACGAAAAAGCAGTCCATTCCCGAACGAATATCGTCCGCGCGAGGATATTCCGAGAATTTGTCGCCGCGTCGTCGAAAGTTGCCTCTCGCACGCGTCCGACAAACTCGCGCGGAGGTAACTGCGGGAAGCAGCGCGGAATGGAGAGGTCGAGAAACTTTCTCGCGTATAGCCGAGTTTCGCGAAAACGATTCAGAACGATAGGTATATCCACGTAGTTCGATATGCGAAAGTCGCCCTCTCTTTGTCGTTCTCTCTCACTGCTTCGGTCAGCCACGATTTCGTCCCGCCCACCTCGAGTCGATTCCCTCGACTTTGTTCAAGTACCCCCGTTTAAAGTTGCGTTTCGACTGGTATCGACACACGACGCTAAACCCACCGCACTTTGTCGACGAACGTGAAAGAAAGCGTCGGCCGATGTCGAGTAAATAGCGCGGGGGAAGAATTAAGAGGGAGAAGAGGGAGAGTAAGGGGGAGGGGGTTGAAAAATGTAAAATCGGTAATCAGATTTGGAGGCTCGCGCGGCAACGGATGGAAAGAGCTTCGATTATACATTATAAACAGTTATAAGTATGCAAATTCCCCGTGCACGACCACGTGCGCCGCACGCACTTGCGATTCCCACGCCGCGCGCGCTTCAATCACGCGGATTAGTCCCGCGTGGTATACACGGAAGGATCACGGCGACTCGTTCTTTTTCGATTACACCGAGACGCTTTTGTCAAATCAAACGAACGAAGAAATTTCCGCACACTCAGAGAAATTTTATAGATTGTATGGCAATGTTAGTAATTTATCATAATAATTAGATCATTTGTGTGTGTGTGTGCGTGTGCACGCGCAAGCGCGCGCCTAAAATGTATTTCATAACGATATTTACATTTACTTCAACACTAATTTTATTAAATTGAATTTCCTCGCTTTAACTATCCAATACTACATTGATATCGATTATCAACTAACCAATGGGGATTGGTGACCACGACTTTCGATTATCGATATCGATTATCAACTAACCAATGGTGATAGGTGACCACGACTTTCGATTATATCGTGCTGGATTTTATTAGATAGGATCCTATGTAAAAGAAAGTACGGCTAAAATATGGCGAAAGTCTTGGAAAAGTTGAACCAAAAAAAGTATGGCTACGGATCGTATTCCAGATTTTTAGCCGGACAATTTTTTCATATCGGTTGAAAAGTAAAATTTACTCGACTTACCTGTACCTTTTTGATTAAATTCTGTTGCATGGGTTCTTCATTATAAAACTATAATGACTTGTTCAGTACCGGAATATAGTTCATTGGTAATAATTTGAGAGTTTAATAAAATAATAAATTGAAATAATATCAACTGACAAGAGCAGACATAGGTTACAGCATAATCTGGAACAAGCAAATGAACTCTATAATTGAAGAATGCATCGTTTCCCGGCTAAAAGTCTGGGATACGATCTATAGCCATACTTTTTTGATTCAACTTTTCCCAGACTTCTGCCATACTTTAACCATACTTTTTTTTTACGTGGAAATATAAGAATACGCTCTAGTTACCTTAGCAATACTTATTTCTATTTCAGCAATACGTATTCCTCTCTTGTTACTATTTAGTATTACCACACAGAGAGAAGTTTGTGGTAAACAGTCCCACAATCCTGTGATAAGATTGAATTATCGCGGCGTATGACGTTCGGTACCATAAATATATGTCGATATTTACCATAAGTATTGTTACATTTGCTATACTTATGGTAAATATCGACGTATTTATGGTACTGAACGTCATACGCCGCGATAATTCAATCTTACCACATGGATTGTGGGAGTGGTTACCGCAAACTTTCTCCGTGTAACATATATTACCTATATCTACTGTCTAGTTAATCTCATTTAGCCTTAAAGTATAGCTATCACAGCTATACTAATTGTTGTGTGCGACCTATGAATATTTCTCAGTGCACTTCGCATAAATTACAGTCAGCGGTTGGCCGCGTTTTATTTTGACGAACGCGTACAAGGCACGGCGAAACTTGGAGTCAATTTCACCATCCCCGCCGACAGTAAAAGGGATTTATCCCGCAAGAGAAATAAAAGAAACAGCGCCTGTGCAACGAAGGAACGCATAAGTAAAACTTCGCGCGCGGCACGAAAAGTTCCGGAAGCAGCGGGGAAATTCCTTGAATTGCAGACCGAGCGCGCGGACGTATCCGACTAACTCCGCGATCGCAGCGCGATTGAATACTCCTAGATGCAAATGTCGCCGCCCGACGTGCCGACCCGTGCATCTCGTGTCACGGCGCACTTATCGGAGCGGCCGGCAGAAACGATTTGCGCGCGGCGGCGGGCGCGATAACGGGCGAATCGCCGCGACGCGGATCGCGCGTAGGTGCGCATACATATAGGCTCGTTTGTACCGATCGCCCGGCAATTGTTCGGTGATCTAGAGCGGTGGAATTATACGGGAGAGGGAAGCCCCGATTACGCCGGCATCGGATAGGTGGACGGCTGGCGGCGACGTCGGCGGCGTCTGTGGTGAGAGGAGGTCGATATCGCGGCGCGGCCACCGCCAGTCACGCCATTGTTCGGTCACTCGCGCCGCGCGCGCGTGGCTCTCGCGTGTGTGCCCTCACGAAATTGGGAAAAAATGTTAACGACCCCGGGGCGGTCGTCGGTGGAAGGAGAGAAATGGGAAAGGGTGCGTAGGGAGAGAGAGAGAGAGAGAGTGAGAGGGGGGAGGGAGGAGCGCGGCTGGGAAGACAGCTGCTGGTATAATTGAGACATCGGAGAGTCGATACGCCGCGACCGACGCGACGGTCCACGTTCTCCGTATATGTACAGCGCGGCGCATATACGGCGGCGGGCGCAGTGCATCTCTCTCTCGTAGGATTATTTTCTTACCACTCGCAGAAGGACTTGTGCGATCCTTCACGACGTTCGTGCGAATTATACGATAATCGATTGTCCTAAAGTTATACTGAGAAGAATAACACGGTTATGATGACAAAATGCACCTGGCTAAATGAGTAGTTATTGTAACAAAAATACTAGTAAGTCGAATTAAATGTTGAGTTATTTTAACTACATGTTTTGTTAGGGTTAAAGGAATTTAATTATTCCAACAAAAATACTAGTAAGTTGAACTAAATATTTAGTTATTCTGACTACATGTTTTGTCATGGTTAAACTAATTTAATTATTCCAACAAAAATACTAGTAGGTTGAACTGAATATTTAGTTATTCTAACTACATGGTCAGTTATTCCCAATATAAATGGAGGATCCGTATTTCATCAAACGGTTTGATTATGGCCTCCAGGATTTCGATTAAATTGATCACATTATTTTTTTTCTCAGTGTAACGTTCATTTTGCCGCATGGAACTGAAAGAATGACTACTCTTAAATACATTTTTAAATTTACATTATCCTATGATTCAAATTAATCATTGGATTTATTGTCGCGATATATTTACGAAAGCTTGTGCTGCTTGCATTGTGTGTGTGAATATATTATAGCACTGAGAAAAATGATATTTCGAAACTACATTTGCTACATTTGAAATACCTTTTTTCTCAGTGTATTCAGCATTTTATTTGCATTGTTTGAAAACCATTTAATGTCATAAATATACTTGTTTGCTGAGCGCATACTCGTAAAGCCCGCAATTTTGATGATTTGAAAACCTATGTGGGCTAAAGTTGTACACAATTTACGTATATTATTATTGCATATTGGTCTATCTGGAGCTATTCCATGTGATTAGCTGATGGTCGCATACGATATACCGACTCGTATGCATTTTATACTAATGTCGATGTGCGTTTACCAGGGATAGTCTAGCTGCAGCAGGCTGCAAAAGTGCATCCGCTCCGAACGCGTGCCTTATCTCGCGGGAGTTATAATAAAAATAATGGTAACGGTAGAGTGGCGTAGGCGTTCTTTTCTTTAAACCATCCTACGATGCTAAAACCTGATAGATATTAGCACGCGAGAAGCGCGTATTTTTTACGCGTGCGATGCATCTAAGTGCATTAGATCTATGCGCTAGGCTGATATATGTAAATATTTTACAGCCGACTCGCGCGCGTGATAGCACATAATATATACTTTTATCAACAAATAAGAGAGGCATACATACTTGAAAATCGTGACTTACCGATTTCGTCCATCACTTTAGGTACTATAGCTTTAGATCGGTATCTAATTGTTGATAATATATTGCCAGACTTACCTATAACAGAAAATAAGAAAACATTGATTAGTATGAGATTGATTATACCCATGCTATCGAATGCAAAGGTATATTCTTTCATTTCATAATTTTCATTCGTTAAAATCATAATATCATTTTCGGGGAGTAGAAATTTAATCCTGCCATACAAAAATAATTGTAACATTATTCGTATCAAAGTTGTGTGCAGTGACTTTTTGCCGAGATCGAACCGCCGTCGTTTTTAAGTTTAGCGACCGCTGTGACACAAGAGTAGTCTCGAAGCGATTTTTAAGCGTTACGATCAAGCTGGGACGCTCCTCGAGAAAAAAATAGAACATATCCTTTAATTACACTAAGAAATTCTAAGCGATTATTCTCTACACTCAGAAAAATGCAGTAGATTGAACTAAATCGGCGGTTACTCTTGGGGAAATGCAGATTTAGTTACTCGGACTGATAATAATTGACTCGAATGAACTACAGCCTGTTTCCTTCAATTAGCCGTTAATCGTTAAAGCCAATTTATCAATCGAAGCAGATAATTCGGCATTTCCCCACCCGTAAACGCTGATTGAATTGAATATAAAATTTGTTTCTCAGTATACGTTACGTACATCGGGAGGAAAATGTAGTAACTTGGACTGAATCGACGGTTACAGGTGAGAGGTCAATACAGATCTAGTTACTTGGATTAATAATTGACTCGAATGAACTACAACCCTTTTCCTTCACATAGCCGTTAATCATTATAACCAAATTTATTAGACGGATCAATTAATTCTACATTCCCCCACCGGTATAAATACAGATTTAATTGAATATACCATTTTTTCTCTGAGTGTACAACGTCACACTGGTTAATTTTCCCCTTCCTCGTACATATAAAATGTAATTTACGAACGAAAAGCTAATAAAGAAATCGTCTTTGAAATATTTCTAGGAACCAGTTGATATCCTACAGATTTCCCACGCATTTTCCACTGAATAATTACAACGGATGTACCGTCACCTCATTCTCCTCGAAATATAACACACCCGTCGACAAAGACATTTCACTCCGGTTTTTTCGAATTAGCCGACAATATCGGCGAGCGTGGTAAACGCGGCTTAACGCGGCGCGAAGCGAGGCGTGAAATGCCAGTTCACGTCCACACGCGGCGTCTCCTTTGTCTTCGGTAGGGCGGTCACGCGCCCGGAACCTCGAGGGCTCCTCTCTTTTACGCCTTGATATCTATTCCATGCCGGCAATAAAATGCTCGCCTCACCTTTTCGACTCTTCTTATACCGGGCGGTTTTTGTTATTCAACGCGTGCACCACCACCGTAAAGGACGTGACGATCGGGCGGGAATTTGAAATATTCCGCCATCCGCCCTCCCGCGAGGGCTTCGCCCCGTCTAACCGCGTTCGAGCGAGGACTACTAGAGAGATACGCTAGATAAGATTTTCGAGCACCCGAATCATCCGCGCCTGGAAGAGCCGGAATAAGGGTGCCGCCGCTTCTTTCGGGTGAGCTTTTCGCTGCTTCGATTGGGGAGGATATCTGGTGCACCAAATACAGACACCCCATAGGCGCGAGCATAAATATTATTCCGTCGATGGTTGAGCCTATTCGTGGTGCTCCGTGAGACCCTTGCGTGGCGTCGCGTGCTCCGAGGGAGTACGACGGTTTTATTTAGTACTTCATTTAACTTCGGTGAGATCGGTGTACCTTTTTGTGTACGCACATGTTCAAGTTTGTAGGGAAAACGCATTCAGACGTTAAGGGTAGGAGACGAGGGTGTGGGATTTTCACTCGTTCAAATATAAATTATCTGTACAAATCACATGTTTCTATTTTTCTGCTTTATTTCGAGTATACGCTGTATGATACGCGATAGTCGTATTTCAATCCTACTTTGCATTATAAGTAGTAACCAAAGTGCAGTATAAGTACACTGAATATTAAGCGAGAAGTTACTATCCAGATAGACTTGTATGATCGTCACGACATTCATACAAACTGCAATAATTGATCGTTGTAAGCTTTAGGTTTATTTTGCTGCATGGATTTAAAAAAAAATAACTGTTCTTATATAAATTGTTACGTTTATATTATAGTTCCTAAACTACATATTTATATTGAGATAACTATAGGTATATGTAGTTGGCCGCCCCAAGAGGTTGCTAAAATTTGTTCTAAGTGTAGACACCCAAATAGATGTATGTAATTGTCACGATATTCCCATAAACTATAATAAAATAATAAATCGTTCTAAAGTTTACGTTTGTTTGCCGCATGAACTTGAAAAAATAAGTAGGTACCCTTAAATAAATTCTTAAACTTACATTACAGTATGATTCAAATTAATCGTAGTATTTATTGTAACAAAATATTTACGAAAGATTGTTCTTATTTGTATTATTATATTATTTTGAAATCATTTGATATCACAAATGTGCTTGTTCAATGATGACTTATAAAGCGCACAACCTTGATGCATCTGATGAACCAAAATACTACCTAAAATTGCTGTACAATTTACATACATTTGTCTATCTGTGTAGTTAGCATTTTTTAAAACATCCGCGATTTCGTCTTTTTTTCGAAAGACGAAATAAAAATACCCCACTTTTTATAGGAAAATTTACTAGCTCTTTTCCTCCCACATTTATTTATTCATATAATAAGAAATTAAGGCATCCATTCCTACAAATTTTCAATAGAAATAATATAATTATTTCCGAATATCTGCTGCAGCACGCCTATCTCCATTTAATTCACCTGAATTTCGAAAAAGATTCATTTCTCTCGTCATTTCAGACGCATGTTTCATCGCGCGTTGTCTACACCGCCATATGGGCCACGCGCATCAAATATGTTTATACGTTAAACGGACTTACGCCCACCCCGTCGATGTATCCAATTATTACCAAACACCGTGTTACGAGACAATTACGCTCGGGACAACCGCGACAGCTGGGGAAACATTAAAACGCTACCGCGCGCGGCTAGCACGAAGGGGTACCATCCACCTATTCCGTCGGCACCAGCAGTCGGGTATCCACGCTGCTTCATATCCGGAGTCAAACTGCGCGGAACGGCCTGAAAGCCTAGGGCGGGGACCTAGGGATCCGCCGAACCAAATTCAGGATATTGAGGTCTGCTAATAACTCCGTTCGTTCCTGTCTCCGCGCACGTGATATTGCGTGGGGGACAGAGTAGGACGTCGGTGCGGGGGAGGAGGGACTTGTCTCTTTGACGAGTTTACAGGTACACTTCTATTTGTCGCATTCGTTCCTGCACTCGCCTCGACGCATCCGGAGCATAAAACATGATGCGCCGCTCGAAGGGCTGCTCCGTTTTCCATTTCATCTCGTTTCATTTCATTCGTTCCTTTGCAATCCGAGCCAGACGCGCAGCTTGCGGTGAGGATATAAGGATGCGGATTGAAAATAACGTTCGTATTAAATTGTGTTGTGGGTAGGAAGGCAAAAGGTGGAACAAACATTTGTTTGTTGTGGGATTAATTTCTTATGGAGTGTTCAGTAAATTGGACGGCAGAAAGTAGAGTACTCTGGGGATGAATTCTCAACGTGTTGTCTATTAAATTACGAGTGCATGGTACACAAAGTAGAATGCAAGTACACTTAGAAAACCGTTTATCAATAATTAATAAATCTAATTTCAAATACGGCGAAGTGAATATTTTGTTAGGACAAGAAAATACATGCTAATTATTAAAACCTTTATTTCATTCAAACGGCTGTCTCAAAGGATTAAATCGTGCCAAATGAATATCGTGTAATAGTTAACGAATATTTACTAGATTTAATTAAATATTTATCATTATCGTTAATTATAACATTTATTAACTACATATAAACGGTTTTCTCAGTGTAGTTATGATAAATATAGAAGAAATGAGTGAAAAGGGGAAAAAGCTCATTTCTTTATCGCCCTTCATTCCGTCCGACGTTACACGGAAATACACGCCGATCGAGAGATTGCTCCGCGTTCGATTTGATTTGGTTTGGCTCGTCGCGTGCGAGGCGAGTCAGACTCGTGCGGAGGGTGCGCGTTTGATCCGCTGCGTGCACGGGGCGTGGGCAATAAGAGAGACGTTATGCATGGCATGGCGTGCGTGTCAGACGGTCTAAGCGGATTACCCTCTCGGTACTCGGCGCTCGTGGGAAACAAGGCGGTGCACAGGATCACCGAGTGGCCCCCGTACGTCCGTGTGCCGAGTGTTTATACGTGCGCGTCTCGTATACGCGCCCCGTGTGCGAGGTATGGTAGCCACACACCTAAGTAACGTTAATAACCCTCGTTTTATTTCGAACTCGACTCACGCCGCCCGCAAACAGCGACCGCGAGATTCGATATACATGGTCCCCTTTCCCACAAGGTCATCCCCCTGGAAAGGACATCCCCTGAAGTTGTTACATTTTCACTGGCAAGTATAATCAACGATGCGATCGCGAGGGTGGAAGATATCGCAGTGAAAACAAAAACTTAGTCAATTTTAACAAAACCCTGGAGATGATAAACAAACCGTTTGGTGAAATATGCACTGATAATGAGAAAAATCGTAAGCAGAGCAATTGTTTTATTCGACTAAATTGCATTTGAAGCAACGAATATTTTATCCAATCCACTACGATTTGATTGAATCAGATAAACTTTAGCTAAATCAAGTAATATTTATTTGGAAACGTGTCGAATGTCTCTAGTTAAATATTGTTCGATTTAATTAAATTTTACTTCATTCTACTAAGCAATAGTTATTGGAATAAAATATTCATTTTTTCAAACTTAAATGAATCGAACCATTGCTCTCCCTCGGATTATTCTCAGTGTGAACCCTCCATCTGTTCGGTTAAGACACTTTTCCGTTACAATAACTAAATATTTGATTAGAATAACTAAATGTTTGGTCCATCTGACCAGCATTTTGATCAGAATAACTAAATGTGTTTAACTAGATGTATTTCGTCATTTTAATCTAATAATTTTTCTCGATACCTGACTTAAAATAATAATATACGGGAAGCTGAATTTAGTGGTAGCAATTACAAGAAAAAAAAAACATTCCGCAATGCATTTCCCGAGATTATGCGTATCGCGGGAGCTCTGGAACACAGAATCGACCTCGCGTATACCTAATCCGTCGCGCATCAACGGAGGAAAAGTCGCGATTCGGCCGTTTTATTGCGGGACGATACGAGCGACGTCGAATAAACCGCGTTTCGAATCTTCGTCGTTCCGGGGTTCTAAAAATCGAGTCCCGAACTTTACGACCGAGGAACGCGCATCTTGCAGGATATTCTTCGTAAGCAATTCGTTCGCCGAAGCCTCACGGGGATTGCATCGAGAGCACGGTGGATGTCTGCCACACGGGGCATCGATTTCAAGAGATCGTAACTTCGTCGCGTCACACCGCAAGCACAGCGTATAACGCGTAAGGATTTCTTTGTGGGAAAAAAAAAATTGAAATTCGAGTAATCACAGGAATACTGATGTGGCAAATTTTACTTTTTGTGATAAAATAGGCGCATATAAGGGTCTTTGGATGGTCCTATGCTGAAGGACGAAAAGACTCGTGAAGACCGGCGATTCACAATTTCGATTTTGGATCGCAAGAAGCAGTTAAAGACTGATTATCCTCACAGGCGATAGAGTTCCATGACTTCGGTATACAAAAGCTTGTAGAACGTCATGACAAATGTTTATACAGAAATGGAAACTATGTAGAAAAATAAAGAAAGGTGTAAGGAATTAAGTAAAAAAAAGTTTTTTGAAAAAATCTGTGATGGTTTATTTTTTATAAGAAATCGAACTTTACTTTCCGAATAACCCTCGTATAATACAAAGTTCAGTTTACTTCGACTGCTCATTTTGCCCCGATTTACCTTAAATTGCAACGTAAACTATCACAATTTAATATGCTTTCGGGAGAAAAATTACTTTACCACACAATGAAAACAGCTGAAAATCTCTGTCTCCTTTTTTTACCATGTACGCAGTAAAATATACCATTCCAGGTCTCTCTGCGAAAGTTCTTAAGCTCGTCATTACTCGAGCTACGTCAAAGCCTAGTGAAAATCCAAATTAAATCGATACAGGATAATATGATATCGAGCCATATCCACCCGTCATGCCGGGAGGGGGGATCCGACTGGCACGGAGTTTAGCGCTATAATATAGATTTTACTCGTTATTTCCGCGCAGGCATACGGGTACCTACATATATAGACGGATATATGTAGGTACGCTATGAATTCTGCTCCATAGGTATATCTACTTAAGCTTCAACAGCCCCTTCGTAAAGCGTTTCCTTAATTAAACCCATCGATTCACGGACCGATTAGATTGCGCTGTGGAAAATGTCTCTTCCATCGGATTCTCCTCGCAGTTTCCCCCTCCCTTCGCGATTATGGATAGGGCTAATTCGGGAGAGGAGGAAATAGGGGCTAATTTGCTTCATTGCATTGTAATAGTTTACGTAATTAGCAGTTTTACTATAAGACTAAATATCTCACATGAGATATATATATATATACGTTTATATATAAACGTGAAATAAACGCCTCAGTTGAAGTGTGAGTTTAAACTCGATTATCTTGAAAATAATTGGAGGTATCAAAAAAACGTTTCAATAAAAAATATTTATCTATATTTTTACTATAATAAAGCTGTTCTCGATTTTTTCACATATCTCCACCGTATCTTGAGGTAATCGCGTTAAAAGTTAAACGGGAATTTAGGGCATTTCTTCAAACGGAAAAAAGTAAATCGTAGCCTTTACAAAGTTTTGTAGTAAATTTCGAGACAAAGCCAATCTATTGTTACGATGACTACAATTTTTGTAAAAATTATAGTAAAATTTGTAGAAATTGCAAGCGTTCCTGTATGTTTTAATAAAATACTAGTTATCATAATACTAAATTGGCCTTGCCCCTAAAATTTATTTCAAACTTTGTAAATGCTACGATTTATTTTTTTTTCCTTGCAGCTCCTACCCTATGTCCGAAGGAACGTTCCACTATGAAATTGATGCCATTTAAATTAAGAGCAAGTAGGTACATATCCAAAGAAATTAACAGAATCCAAATTGGAGCAACTTTTATCTCGCGTACATCGCCAAGCGGTGAGTAATGAGAAAATAAGAATGCAATAGCTCGACTACATCGTATATATCCGTGGCAGGATTGCGGCGAGAGAGATACGGATTTGAATACCGCTGCTCTCCGGCCCTCCCCCATTCCGACCCACGATACGGTGAGGGGGAGGAGAGGGCCCCGAGGTGAAATACGATTTCGTTTAAGGGCTGTAAATTAAACGCTGTAAATTAGAAGCGGGTTCGCGGAAGGGCTGGATGAAATTTGTTGGTCGGATCTTTGGAGAGAGGCTCTCTCTTTCTCCCACGTTCCTCCGCTCTCTTTGGACACACCGGCTGAACTTCGAAACTCCTTGCCGGGGCAAAAAGAGAGATGGTGGGAGGAGGTAGCGAATTCTGTAGAGGAAGGGAGGGAAAAGGAACGCGAGAGAGGATCGCGCTACGAGTACTTCGGGCTTATGAAGGACTCTCGGTGTGGAGGCCATGATTAGAAAACAAATATTCCTCTACTTCCCCGCCTTTCGGCGTACCGATATACATAGATATAAAAGACCGACGGGAGAAAGTGGAGCAGGAGGAGCGATAGAGTCTCGGGGATGCGATGTAATACTGAAAACTGTAATAAGCACGACCTGTCTGCCACGACCCCGGTATTTCCAGTAATGAATCCCTCGGGCCGCCCGCGCGCGTGTATTTGGTATGCGGCGCCCGACTCGCGGCGTGAACTCCCGACCGCTGATTTAAATTTATCAGAATTACACTTCGCGCATCGAAAGGCTCCTTCGATTTCACCGCGAAGTGGTCGACCGTGCTCCCCTTCGCCGTATCATCGCTGCGCCACCCTTCGCGCGATATCGAGACCCCGCCGAGGAGGAGGAGTACGCGATTCGCCGTTGGGAATTCCTCCTCGCCCTCCGCGGAGGAGCGTGGCAAGGATTGAAAATGCGCCCTACCCGTTGTTCGATACGGGGAAGCAAATGCGCGGCCGATTTTTCTTTCGCCGACGAAGCGGGCGACGAAATAGTTTTTTTTTCAAGTGAAATGTTTCGAAAGATTTGTTATACACTGAGATAAATAATTGCTGCTGCCAAAAAATGTTTCATTCAATCAAAAGTATGATATAATTCCTGGACCACAAGCCAAAATTTTCTTCATGCAAGAAAACATTTGACAGGCTCGAGTAATTGTTTTTTTTTTTTCGTTTAGAAAGAATTTCTCGTTCCAACGAAGGTATTCTTGAATCAAAAATATAGATTCTTCGAGCAAGAATATGCATTTTTTAAAATTTGTAAGATCACATGTCTTTGACATAGGACATATTTTTTTAAGACTAGCAATTATGTCTCTCAGTGTGCAGTGCAAAATGTAAATTTAAGTTTGTAGTACACTGAGAAAAATAATTACGTTAAAATGACAAAATGCATTCAGTTAAAAACGTTCAGTCATTCTAACAAAAATACATACTGGTCAGTTGAACCAAATATTTAGTTGCTCTAAGAAAATGTCTAATTATTCCAACTGAACATTTAGTTATTCTAATAAAAAAGTGATTAGTTTAACCAAATTGACGGAATAACCCTGCTCGTATTTCACCAAACGGTTTGGTCATCGTCTCCAGGATTTTAATTAAATTGACGAAGATATTTTTCTCAGTATAACTGTGAGGCCGTTGTTTAGGCCGCGTGAAATTGGGAATAATTACATGTGGGATAAAAAAATGTCTAGTAGAAATAAAATGACTAGTACTTTACATTTTCTTTCAGATATAATTTAATAATAGTAATTCTCAAAATTAGAGTGAAAGAACATACGAAAGGCGTTACAGTCGAACCATCGATTCTTATAGAGATTCATTTTTCGGTATTCCTATTTATTTTGTCATATTGATTTCAAAGATCCACCAGATACATCGAGAAAATCTCTAAAAAAAACGCCGAACCTGTCGCACAGCCTCCCACTTTCCCGTCACATAAACAACCCCGACTGCAATTTCAGGTTTTCTAGAACCCCCCGACCGCGCGGGACAACCCCCGCGGTTTACGCGCGGATGATGGATATACATTATACAGGCGCACAGATAGGATCGCGAGACTGCGCAGCATCCACTCACGCGCGTATATACCCGATTGTTGCTCCTGCGGCTCGCAAAACCGCTACGGCACTAAGGCGGCGGTTGTATCAATAATGAAGTCGAGGGTTACCTACCCCTTACCGCGGCGCGAACTCTCCCGCCCCACTTTCCTTTCCAGGATCGGGATGCGCCTTGGGATTTGCGGGATAAAGGGAGAGTAGACGCGACCGTGTACATATATCGAACGGAGGAGTCTCTCCCACCGCGTTACGCCCGCGTTATCTGTCCGCGTCTGGTTTAACCGTCGGGACAGATAACGTTAGGCGGATGGTAGGCACGATCTATATTCTCTCTTACCCTATCCCCGTTCCATCCTATCGCGTCCTATCCTAGGACGGCGGGACGGAAACGACGGAGAACTATTTCTAGCCCTGGGGCGCGCGGTATAACTCGGGGGTCTTACGTATATAGTTCCCGCATCCAACCGACCCGGCGCACTATGTTACCCTGTGGCGAAGGTGGCGCGTGTGAGCGAACGGAGCGCGAACTATTTCCTTAGAAATCGTTTGGGTAACGTATGGGAGTGTAACTAGTTGGAATTGAGATATTCGTTGCAGCAAGGAGGCCGTCTAATCTCGTGTTTGAGGAATATTCATGTGGTTCGTAGATAGTAAAAAAGTTTTGTCAATTTTTAACATAATTATACCAATTTGAGCCTATATATACCACATTTCGTGTAATTCAGTCTTACGCCATTGTTATTTAATACCAAAAGATAAAAATGTAATCTTCAAGAAAGTATTATACAAATATGAGTCAAAAGCTCGTAGATAAATTCCATGAAAAACCACGACGATAACTCCAAGATAGATTAAAACTGCACAGAGAAAGATATAATTAGTTGGATCTACTAAGAATTACTTGCGGGGTCGCAAGTAATTATTTATTTAAATCAATTTGAATTTTTTTTTCATATTAATTTGATATTTCTTCCTTTCAATCTAATACTATTCCGCATGATTATAAGGAAGATTTATCAAATTGAAGTATTAAAAAATTTAATTGATATAAGTAACTAATTACTTGCGACCCCGCAAGTAATTTTCAGTGGATCTAACTAATACTTTTTCTCTGTGTACCGATAACGAATTTTCATGTTGCTTTTGTAGAGAAAGACCAAATTTATTTTTCTTTGAATATTCACAGCAATTTAAATAGAAAAAATATTAGCAGCTATCGAGCAGCATATCTCGTTTATAAACTTCCACTTTGCTTCCGCATATGAAGATCAAGTTTAGCGAACATTCGGGGGAAACGTATAGGAAGGATTCCCACGGGTTCCCTCGCACGGACACTTTACACGTCGAACGACGGGGCGCTGATTTATTTCTACGATCGGGTAATATTCGTTCCGTTAGGTACGTCGTTCGGTTCGGTACTTAAGGTATGAACTTTATCGAGGGGGATATCATTCGTGCCCGCAAGGAGCGCGGAAGGATCGGTAGACTCTGTTGCGGAATTGGAATGTCCGTTCTATTTTATACCCCTGTATTTGTTTCACCCGGAAGAACGATCGTTTAAATGAAATATGATACATTTAATAATAACGGATATTTCAAAATTACGAGTATTCGCTGTGTTTTCCTCCTCCTAGTTTCTCTCTTGTTTTCGTCGATACTATGTACATTTTCAAACCAGATCATGAGATGCATAATAATGAAACATGAGGTAATATCGAAACGTTTCACAAACTGTATTCGCTGTATTTTTCTCCCGTTCTTGGTTTATCTCTTGTTTTTGCACATGTGCTGCGTTTGTATTTAAATCAGACCATGTGAGAAGCGCATAATAATGAAGCGCAAGATAATATTCCTATTCGTTTGGAAACGAAACGTTCGGAATAGGAAGATAAACATCGATTATTAGATTACGTTGCTCGGAAATTTAGTTAATTCGATACAATTATCCGGATAAATAAATGTACGTAAATTGCGCAGCAACTTTAGGTGGTACGAGTATTAGCTCATGAAATGCATCAATCTTATATATATGCTTTATGGGTCAGCATCAAGCAAGCATATTTATGATATTAAATTATTTCAAAATAACACAAATAGAATGATAAAAATGTACTCGATATAAACATAATTTTTCATAATGCAGTTGATTTTATTGAAATCCGTTAAGAATTTACGGGGAAATTGATTATTAAAAAGTAATTAATATTTTGGATTTATTCGGCATCGATGACGTCATATCAAGGCTCATGAAGATAATGTTTATAGTAACGATAGCAATTGCGATTATCTTCATTAGCCTTGATATGACGTCATCAATGCCGAAGAAAATCAAAATATTAATTACTTTTTAATAATTAATTTCTCCGTAAATTCTTAATGGATTTCAATACAATCAATTGCATTATGTCTGTAATTTTTTAACGAACATAGGGTATTCCTCTGGGTCAGAGGTTTGAGAACACCCCGTACATACACAGTCAATGTAATGAAACAAAACACGAGTAGAGATACTCACATTGAAAAGCGAAGCGACGAAACAACCGCGTCGTCCTACAATTCGAGAGCATCGACCACTCCAAATTCGAAAACCCCTTTACTACCCTCGTCGCCACGGTCAATTGGGCGTCCAGCCAAAGCCAGCCCTGCATGCGCATGCCTACATGTTATATGTTCACCGCGCCAGAACTACCGCGCAAATTCACTCGGTCATGTATACCGTATGTCTGACGGCAAGCGCAACCCCACTTCGGCAGTTTTTACCGACGGTGGTCGAATCTTGCATTAGATCCAATTCAATTTTCGACCACCGTCGGTAAAAACTGCCGAAGTGGTGTTGCGCTTGCCGTCAGACATACGGTATTTAATGGTAACAACACGCGTCACAATATTATTTCCATAGATTTCCATTCTCGCGAAGCGATAGTCCACGAGAATCGCGACGAAGCGAGCGCGAATGACTCAACTCCCGAGAATAGCAACGGCGCTCGTTCCACGCGCGAAACGAGCCCCGAAAATCAAACCGAAACCGCCGTGCAATCCACGAGCTCGTCAAGACGTCGTTCGCGCCACGTGCCTGGTGCGATCCCGAAGAGCGAAGACGGTAAACTGTTTCGACGCAATTCTCACCGAGATCAGAGCGTCCTCGCAAAAACTCGGTCTCGACGTAGTTACCGAGCGTGTTGACGTCTCACGCGACATTTAATTCGCCCCGAGTACACAAGTACTCAGCGCCGTGCGCGCGCGCGCGCGCGGGAGGGGTGTAAGAAGAGTAGCGGCGAATGCTCGCATCGACGGCGCGATAAAGGCGAGGGGGGGTGCCGCGGGGAGAACGAGCGTTACCCGTGTTTTCCCCTAACCGCAACAACCAGATGCCCTTCAGGAGCAGCGCGGCGGTGTCGAGGATACACTGTATATAAGGCGTATAACCCAACGGGGTACCATATACACACGGCATCCCTGCCCGAGTATAATGCGAGAGGGAGGAAGCGAGAGGCGCCGCGGGTGCGATGCAACGCGGCGGTGGGTCTCTTTAAAGCGTTCTCGCCGCGGGGTTGCCACCCGGACGTGCCCCGGGGCCCGATCTTTCCCTCGCCGCGCTTTACGGGACTCCCGGGGCCGGCGCGATTAAGAAATCATAAAGTCTCGTGAAATAATTCGTCGGCGGGTGGGTGGTTCGACGTCTTCTGCGGTCTCGGGTGGTGCTTCCGTTTGGGGGTTGCGTCGTGAAGACGAGGCACCTGCGCTAAATGGGCCTGGGCGGGCCGGTGGGCCTCGTCTGCGAATTTACGTCGTTCGTAGGGAGGCGATCGATATTATTTGTAGGGTACACTGAGAAAAATAATTGCTGCTCGCGCGCAAGAAAAAGTATGGCTAAAGTATGGCGGAAGTCTGGGAAAAATGAAACCGAAAAAGTAAATACGACTACGGATCGTACCTACTCCAGACTTTCAGCCGGTAAACGGTGCGCTATTCGATTAGAGTTCAACTGTTTGTACGAGATTATGCTGCGATCGATGTCAGTTCTTGTCAGATGATATTCTTTGAATTTATTGTTTTCTTAAACTCTCAAATTATTAGCGATAAACTATATTCCTGTACTGAACAAGTCATTATAGTTTTATAATGATGAGTTGCATGGGAATGCAACAGAATTTAATCAAAAAGGTACGGATAAGTTTAGTAAATTTTACTTTTCAGCCGATATGAAAAAATTGCCTAGCTGAAAATCTGGCATACGATCCTAGCCATACTTTTTTGGTTCAACTTTTCCCAGACTTCCGCCATACCTTAGCCATACTTTTTTTACGCGGGAATTTACTCGAATGGACTACAAACTGTTTTCCTCGAATAGCCGTTGATCGTTATAATCAAATTTATTAGTCGGAGCAACTAATTCTGCATTTCCCCACCCATAAACGCAGATTTAATTGCGAATATACCATTTTTTTCTCTCACTGAAGTGTAAAAAAATATGTCTTGAATAAAGAACACACGATCTTACAAATTAAAAACAAATACAGATTCTTCGTCGAGGAACATTTATTTTTTATTCGAGAGTACTTTCATTGGACGAGACATTCTTTCTGCGTGAAAAAAAAAGAAAAATTATTCGAGCTTATCAATTGTTTTCTTGCATGAAGAAACCCATGTCTTAATCCTGGAATTAGATCATGTTTTTGATTGAAGAGTGTAACTTTTAATTAGTCTATGTGCCATATTTGCAAAAATATATATTTTGCTTGAAAACGGTCGTACATGCAAACCCCAATGCATCTGTAAAGGGTCTATGTGCAAAAGCATACGTAGAGGCTTAAAACTAAAAAATCTACAAGATATGCTCGACTATATTCCTTTAAAGAATCTGCCTGCTTTTGTCGATTTTCCCAACTTTAGCTTTTTGGCACTTAGACTAATTAGAAGTTACACTCTTCAATTGTATTCCGTAAACATAGTCTCCGTGTGCGACAGTTGCTAAAGAATTCTGATTGTGAATAAACGAAATGGTTTATTTATGAAAATTTAGCGAATAACACTTTTTACATCCGACACTTTTAGCCTCGCTCTACCCTAAGAATCTTCAGCTGGATATATTCCATCGACTGGACGCTCGAATTTCTATTAACGAAGCAATTTATTACCGGTCTTTTCGTATCAAACTGCTTGACACATTCTTTTTTCATTTCCAAGCCGCGCGCAACGCGGTAAGTATATTATAAAAGAAAAATATTTCAATCCCCGAGCTCTGGAGACATTAAGATGCCTCCTCTCCCCACCCCCGAAGTATTAAAGCCGTCGAGCGAATTATATGGGCTTCGGTATGAGCGCGCGGATACCGCGAATATCCCAAAGCCTGCCGCGGAGGGGAGGGGCGCAGGAAAAGCGGTTGGGGTCGGAGGAAATTTGTTGTTTGCGAAAGAGGCGAGAGAGGAAGGAACGGAGCCCTCTGGCCGCGAGGAACCGTTCAATAACACGGGCATAATTTCGTAGTTCGGAGGGAAAATAAGGAAATAAGGCCGGGGGAGGGCTTCTCCTCCACCCACACTCTTCCTCCGGATCCGGAGAGGTATAAGCGCTAGATTGAAATATCTTAAATATTATCGCCCGCGGACTCCTTTATCCGGGAAACATTCGACCGCCCCGCGCGAGAGGAGAGGGCTCTTTTACGGCCAGGGTGAGAACTATCCTGCGGGTGTTTCCGATCTTCGCGCGCGCGCGGGGCGGAACGGCCCTTCCGCTCGGCGCGTATCGTGGGAAAAGGGGTGGCGGAGGAAAAATCACGCCTCGTCACTGCCGCGACTAGCGCGCGCGCGCGATCGGCGGAATTATTAATCGTCGTTAATTACAATTGCAATTAGAGCCGCGCGCTCATTCTGTTTACACGACCGTACAACCCTCTTCCTCTTGTTCAACCCTCGAACGGCATCGCCAATCGATCACGCATCGTTGCACTCGTATTTATTCCATTATCAGTTCTACAATTGCCGCCTCCCTGTGCACACCCCCGCGAGCAACCCCTTCGACGTAGGTACACCCGCCACGCGCGATAGGTACGAGCCGCACCCCCGCAGAGAGTTTGCCATCCAATCTCGTTACAAAACCCTCGCTCGCTCGCGAAATATTATCGCAAACTTCCCGGATTATTATTCGAACAATAATAAGCCCCCGCGCCGCGCGGCATCCGTACCGATGTTGCCAATCTCGCGCGCGCGAAGCGGCATTCGAGATTCAATTACGAGAGAGCCGTACCTAGGTGCGACGGTCGATCGACCTACTTTGGAGAGCGTCGACATTTCCTTTCGGCGGCGGCTGCAACGGCGACGGAGCGTTATACGAGATATATTCTCCAGGGGATGCGAGTAGCGCGCACGCGGGCGCAAATGCCGGGCGAAACTGAAAATCGGCTCCAGGGACGTCGCTTCAACGGTGATCTTATCGCGAGGTGGTGGGATATCAGAGTTTGGCCACGTTTCGGCGTGGTAACTAGCCTCGGGGTTGTGTTATGGTGGTGCTTCGAGTGCAGGGGGACGCGTATGCGGGAAACCCTCTCGTTCCTCCGTTCTGTTATATACGCGCACGGGTGAAATACAGCCAGCTTCCGGTGCGCGTGTCACTGAGAAGAAATTTAGTTATTGGAATCAAATTTTTGGAATGAAGGTTAAATTTCGTCAAACTAATCATTGTGAACTTGGTCGGATCTAAATAGTTGGAATAACTAAATTTTTCTCGTTGCATTCGATAAAATTCGATTTAGTTGGTAGATTGAAATCAATTAAATTTCACTGCTTTGCTAAATCAATCCGAGTTGGTTTGTTTGAACGAAGGTTTTTGTCAAACGAACGATGGATAAGGCAATACGCCTTAGCTATACTGAGAAAAAAAATCCGTTTGATTCAACTCAATTTTTAGGTTACAGGCGTCCAATTAAATATACAGTTACTTGAACAAAATATTTAGTGATTGTGGTTGGAAAATTTGTTTCTCAGTATAGATACCCAAATAGACTTGTATGATCGTCTGGATCTTCACACAAACTATAATAATTGACCATTCTAAAGAGTTTGCTTGTTTCGCCACATGAATTTAAAAAAATACCTACTGTTAAATAAATTGTTAAATTTACATTATAGTGTGATTCAAATTAATCACATTATTTATCGTAGCAATATATTTACGAAATATTGTGTTTACATTGAGTTAGGTACTTGAACAAATAGTTACTTGAAAAATTAATTACTTGAATAAATACTTATAGGTGAAGCAGCCATGTATATAGTTACCTCAACTAAATAAATTAATTTAGATGAGGAACTGGATATTTAGTTGGTCGCCTGAGAGGTTTGGTTTTGGTTTGAAAATTGTTGTTTTCGGCGTATGCTCAAGGTGAGTGGCACCAGTTTCGAGAACCGTCCGAATAGAAGGTTTAGTTCGGCTCACGAATTACAGTCCGCATAGGGTTATAAAAGGGTGCGAACTCTGTATATTATACTGTATAAGTAGTATATAGGTATAGTCGCACGAGAGATGACGCCGCGTAAAGCTGCTAACGCTCGCTCGGTCGTTTCGCCGACTAAATTGTTTCCAAAGATCCGACCGCCGCGAGTCTTTTCTCTCGTTCGGGACTAATGAAAGTAAGGGGAAATATAGGACCATTGGCGCGACGACGCGCGCGATACTTCGCGCCCATTAAAGCGTCCCTCGGAATAGCGAGCCTCCTTCGTTATTCGCGTACATTTGCCCGCGTTGCATTGTCCTCTGCTTTCTCCACTGATTGTGAGAAAAATAATCGAGGTCAAAATGGCAAAACGCATCTAGTTAAACGCGTTTAGTTATTCTAATAAAAATACTGATCTACTGAACCAAATATTCAGTTACTCTAACGAAAAAACGGTCAATTTAACCAAACAGACGGAGAATCCATATTTTGCTAAACTATTTGGTCATCGTATCCAAGATTTTGGTTAAATTGATAAAATTATTTTTCTCGGTGTGGCTCTTTCCCGAATCGAAATATCCGCGCGTTACGTTTGCGAAAATGTTACAGATTTGCACAGCAATGCCAATAGTGTACATATTGGTATAAAAATATGTTCTGTTTATCTTAGCAATACTTATTTCTTATTTACCACGATAAATATCCGTTTCAACTATACCTCTAGTCATTTCGATAACGCTTATTGCTCTCGTCACATCGCGATATTGCTATACTACCTATACTATAAAGCTAACCTGTCATTTATTGTTAGTCTTAAAAGTACTCGTATAACTGTCGGAGCTATACTGATTGCTGTGCGACTTGAACATTTTTTTCGGTGTAGGTACACGTACACACACCTTCCCTAACCGTGGTACGCGCGATACATCCTCCAGCATCCGCCGTCGGTCCATTCCTCTCGCGCAACGAACACTTTCATTTCCAATCGAGAGATCCGCAGTCTTTCATTAACGCCGTTCACTTCCACCCTCACCTCGCGACGGCTCTAATCGAGTTCGATAAATCCTGGAAATTCTGACGTACGGCAATTATCGGCAGCGGTCGCGTGTCCTGCACTTCGTCGGTTCGGTCCATTACTTTCGAATGGCTCGCCAATATGTACCGACGTATTGCCGCCGCCACGAGGGCAGCCCGTAGCCCTATAATTCAATCTTGTCAAATCCATTAACGCCGGTATTGGTCAGCGCGTCGAGTCTCGCGTGTGACTCACAATGCGTCTGTTGTACGGCGAAACGCGCGTAAGCGTGACTCTCTCGCTCTTTCTGCCCCTCTCGCCCCTCCAGACGCGCTTTAACAATGGGGTAAACACGGATAATTACCGCACGCTACGGCCACCGATGCTCCCGTGCGAGGTTATTTGGTTGACGCGATAACCCTTCCATCCCCTGCCTGTCTCGGGCTCCCTACAATACGCTTAATGAAACTCGATATAACCCGGACCAGTGCTAACACCCCCACCCCCGACCGATAGCCCTATACCGGGGTTGAGAGAGAGATATACACGTACACACGAATTCTCGACTTTTGTTATAGTACGAAGCGATGACGGAGAGACCAGCAACGAGGAGTCTCCCCGGCGCAACCCCTCTTGCGCGAGCGGAGAAAAAGATAAATTAAATCCACAAGGAAAATTGCAACGAGGCTCGAAGGGCGACGAACGAGGGTCGACAATGTCCTCGTTAAGGCGCCCGTTAATTCGGGACCCTTAACGAATATTCTCCCGATAAAATTGACAATGTATATGTATATGCGACGGAGGGAGAGGCTCGGTCGAATTCGATTATCTTTTGGTGTTCGGGCGAATCTTTCGAATTTTTATACATGGAAAGACTAATACTAGTACATTTTATTGTATTTATAATACAAGAGGTACACATGAGGGTTTTCGGATATTTTTACAGTGCGGAAGAGTAATTTTTTCCTTGGAAATAATAATAGTATATAACGATTTATTAGTTTTTGAGAAAAATGATTCTTCAGAGCGCAGAAGGAACATCCGAAAATCATTACGTGCATTTTTTTACTGTAAATAAAGTAAAATTGACCGGTATTAGCCTTTTCATGTAGGATAAAAGTGGGATAAACGCCTCGGTCAAAGGACAAGTTAAAGATCAATTATCTTGAAAACGATTGGAGATATCAAGAAAAAGTTTAAACAAAAGATGTTTATCTGTATTTTTGCTATACAAAGCTACTTTCGATTCATCATATATCTCCACTGCATTTCGAGATAATTATATTCAAAGTTGAATGGAAAGTAGGACACTTGTCTCATTTTTACCGTATTTGATTCGATGTGTTATTACTGTTATTAGGTTTTGTAAATCGTACGTCGAGAATACAGTTTATTTGTAGTGAATAAATATTTGTTTAAATGACAAAATATTATGAATTAATAAACATTTTAACAGTTACCATATATTTTCTTGTCCCAATTAAATATTTATTTCGCCGTATTTAAAGTTACTTTTATCAACGATTAATAAACTGTCTTCTCGGCGTATCATTTCATTTCACCATATAGGTATCTAAAGTGAAACAGTTCCAGTGAAAAGAAACATGGACGAGCCGCTTTCAATCCCAGCGAGTATAAAGAAATTAAAGCGTACAAAACGAAAATTCGTTCGACACGGCAGTTTTAACCGATCTCGCCAACCCCGCACCCCTTCCGCCGACGAGGAAATGAACTCGCGAGGAGCGGTGTCGGGGTGATGCTCTCTCTCCCTCTCTCTCTCTGTAGACCCGCGCGCGCGATGCGGTCGACACCCTCACCTTTGGCAACTAAATTTCCGCGAGGAGCCCTACGTGCGACAGGGGTGTGCGCTCGCGAGGGAGAAATAATTACGAGGCTAAGGGTCGTCGTCGACCGCGCGCGCGCGGCGCAGTGTTCGAGCCACCGCCGTTCTCTTTACCGATCGTCTAGACTAGGGTATAGAGTGACGCGGCTGCTTTTTATTCCCTCCTCCTTTCACGCCACGTATGTACGTACCCCGCCGTCGCCGGCCGACCCGTCCTACCCTAACCCGACTCAAAACCGCGTCGCGACGAAAACGCGCGAATTTAATCCCCGCGCACGGGTTATTTTCGAAGATCAAAGCGGGGCGACGGAACCGCGAGATTGATACCGCTGGGAAACGCCCGACGACGGCGTCCCGGTTGCGGCAACGGACGCGCGCCGCGGCCTCCCCCCGCGGTCGATCCAATAAATAAAGCCGAGGAGCGCGCGACGGAGGCGAATTGTTTCTTCGCGCGCGCGCGCGCGCGGAGAGGCGCGGTCTCCTCGGGGAGTATTTATTTTTCGGTATCCCAAAGAAGGGGAGTGAGGGGGATGAGAGGGGGCCAGCTCGTTAACGCGTCCCGCATTTTCTGCACGCCGGGCCTCTCTTCGTCTTCCTTTTTTCACCCTCCACCTACTCCGCGCGCTTCCGCCCACCGTTCGCCTTCTTCGCGCGGCGCGCCACCGCCGCGTGCAGACAAATTGTGTGCCCGGGCTCTAAATCCCGTACGAAGCGAGCCGTGCGCCGGGATCGATCTCCGCGCTGCTGGCTGGCTGCTGCACCGCGAGGAAAAAGAAACGTGCAGGGGCGGGTCGCACTACCGCGATACGGGGGTATCGATCGAGCTTTGCCGTAATTGGAGCTAAATTTATTACGGTTACGTTGATTTATACGAGGCGAACGATATCCGCGCGTACAGGTAGGTACTATTCGAGCGGAAGTGTCGCAGAGCCGGTCGTTGGAACGCTTCGAGAAATGTTGGATGGTCGGAGAAGAGGCGAGATTTGAGGAAAATGTGGCGGAGAGATAAGACGATCCTTTCTAAACGCGTCTTCGAGTCGCGCGTTTCCACCTACGCACACACGCGCGGGATGAATAACGTCCCGACGAACCAGTTAACACAAATCTGTCGCCCTCCCTCCCGCCGTTCGCTCGGCTGCTTTATTTTCCGCGAATTCGCGCGCGGATATATCGCGTCAACCTTCGGACTGTACAGCGTGTCCCACAATAACAGTAACGGCGGAAAGTATCAGATTCCTTAAACTAGGTGTATAAAGTGCAAGTTATAATGTCGAGAGGGCCATAGATAAGCAACGCTGAGATAAGAATTTACCATAATAAATTAAACGTATTTTTGAATAATCCTAAGAGCACATTTATTCGATTAGAATGAATATCGATCGAATGTGTGTAAATATTATTGATTAAATGTAACATTATTTGGATTAAATTGTTATCTATTCGAATTAAATAAATGTGCTCTGAAGACTATCCAAAAATAAGTTTATTTCGATCAAGCACATTTTTCTTCCCAGTGCACTGAAGGAGCTTTAAGATGGCCAATAGGATGACAGCTCCGCTGGCAAACGTTGTTGATCCATAAATATTTAAGCGTAAGCTAAAGCCGGCTACGGTTATAGAGGAGAGCGGTTCTAGTAGTAACAGCTGTAAGTAGTAACAGACGTTTTATAGGATGATGCCATTTTCCGCGATGCGTGAAATCGCGGTTTTTGGACAAGCTAAGCATCGCTGAAGCCGTCGCAATCAACCAGTCAACTGGGCCTCTTCACCGCAGAGTGTGTGACGTGAAATTCTGACACGTAAGTTTGAATTTTCATTTTCATATAATTTTGGTCTGTACATTTTATTATCGTGCCTTATGTAACTACGTAACACTAGATATGTGAGTCTTCCACGGTCACAAGCATGTTTTATTAATAATATATGAACCTACTATATTTCAATTCATAGTGAAAATAATCATGTAAAGTAACAATATTTTGAGGCAAGTTATAACACCTTACAACTTACCCCCACGTTACCAAACGAAAAATGAAACGTTGAATAACTTACGGGGTATCCAAATTTTATCATAGGTATATTATTATATATTAGAATGAGGATCTATACGAAACCTTTGACGCATGTATTTAGGTAATTAAGAAAAACTAATATTTAATCGAGAATGTAGATGGAAGAAATGAAGTTGATCCAGTATTAAAAATTGTTAAGTCTTAAGATTTATAAGCCTTTTATTATAGTATATTTATGCTCAAAAACTACAACAATTCATTTCCGTTACTCGCCCCATGCCTGTTACCACTAGCAAGACCCGATTTTGTTCACTAAAAGTGGATTTATTTCGAATTTATTGATTGAACTTACTACTTTAATATTAGGAGTGGTCGGTGAATAAATAAGCTAAATGGTAAAACATTTTCCATTTTTGTCATTACACCCGTTATAAGCAATGTGAAATGAAAATAATGAATAATAATATGAACATTTTACACAACTACTCCCGCTCTCCCCTACTCGCAGAAGAAATCTCTAACGCCGAACTGCTGTTAGTCGATTGAGATATCATCTATGAGTGTGATATCGTAGCAACCCTTGGACGATGCCGCTTATGCTTACTTAAGAACTGCTGTCCCATTGATCATCTTAAAACCCTTTTAGTTCCTTAAATTTTGCCCCGCTCGACATTATAACTTGCACTTTATACACCTAATTTTTAACAAGGGATCTCCCATTTACCGTTGACATGGTCATTGTGGGACATGCTGTACACCGTTTTCCATCTCGTCGTCTTCCCTTTTGTCGCGCGCGGCGTGCCGCTTAATTTTAGCGAGACGACGAATGGCGGCCTGTGATCTCGCGGGGCATATATTCTCGAGCCGGGGGAACGCGTCGACTGCACGCCGGTGAACCGCGACGCCACGCGTCTCCACCGGAATCACTCGGCACGTCGTTGGGATGCCTGCGAGACGCGCCCGAATTCGTTTCGTTTCGCTCTCCTTCGTATATATACGTATATCTTGCGTCTCCCTTTCTCTCTTCGTTCTCCTCGTCCCTCTCGCGCGCAACGCGTTCTTATTCGTCTCCGCGTCGGATGTCGGGACCGGGGAGGGCGGGAGGGGCTCGAGCCGCGAGATGAGAAATTGTCTGCTCCTTCCGGCAACCACCGAATCTCAAGATCGTCGGAGATTGAAACGATTCCAACTTTCCGCGTTGGGTAAATAAGATGAATATGCGGGGAAAAGTAGGTATGGATGTACGGGGGATGTGTTCGCGCGTTATACGGGGGTGCGCGATCTGTTTTGGATAATTGTGCCTGGCGAGGATTTGTGGACGTTGATCGATGGGATAAAATTTGAGGCATAATAAATAACGGGTTTGTAATAATTGCAGAATTGTCGTACATCGAATGTGTTACAGATACACCGAGAGCCCAGACGGAAAAGTTCTATATATTTTTTATTTAGTCCTTATGTGAATTTGGTCATATAAGGATTATATATGATTTCTATGTTAACCATGTAAGGGCAATATATAAATTATTGAACGTTTGTAGAATCCATATACAGTAGTTTGTACACAGTTAATACAGAAATCATATATGATCCACATGTGACCAAATTCACGTATGAATTATGTACAAAATATGTAGAACTTTTCCACCTGGGAGAAATAATAATAGTTAGTGCCAATAGAATATTTCTGAAACCAAGAATATGATTATCTCAAAAATTGTTTGGAATACAGATTCTCGGTTGAGGAGTATATGGACCGCGTTATGCAAAAGCGGATTAAGCGTCATTGTATTCCATAACGCTTCATAACCATAATTCAAGAATACTTTATAGTCGGATAAGAAATTCTTCCTGTGCGAAAAAAACAATTGCGTGAGCCTATCGAATATTTCCTTGTGCGAAGAGAATCATATGGCTTGATCTTGCAATAATGTTATGTTTTTAATTGATGAAAATATTTTTTGCCACTAGCAATTATTTCTTTTAGTATATACCTACTGGAAAAAAATTATTAGGTTGAAATGGCAAAACGCATCTAGTTAAACGCGTTTAGTTATTCTAATCAAAATACTGGTTGATTGAACCAATATTCATTTATGCTAACCAGAAAGTAGTCAGTCAAACCAATCAGATGGAGGATCCATATTTACTTAACAGTTTGGTCATTATCTCCAAGATTTTTAGTTAAACTGACTAAATTTTTTTTCTTAATACAGGAGTAAGGAGACATTCATATATTTCGTTATGTTATCGAGGGCCGAAGAAAGGAGAAGAAAGGAGGACGCAGCAGAATGTAACGTCGAGTGTTAAGCATAAATAGGAAACACGTGATGAAGAGGGGTAAAGAAATCCTATAAATTTGCGTGACGTAATATGTAAATGGCCTCTAAACAAGTATACGTATTAATATAAAATACTTCCATCCCCTATGTGTTCTTGCGATAGTAAAATTGAGGAACACGTAGAAAATTGCAGGAAATATACAATCATTCGGTGGAAACATAATCAACCAATCGCGAGATTAACCGTCTCGATTCTACAGTTCGATTTCCCGGGGACCGTGAATCGTTCGCTCTTTGGAAGAAAGGTTTCCAATCGGGTTACCGCGGATCATCGCCGTCGGTCGGTGTATAGAAACGGAACAAACAAACAGGCGCCTGCAGTGGTTTCGCATGCCCAGTGAGGCACCACTCGGCGTACCGAGTAATGCACCACACAGAAGTGTTTACGATACGCTCGGACGGCTGCGTGAGGATCGTATCCTGAATTCAGGAAATCCAGGTAAATCAATTCCAGGGATGTTCTATCTCGAGTCTGGACATTCTTGCACAGGGGACGGTACGATACCGATGTACCTACATTTGGCATGCGTAATACTTGTATTTATATAAATAATCGGCTTTAGATTTTGGAATTAATTGCCATTGGATCGCATCCGAGTACTCGATGTGCGAAGCATCCAAACGAGCTTTTATCTTTCCTTCGTCGACTCGTAAACTGAGAGAAAAAATAATATATTCAATTAAATCGGCGTTTACGGGTGAGGGAATGCACTATTATTACTTAGTTACTTCAACTGATAAATTTGGTTATAACAATTAACAGCTATTCGAGTCAATTGCACCCAGGAAAAAAGTCTAGTTAAATGCGAACCTGATAGAAGAATTTATTTGAGATAAATAGGAATTTATTTATATCGAACACAACAATTTATTTCAATTAAATAAATGTTTGAATATCTTTTTAATCTAGTACGAAATTGGTAGAACACATTTATGGTATTCAAAAAGACTGTTGTGTGTTCGACGTGAATACATTTCTATTCATCTCAAATAAATTTTTCTATCGGGTTCTCGTATTCAACTAGACCTTTCCCCTGAGTGTGCTAGCCAAGTAATTACATAATCTGCGTTTCGCATTCGTATAACTGTCGACTTAGTCATATCTACTATACTTTTTCTCGGCGTAACATCGCAACGAAATCTTTCAAAACAACCGCGCGAGCGGTGCATTAGCTAATCCTTTCGCGAACGGGGACTAACGCGACCACGCGCGCGATCCCTACATCCCCCGGCGCTTTTAATGGTCCCACGCGAAGGCGAGAGAAAGGTTAGTCCGGCGGAATGAAGCTTTTATTCGAGGTCTAATGAAACATTGGCCGTCGACACGAGATCGTAAAGATCTCTTTTTCCCAACGCGCAAACTTTCCCCGCGCCACACCGGTTCTGCGGTGGTCCACCGCGTGCGGGACGCTGGGGAGCGCCGCGCTCTATATTTCAACCCCGGTATACCTTCTCGAAGTCTGGAAAGACGTATAGTGGTTTGCGAGCTAAGTCTGATCTACCGCCCTCGTTATTTCGTCCAAACTGTGGTTTGCGTTCCGCGCGGGGCATTCCGCAGTCTCGCCTATGGCTGTTTTGCCTTGAAAGGAATCAGTGACTATTTTCCGTCCATCGTTCGCCTGATGCAGTTCGTTTGATGCATCGACATGCGTGCACATGAGTACCTGTATGCTTTCCTTTGAAGTCGACGGGTAAAGCGCGTATCGCGCGGCGCATGTCACGTGACCTTATCGGAATTAGATCGGAATTAGAATCGGAGTTAGAAATTTTGCAATGAAATCGGTCTACTCGTTTTTGTATATTAAAGTTAACTACTTCTTTGGATTTAATGTTCTTCGTATTAATTTCAATTTTTGTGTTAATTTTGACGCAAAAAATGTTGGATTAACATAAAGAATCGGTTGATTTTAGCATACAAAAATGGATGGACCGTGCCTAATACGAGTTTTCCACCTGTGTAAACATATACATGTGTGCATACGTATTTGCATATGTGTGGAAAGTATAATGCATGCTAGCTGTTTTATAATATTTATATTTGTACGATTTTTTAATGTTTTTAAATCTCCATTTAACTACTCAGCCTGTAAACCCCTCTATTGAACCTGAGGGTGAAGTGGAAATAACAGACCATTTTTAGGCTCAGTGGAGGACTTAGGTTCCCAAATTAAAATGTTAAACCTACTATTTTAGGTTTATAGTAGGTTTATTGAAGCCGTCTAAAAAGTGGCCTGTTATTGGCCATTTCACCCGATTTTAGATTCAAAAGAGGGGCTTAGCTTGAGTAGGCCAATGGTAGGCCGAATAGAACATTAAAAGCAATAGAATAAGACTACATTTTTCGACTCAGAACGATTCATATTCAAATAAATGATCAAATGATAATATGGGGTTCCTTCCTGAACCTATATGCATGGTGTCATTTAGTCTTACGCCATTGTTATCTAACGCCAAAAGTGGTTTATATAGGTAGGACCATACAGCAGAATTTTGTACAGTGTATATGATCCATATGAGGATTCGGTCATATACCTATGTATTACATATATATGATTTTTATATTAACCATATACGAGTTATATATGGATTATACAAACACTCAAAAATCCAAATGCAGTCCTTATATGGTTAATATAGAAATCGTAGAATATATAATTCATATTTTACCGAATCCACATATGGACCACATACAAATTTGTAAGGGAGGTATGCGTTCATAAAAGCACCTGTTATCGGATGGTGTTATCTTTATTGAATTCTTAATCATAAAAACCTTAACGCGCTTCCGCTTCACATCCTTTCCGCACCCTCGCCCTCACAAGACTCCTCTTTTCCAAAAAGTCCGCTCTGTTTCTTCCCCTATTTTCCCTTTCCACTCATCCCTTCGCAGGTCACTTCTACCCTTCCCTGCATCAGCCCACACAATTGCTCGCACACAAATACTCACACCCCTTCTTACTTACATGCTCTTATCTTACAAACTATATAGAGCTTTTTCGTCTGGACGAGATATGCATGTTCGTGCGAAATAATGCAGTGCGTTTATGCGCCTCTAAAAGTAGCGCATGCGATAATCGCCGCGCAAAATGAACGCGAAATAATTGTCTTCGCCTCCGACGATGCACACAACCCTCGCGGTGCAACCCACCTCCGTGTAACGCAACGACGCACCCCGCGCGAGGCCGCCGACCCCCGTCGCCCTGCGCGACTACCCCCGCGGCTACTTTCTTGCGGGTTTCGCACCATTACTCCAGCGGGCTCCGGTGACAGCCGATAATTGGACGTGTCCTTTGGTCCTTCCCTCCCGGGCCGTCCGCCACGCGCGGCCTCGCCTCGCCTCCTCCCGGCGCGCTTCCACCGCGCGCGTCCCACCTTGATGGATGTTGCCCCGCGCGCGGGGAAAAGGCACGCGTCCCTCGCGCGCGGGGTCCGGCCGATTAATCCAATATACTCTTTGGGCTCTCGCGCGTTCGCTTCTCGGCCTTTCGAAGATTAAAGATAAGCTTAGCGGGGCGAGAGATTAAGCTCGGCGACCGAAGGTCAAAGGGGCGAAGGAAGGGACGAGTAGCGCGGTAACGAGAATTTCCCGGTAATCTCTCTCTCTCTCTCTCTCTCTCTTTAGCGGCCCGGAGATCGAGTCGCGCAGCGGAGCACGAGGCAAAGGGCGAATGGGTATACGGATTCTCGGATTTGGCTCGCGCCCGAAGAAAAGGTGCCGGGCGCCGCTTCGATCAGCGGCGACAGCGCCATTGTCGCCGTGGATTTCCAATTAAAGCCGGGGTTAGAGCTACGGCGTCGCGAGAGCTGCACCCTCTCCCCCGCCGTCGATGTCCGCTTCCGCCCACCCCTCCAAGCGCCTCGTCGCGCGACGCATTCGACATTGCGTCGCCTCCGCGCGGACCACCGCGGGGCAGCGCGGCGTTATTTTGTTTTATAATTGAATCCGGTTGTCGCCGCTGATAGGCGACCGATTGCTTCCGTTTGGCAAACACTAACTTTTAATTATTTTCGCGGCCGGGGAAATTGATTCGGCTAAACAGACCGTGACAATGAGATAAACGCGCGGAACGGGTATAGAGGGGCGGAGGGGTGGAGAGGCCGCGAGAGAGGGCCGTTTAAAATCTAACCGCGCAAACATCAGCGGCCGGTGATTGCTTCGTTTTGTGGAAATACCCCGAGTATGCGCGCGGAAGAGGGGAACGGCGGGAGGGTAGGGGGAGGACGACGGCGCGCGGCGGGTTTTGTGAACGCCGGCGGGAGAGGGCGCTCTCCGCGGAATTTTGCATCTGAAACGAAAAATCGGGCAGAAAGCTGCGTCGCGGGACGCGCGCTGAATTAATGCGCCCCCGTGGGACTCGGCTTTTGCGCAAATATTGAAAGTGCAAATTTGGAAAGAAGTTGCGCTTTTAACGTGGCTGGCCGGGGATGGGGGGGGGGGGGGGGGGGTGGACTACATTTGGAGAACTGCGGCGGCTCGTTCGAGGATCGTTTGTCCGGTGTGGAAAAAAAAAATGTCGGTATTTAGGATGGGGCGGACGATGCGAGTGCACGGAAAAAAAAATAATTTGTTACTATAACATTATTGGAGTTACTATGACAAAATTTGAGTTAAAATAGTGATAACAGATCGATTTGTTGTGATAGCTAAAAGAAAGAAAGAAAAACGATAATTTTCATTGCAATCAAAGAAATCTGTCGAACATTTTCATCTCAACAGCAAACTATTTTTGTTACTGTACAGCAAACTATTTTTGGCGCTATCGGCCAATCATACTGCGTTCTAGGTCGGGGCGTGGTTTAGGCGTTTGAGGCACGATTAATTAATTCTTTTTCTCCAATATAGTTACATATTATTAAAAAATACGGTGCTCTCTGGTCTTTATAACACGATAGCTTCATGCAGTGAAATTTTCAAGGAAAAAAAATTTCATGCAAGTTCCTCATTGCACCTACGCAGAATTCAGTTGCATTGACAAGAATATATTTGCAACTTTGACTTTATAAATCCACCATAAGAATTTTTTTCCGTGCACCGAGAGCATTATTTATTTATAGTTAATAAGTGCTTTTTTGAATATGGCGAAATGAACATTTTGTTCGATCACGTAAATATTCATCAACTCTATTACGATATTTATTTGCCACAATTTGATCCTTCGAAGCAACTATCTGAATGAGATAAACATTTAAAAAATAAGTAACCATATATTTTCTTGTCTAAACGAAATATTTATTTCACCGTATTTGAAATTACATTTATTCAGTATTAATAAACTAGTTTCTCGGTGTGTATTTATAAAGTCCGAAAGACGAAGTCGATTTGACGAAGCAGACGGGACGATTTAAATAAACACTCGATCAAAGTCCGATTAAATGAATACATCACTCGCGCAATCAACTACACTAAATTATTTGCTCTAAAAAGAAATACACGATCATCGCGCTGCTTCAATCATATACGAGTAAAATTTCATTTAGAGAATCCTCATTCCGAGCGTAGCTATCATCGCCCGAATAATCAGCGAAACAATCGCCATTCGACGTGCGCACTCCGACCCCATTCAAACCCCACGCATTTCCTCCGCGGCAAAGCGTTCGATTCTATCATTTCGCCCTTCCCGATCCATTCCACACCGAAACATAATAGTCCGCGCGTACGAGCTCCACGTTTTCTCTCCGATTTTTTCCCCAGCGGAATTTTCCCAGGAAATGCGATCGGAAAACGGGGAAAATCGCGCGCGCGTTGTATTTCGCCGGTGGACGATTAAAAGTGGGCGATGTTTAGCATGTACGATCACTCCGGGGAGTCGAATCGAACGTATAGCGTCCGGCCGGATGCAATTATCAGACGCGAGTTCGCCATGCATTAACATAATCGAATCCCGTCCACCCACCGCCACCCCCGGCCCTCTTTGCGCCCTTCCCGCACGCTATACTGTACGGCAAAACCGAGCGAGCGACGACAGCCATTCCCGTTCGCCCGGCGAACGCAATTATTCATAAGTGTGCAGAGCGTATAACGGTCCACCGATGAAACCTGGCGCGCGCGCTTATCGCGATTGGGCCGCAAAAGCCGGCTCCGTGAATTGGATCCAAATAATCCGCGTCGTTAAAGGCGCGCGCCTAGCGCCTCGATGCGATCGCACGAGGGAGAGAGAAAATCCGAGCGTATATATATATATTTACCATTCATTTATTTCCATTATTTATCATTTTACGAAAAAATCTTTCGAATAAAAGTTACTTGGTGTCAAAAGAGGGGCGTTTAATATATGTAAGTGATTTTTAATAACATGCGTTATTTACCATATATGAAGGTCACCTCTATTTTTTTAAACGGAATTCGACATTTTCGTTCTTCTAAAAGTTGTAAAGCTTTTTGAGATGAACAAAAAAAGGTATGAGGTGAAAGGCCCATTCGTTGGACGGTTTGTGAGATGCTACTGCTTAAAGTACAAGAGTAAGTTGCGCTGCGTGTGACTAATTCCCCAGACATAACTTTCTCTTAACTCTTGCTCTTGTACTTTGAGCGGCAATATCTCACAAATGATCCAACAAATGGGCGCTGTTGGATCTTATATCTTTTTTATCCATCTCGATGAGCTCTACAACTTTTATGAGGACGAAAATGTCGAGTTCCATCTAAGGGTGGTCTTCATATCTCGTAGACAACACGTGTCATCAAAAGTCATTTAAGCCGTCCATACATGCAATGGCATACTTGATAGATAGACTTGTTCACGTCGCTTGTACAGGCAAACTGGAGTGTGTATGTGACAAAAAACTTGCAGATATCCCTACCTGTAGAGGCGACCGAAAAAGAATCAAAAATTTATTTTTTTTTACCTGAACAGGTACACCTTATCGGGTACACCGTTGCGTGTATATGGCCGGCTTTATATATATATCATTCGTCCCCCTCGATACAAAAATAACTTTGATTCGAACAATTTTTTCATAAAATTACAAACAACGGAAATAAATGGATGTGGTCCTCAATAAACTTACACCCTGTATATGCGAGTCCGACGCGAAAGCGTTGGGGTAATCGGGGGATGACGCGCGCAAAGACCATTATTGAAACGAGTAACGATCCTCGCGCGCACCGGGAACGGAGAGAGGGCCTCGACTTTACACCTCCGCGGTTTAAGAGAAAGGAGATATTCATGCGAGGGACGCGTGAGAGGGTACGGCGCGCGCGTCGCGTCGCGAGGCGGAATAACGTTACCTGCGTCGTATTCTCCGGGATATATATATGCCGCGCACACACACACTGCGGTGTAAAGCGCGTCTGGAAAGGGGGATGGCATCCCTCTTTCACGCGGTGGAAACATCGCGGTTTTCCACGTTTTATTTGAGGATTTGCCACAGCAAAGCATACAGATCAGGCCGAAAGTATTCGTAGCAAATACACTAAAACAAAACTAAATGTTCCAACCGAATTGTTTGGATTGAAGGGTAAATTTCGTGAAACTAACTGTTGTGTATTTTGTTAGGCTGTATATAAATGGAATAACTAAATTTGTATCGTCTCACTCGATAAAATTCTTTTTGTCGATAGATGAAAATCGATTCGATTTCACTACTTTGTTAAAATCAATCCAAGTTGGTTTGTTTCAACCAAAGTGTTCGTCGGACAAACGGTGAAAGTATTGTGTTAACTACACCGAGAAAAAAGTCGTTTAAATCAACTAAATTTTGAGGTTATGGGCGTTCAACTAAATATATAGTTACTTTAACAAATATTTAGTTAAAGCTGCTAAGTAGCTATAATACGTTAGTTACCTCAACTAAATTTTAGTTACTTAAGCTACATATTTCTTGAGATAACTGTATATTTAGTTGTCCGCTCGAGTGATTGTGATTTAGAAACTTTTGTTTTCAGTGTATTCGAGTCAGTACGGAGCTCGATACGTGCGGGAGCCGCGCGATTTCGATTTTCTCGCCGCGAGAAAATTGGACGCAATTACGCAGCATCACGCACCTTGCCCATGCGAGGCGTGCAGTGCGCGAGCGGAGGAGAGACGATAAGTATAGGTCTGCTCTCCGAAGTGGAACAAAGACTCGCGTCGTACTTCCGTGAATTCTCTCTACTCCTCTCTCGAGACGTCCGCCGTTCCGATTCAATATTCAAGTATCCATCCGCTCGCGCGTACGTGCTACCGTCACGCGATGTTCGACCAAACGATCGAGCACACGCTGCGTACGATCCTTCCGGGAATTGCGGCTGGAAGAGCACCGGCGTGTGTGGATGAAAAAAAAAGAGAAGAAAACTGGGAGAAGTTGCCAAAATCCTGCGGGGAATTACTTTTCCCCCTTCGTGGAAACGCGTCGCACGGCTGCTTCGCGGATGGGGAGGGAAACGGCGCGTTTTCGTCGGGAGAGCGCGATAGTCCGTACAGCGGGAGCCGCGTCGTGAGAAGCGCCGGAGAAATCCCGAAGGAGATTTCTTCTCGTGGCTCTTCGATGAAAAACTGAAGTCGAAGAGGCGGTTCTTTTTCCTCTTTTTTTAGTTTCTTTCGTCGCATCCGATACGAACTCATCGTGAAAGCATGTACATTGAGAGAGCAGTTTATTTATAGTTAATAAACACTTGATTATGGCGAAAGAAGTATTTTGTTGGGCTAAGCAAATATTTATTAACTATCACCTGGTTTTCGTGTTCGAATGGAATGAGCCTTCTGCATTGAGAGAACAATTTATTGATCGTTAAAAATGTAATCTGAAATATGATATAATACATATTTTTCTTAGGATAAAATATTATTAAAATGTTTGTTTCATTCTAACGGTTGCCTCGAAGAATTTAATTGCATCAAATAAATATCGCAATAATTAATGAATATTTGCCTGGTCCAACAAAATGTTTATTTTGCAGTATTCGAACAAACCGTATTTATTCACAAATAAACTACTTTCTCAGTGTAATTATATTGAGAGGAAAAGAAGAGATGGCTTTAAATATATACATATGTGTTAATTGAATATTTTGAATAGCACATTATTTATTTGATTCGAACAAATATGTCGATCAAATGGAAATACAATTCGATTCGATCAATAATATTTAGAGGAATCTAATCTATATTCACTCGAATCCTGTAAATATGATATCAGGAATATTCAATTATCTTGTTTATTTGAATTAAACACGTTTCTTTCTCAGAGTAGTTGTTCTTTATGCCCCGTTTCACTTCAAGTAATTGATCTCATCTCACACTGAGAGAAAAATGGATAGTAAAATCAACCATTATCGCAAGATTGAATTTTCTTGGTTGCTAGTAGCATATTTATGTTGAAATGAATCACAAATGCAGTCAAAACAACTTTTGTTGCATGTTCATAGTAACAATGAGGTTGTGGTTTACGACAGCCATGCACCGTAGTTGAATTAACTACAAAAGTAGATTAATAATATTATTGCATATCAGTGTCACCTACATAAAAAAAAAAGTTAGGAACATTTATCGACCATGCTGCAAGTTGACCTGGTTGCAGCAATCTTGATCTTTCGTTACTATAACCAGAATCTCACTGCTTAGAAGAACTGTAGTATTATAGTTATGTCAAAATCGACGGCTATTTCTAGTCGAATTACGCTTCTTTTAACCAGACTCTTTTCTAAGTACACTTAAAACGGGAGAAAGTTACATCACCAGATGATAAGACCTCCCCCGCCGAGGCGCGATATCACAAGGCATGGACCGAGGACAGAAGCGCGTTGCTATACCCACGAGGTTTGCTACTGAATGCTAATGCACCGGTCTCGGATGCTACGACGTAGCGAGCAGCTGTCGCGAATCTCAGAATTCGATGTCGACGCGCCGGATGGAGCTGCGATTCGCGCGATCGTCCTTCCCCGCGAAGCGGAAACGCGGGATGTGGCATTTCCGATCTCATGACGCGCCGTGCAAGAAGTGGAGCTGTCGAAGGAGGAGGACGCGGGAGAGAGGATGACAGGGAGGGAAGGTGGAGGCGTCGATGAGTATTCGACCCGGTTGGAATTAACTCGGCATCGTAAAGCGATAGTATACGGACTTAATGGGCCCGTAAAGGCAATCACGGTCGCGTGTCTAAAGTGACGAGGGACATCCGTCGTGCCGCGCTCCACCCACGCGACCGAGAGCAGTCGAGATTTATTGCGGCATAACGCACGGTCGGACCGCGCGCTGTTATTATAATATCTTGACACGGTGGGTTATATGCTCGCGTATTATGATAAGTGCTCGTGCGTGGGCAGGTGGCGAGGGGGGGGGGGAGATAGAGCGAGAGAGGGAAAGAGATTATCCAAAGCGTGGCAGAGGAGATTATGTCCGCTCGTCTCGTGTGTGCGTTTCTAGTGGAGCGAGCAGTTAATGCGCCTAAAAGAGAGTTTCAGTCCAGCTGTATGATTGTTCTCTTTTTTTTTCTGCGAGGATTGGCTCATTTTTAATACGGAATTGGATCCGTGTAAAGATTTCGTGAGACGGATTTTAGTTCACTCTCCAAATATTAATGGAAAGATATGTGATTACGAGGTAAAGGGAAGATAAATTACGAAATTACATTACGAAAATAAATGTACTCGTGTCGATTATACATGTTATTGTTAATAGTCCTGAGAATGCATTTATTCGATTCGAATGAATATCGATTAGATGTGCCTATGTCAATATTTTTGATTCAACTGAGTTTTATTTGGATCAAATCGCAATTAGCTTGAAAACGTCCATTTTTATAGAGCAAATTTTATCTCAGTGTGTGTGAATCAATTATTTCAATTAAAATTCTGAATAAAATAATTACTTAATTCAATATATCAGGTATTATTGATTCAATTGAATTTTATTTGCTCAAATCGCATTAATTTGAATCGAATAGACGTGCTATCCAGAAACACGTTTATTTTTATCGAGCAAATTTTCACCTCGGTATGTGAATCTGCGATTTAAATTAAAATTCTCTCTGAACGAAATGATCACCTCACCAGTAGTTTCATCGTAATACCCCGAACCAATGAAAGGAACCTTTCTTTTTCGCCGTCTCACGTATCCCCGTAGCCACGTATACCCAGGTGCCCTTGCGGTGTCCCCATAGCGACTCCACAGGCTGTACATATACCCTACTAAACCCAGGATCACAAGGAAAAACCGTGTCGAGCTCCGAGGACGACCCTTCCGGGTACAGTTTAATGGGGGGATGTTCGCTCTTACGCGTGATAAGATAAAGGTGGATCGGTTCGTAACTACCGCGGACGTCTCTTCCTCCTCGTTCGCTCTCGAACTGCCGCCGTTGGATACCGGATCGTTAAAAGGTTCGAACACGCGGCCTCGGCGCGGTTTCCCGTCGGCTGTGCGGCTCGCTCTATCGCCTGCACTTTTTTTTCGCACCTGGTAATGACCGCGTCGTCGTTCGTGTGTCATCAGCCGCACGGTAAAGGCAATGAAGACGAATAGCTGTGCGCATAGGTGGCCGCGCGACCGGCGCGGTCGGCCCCTTTGTCTCCGGATACGGTGAAGTGTCGATAAATATAGGGGTGGAGCGAGAGTTATGCTCGGGAATTGCTTGTTGCAATTCATTCTTGCGCCAGCTGCGATTGCTCATGCATTCGTAACGAATGGACTCTAGGTACCTACACGAACAAAGTAGTTGCTCAATTTCGATCGAAAAATTCTTACTGCAGTTTCCCCGGTTTAAATCATTCATTTTGTCTGACTTTTTTTGATTTGCGAGATGTGAAAACCACTGAATACTGTAGTAATGTATTTTAAAAAATACTTATGTCTTTGCCCTAATCGGATTGTTTCATAGTTCAAAACTATAATCGGGGAGGAGGGATAAAATTGAGACGTCAAAAATATTACACGTATAGGTATGCTGAATGACACTGAAATCAATTGATATGTTATCAGATCACTTATGCAACAATTTAGAAAGATATGAATACGTTTTCTCTGTATTTAAAGAGCTTATCACTCAGGACAAGCTCAATATGATATAGTAATTTTAATTAAAGTTGCTGCACAAATTTAATATAAGATAACTGAAGAAAGAAGCCTCCGAAAACCCCTTGGGCTTATCAAAAATTTCTTAACATTTTCCAGTTTTCCAGTTTTTCTAGTTACCACGTATGTAGTAGTACCTATAATAAGTTTTTGAATAATTCATCCGATCGACGAGTACGTCGATTATATTTTTTCACTTTCGCCTATTCCTTTGTGGAACACTCAACTCAAATTTACGAACAGAAGCAAATCGAGTGCTACACGGCAGGACCTCGTAAGTGCAAATCACTGAAATGTAGTGTTACGAGGTCCTGCCGTGTAGTACTCGAAATGTACTTTTAGATTGCAACTCCGTTGTGCAGATAGGCATTACATCACATGGAAAAAACTAAATTTGTTTTAGTAACAAAATCGAAAATCAGGTATTATCTGAAGCAGTATTTTTTGTTACGGTAATAAAAATGGTTTGCCGTTAGGATGAAAATGTTTGAATCGTCTTCTTGGTTACAATGAAAATCAAAGCTTTTCCTTTTTTTTCTCGTCGCCATAACATATCGATCCGTTATCACTATTTTATCTCAAATATTTGTCATGATAACTTAACTTAAAATAAATTGTTTTCCGTGCACGATTTTCTTTTAGTACAGATGCTATAATTAGGATCCTCGGCAAGGACGCGGATCCAGAGTCCAAGGTCGTCACGGAAAACCAACCAAACTTTCAACCCATCGATTCGCAGCTCGAGAGGCCCGCAGCCCCCATTAAATAATCGTTCGCCAAGGCGACGGAAAAGGGGAAATCGCGGTAATCCAACCGTCGCATTTCATCGTCACTTTTATCGTCCGCCGAATTACCGACCTCTCGAACGCGCGACGAAACCCTCCCCGGGTCCCGTTTCGCGCCCCGCGTACGGCTCGATCCTCCACCGACGCGGGTACCGAAGGGGTGAGAGAGTTGAGGGTTCCTCGGCCCAGTTTTTTCCTCAGCCTCCACCCACCCGCCTCGTATATACATCGGCCATGAATGTTGCAGAGTCGGCCCTTCGAAACCCCACGAGTGGAGGGGTGCGGGGTGGATGAGACGCGAGCGTCGTAAAAACAGCGACCTCCACGCCGCGGACATTTTAATATTTGATCGCACCGGCGAACGAACGCGCGCGCGCGTGAAGAAACGAGCGAAGGGCTGGGACACGCGCGCGGCTCGGCGGTGAGGGGGGGGGAGAGGAAGCGCGGTTAAGAGTCGCGAGGGCTCGCGAGTTTAAATATTCATTCGCGGAGACGTAAAAACGCTTCCGGCAGGAACGACTCCGGGGGTTGCCGGTAGCGCGGCAGACGGGGCGGTCGTAACGTGGTCGAGAAAATTCTTCGTCCCTTAACATTAGAACCACGTGACTGTGCCACTTTTGGTCCATCTTGAAGTTCTTTCGTTTTCAATTAATTTATATTTGCTCCGGGAGTTCTCGTTTTTTGTGACTTTTCACAAATAGTGATCATAATTATAATTACAATAAATTTCACTTTTATGATGACAACCCTCTGCTGGAAAAATTCAGATTTACCTCAAACCGCGATTGGGTCATTTTTGACCCATCGTAAAACCACCGTAAAACCAATTTTCAAAATTTGGAATGTAACAAAGTCAAATCTTAAGTTTTGTATATATAGGTACTTTTTCCATTTTCAACAAGTTTGCCCTGAAAGGGTTAAGATCAGCGCCATCGTGTTCCATTGCTTTTTATTTTATCGACAGAAGCTCAGCACAGCACTACTTGTGACAATTAAGTGTCGCATCAACATCCACTATACAAAGGAGAAGGGACTGCGCTTCGCATGATAGCGTCTCTCAGGCGTAAAAGTTCTATATATTTTGTATATAATCCATATGTTGTTTTAATCATGTATGGATTATATATGATTTCTAAATACATCAACTATATAAAGACTATATACAAATTTTGGATGTTTGTATAACTCATGTGTAGTCCTTATACAGTTAATATAGAAATCACATATAATCCATATATGGATTATATAGACAATATATCGATATTCTCGCGCACAAATAGTACACTTCTTCTTTTTACTTTATTACGTGTACGAATGAAACTGTTGTTAGCCGTAGCCAAACATACCCTAAAGTTTCAATAACGTGTTTTATTTAATAACGACTTTTTGTTCATCTATCCGATTATCACAATAGAGTAACATGTGTCATAAGTAACCCATCCGCGGTTCCAGGGGTAGCGCAAATCTCCTCGCTTCTAGCGTTAAATCCTACCGAGCCGCCTAGCCTATTCGCTTCCGTACCTACTTACGCCTTCGACGGAGGTCTTCGTCGACCGACCCCGTTGCCGTTGCCGATAGTCGTTTCGTTTAGAGACTAACGTCGGTCGAATCCAATTTATATGTTACATAGATTACCACTTCTTCCCCCAGTCCTCACCCCGTAATGCGGATAGGTTCGATGTTATTACTCGCGCGAGCGAGGAGAGCTTGGATGGGTGTACGGAGAGGTTTGAGGGGCGAGACGGATATACGGAGGGAGGTTAACGTGTGCACACGCGTATACATCGCGAGAGAGGCCGCCCTTTGGAGTAACCTGATTAAAGCGCGCATTAGCAGCCGGCTGCAGCGGCGTCGAGCCAAGCATATATTCATCGTGGCATTTATTTTTTTTTACGCGGGGGTCAAGTAGTCTGCGTCGATATTGATCACGGCTCGCAAATCGCTCTTCGATGGAATTTACGGATAGATGTAAATAAATTCATTAATTTTTCGCGACAAATTGCTAATGGTAACGCGATGGAATCGGTAAATCGACGGTGATAACCGGGAGAGTCCTCTTTGAATTCGATTAACAACCCTTCCTGCGATGGAGGATGCGAAAGGGGAAGAAATTCGGGGTCGAACGCGAGAGCTACGCGCATGCCTAACAGTAATAGCGCGCTGAAGACTACGGCGAATGTATGTATAGCACCGCAGATAAGGAGTTATAGATAACGAGGGCTTTAGAATAACGTTACGCCGCGCGGAGTACCTTCTATCCCCGTCTCGTAAAGTTGTTTATCATCCGCGGCCTGTCTCGTAAACGCATCGCGATATGGGACGTTAAACCAAGGGATGGGAGGGCCTTGGTGAATATTGACTTCGAGGAATGGATGTGCGCGCGTGTGTGTGTCGTGGCGCGCGTCGCGGGTAAGGAAAAGAAACATTAGCAGGAAGAGAATGGAAAATCGAACGAGTGGGAGAAACCAGAAAGTAAAGATGAATTTCCGGCAAGAACGCTATTAGTTCTGGTTAGTACAGGTAGCTCGTTTATTGGTTTAATAATAATAGATATTTTAAAAATAGATACTTCATTTATAAGCATTGGATGGAAATTTAAGAAGTAAAATGCACCATACGTTGTACCTACTGAAAAGATTTACGAGCAAAAAACTCTTTGATCCTTTTTAAATATATTACATTGAAAATTTGATAGCACAATTTATTGAATTGCATACTTTGTCTACTACAATTTGTCTATTTTCTTGCAACTGTAGACGTTGTTACTAAAGAGACAAATTTCACCTTATAGGCAGGTAAGCACAAAGTATCATTTCACTGTACTCTACTATCTGGAACTTATGAAGTAACTTGTAAGCTGATTTCTATCGACATACATATATTAGTAGGTCGAGTGTTTCGCTAATGAACCATGATTTTTCCGATAAAGGACTTCATTTGTTATACTCAGTTTTAATTCTGTAAATATTTCATTAATTAAAGCATTACTGCACAAAAAAGTCTCTAACACTCTCCAGAATAAACAAGACATTAATTACTGAACTACAAAAGTTTAACGTGAAAATCGAAGACCACGCGTATAACACTTTAATGATCCTTTACCGGAAACACCATGGTTCATAAGTGAAGTCATTTTTATTTGAAAATGAAAATGGATATAAATTTATATTAATGCCACTCAATGATGTTCATTATCTAGAAGACTTTTCATGCATGGGTATGCGTAAAACATGGCTTCTCACCAACTGCGTTCACGTAGTTCTCTCGATACCCACCTTCCTCCGATAACGTACAGCAAGAAACGCAGCTCTCAGAGCATCGGATCCGCCAAATCTAAAAGTTTCGCGAAACTAAATTCACTCGAATTTCGTATAGACAGACGTCGACCTCCAGGCAGTGTTTCCAGACGCCTTTCGTCGTATTCACATCCCCGGCGTTCGTCTCGCGTCTCCTGAAATTCTTCTCTATCGAAAAGCACGCCTTTCATCCTCGTATCCCATCACGGCACGGATTTCGCAACCGACTCTCCTTTCCTTCGCCTTATAAATCTCTCGGATTTGAGGGCAGGGAGACCAAAGTGGCTCGCGGTGTCCTGACGGGTCCCTTGTCTTCCCGGGTGTCTTCCACCCCTCGGGCGACGCCACTTACGTCCCCTGAAAGGAGACTTTTCCCGGGGTGCCCGGATCAATTAAGCGAAACCCTTCTCCGAGATAAACGCGGAAACGATTGCATTTTGAGAGCCGCAAGAAGCGCGGCGGAGATGCCTTTCAGCTCGCCGCGCTATTATACTCGCGGGAGCGGTTCTCATAGCTCACCGGGCGCGCGCGCGCGCGCACAGCGAGATCGTCGTAACGCCCCGGGTAAATCCTCCGCGTAAACCGGGACGATCCGCGGCGCTCGGGGGAAACGTTGATGCGCTTCCGTCTCGTTAGGCTCCTTCTTCTCCTCCCGCTTCGTCGTCACCTTTTCTCCGACTTCTTGCGTTCTCCCCGTTTCCCTCGCTCGTTGTTTCGGCTCTTTAAGTCGACCTCTCGCATACCTCGGAGGTACGACCCTCGCGCGCTCGCGTTCCTCTCTCTCTTGTCCTCCACCTCGGTCCCTCCTCTTTCCACTTGATACGGCTTTGCTCTCGCGCGCGGGTCAAGGGACAAAGTGTTTTCTCGCGAAGAAACGACTCTGGGCTCCTGGGCGAGGATTTTCTCGACGCCTCGTAACAATTTGCACCGTCGTTTGTGTATCCTTTGTTTTCCGCTTGGTTTCTTATCCGGTACACGTGTACTTGCTCGTTATATAGATACGCGTCGGTGGAAGGCGGTGTACAAGTGCCACCGTGGGAATAATTGAGGGGCGTCTTTCAATTCCGGGGACTTTGAAAATAGCTCGTAGGAATTTTTCAGGTGACAGTCAGGATACACCGATGTAACAGGTGAAAATCGTTCGATCAGTATTCGAGTACCATTGATTAATATTTAACGCCGTCTAATGAACATCGAATTCTCAGTGAGCAATTACATCTGCTGGACTAGTGCGCTTTGAATAAAATTTCATATTTCTTGAAAGGCAACACACAAATCAAAAATACGTGCATCTCTCACGCGTCCCGAAATAACTCTACGCGGATAACAGCTACGCGATACTGGAAGAATCTTTTTTGGATTCGGAGGAATAATCTAAACGCCGGTAGTGCGACCAAATTTACTGTAAGTACACGAATAATGCCAATATTATCGAAATATTGTTGTCTGTCAAATTTTATCAGCCATTACAGATGGTTAATGGGCATCGCCTGCGATTTTATTAATCAAATAATCAATTTTTAGACGATTATTAATAAAAAATCGCACGCTAGCGGCCTGGTAATAGTTTGACACGATAGATTAACATTGATTTTAGCGCATAAAAATAATCTGCGAAAGAGATATTTCGGGACTACGATTCAGGTAAATTTTGCCAACATGTAATAATGCTAAAAGACGTCCTTTAATATCCGGATAGGCATAATAATTCGAAAAATGCGGGAAAAATGATTTATCCCGAGTTTTTTCATCTTTCATTTTCGGCCTTATCTGAGCTGGAAAACGACATTTTGAAATGCAGCTACGTCATCGTGTTGTGAGTACATCTCTCTCGCACTCGCAACTTAGTATAAGTGCTCTCTCCGGCGTTTCGTTGACGTCACGACGTTGTAGAGAAAAACGAATGTATAACTCTGCGAGTAATTATATTTTCTCTTTTGTGTGATATTTTTTGTATATGTATGCAGATTACAAATTGAATTTAAAAATATGAATACTCTTTTTGTTTAAAATCCGAATTCATACAGCAAATTTTACTCAGGCTTCTTACCAATGACACTTCCTGTATACATCCTTAATTTACTGAAGATTATTTTCCACTAGTCGTCCCTTTTCACCAAATTGAATAATTTCAATTATACTCAAATATGCCTGGCTACTAAGACGTGTCCTTTTACTGGAGCAGTTACCTTACCGACGACGAAGAATCGGGTCGTGGAATAGAATATTAATTTCCTTCCGGGGGAAACGTCGACCGATTTCCATTTATAGGAGAGGATCCGCAATCTCGTTCGTAGCTTCGTTTCCGCTTCGCCAAGGTGTACGCGAAGGTCCCGCGAAAAAATCGCGCGCGCACGGGGAGGACGACCCTTTCAAAAAGGCGCCGGAGGAGGGTGGGGGAGGAGGACATTGATTTATCGAGAGCTGGCGGGAATGTCAAGTCCCTGAGATAGCGGAGTAGTTTGGCCTTTGCCTGGCATTTGGGGAACTCCGGCCCCTTGTCCGCGCGACATTATCTTTGTATATCCAGAGATCCCCAACAATACAGCCAGCCTCCCTTGCCGTACACTACTCGGTTCGTATAATACTGTATAATCTGAGCTCGACTCTAACCCTCTCTCTCTCTCTCTCTCCGGCAACTCCTCCGTTTAGCGGTGGTATATGTATACATTCGCGGGGGATACGGAGATACGGTAAGCACACCGGCGTAAACTCCCTGCTACGGCGCGGGTACGGGACGACCCTATGATTACAACGGATAATCATCCTCTACCCAGTTACCCTCCCGGCTGATGCGTTCCAACGGGTTGCGCGAAAACGTCTCCCCTTCGCCGACGTCTATCTTTGAAGCACATATATGTATGAAATCGTATAGTCCTAAATTATCATACGTATATCGGATACGTGTACGAAGGATATCACGAAATCTACCCGCTTAGTCTTTAATTACACGCGTGAGGGCTCCGCGAATCTCTGGTTATCTCATATTTTAATAGGCTCAAGCGCGTTAGCGTGGAAAGACTGATACCAGTAAACTTTACTGTATGGACGGTAAAAGAGGTGCACATGAGGGTTTTCGGATGTTCCTATTGTGCTGAGGAACAATTTTTTTTAGAAACTAGTCAATTGTAATGTAACTATCATGATTTAATGTTTTCGAAAGAAAAATTACTATACCCCGCACTGTAAAAACATCCGAAAACCCTCGTGTGTATACCGAGAAAACAGTTCATCAACCGTTAATAAATTTAATTTGAAATACGGCGAAATAGATATTTCACTGGGACAAGATGTCAATTAATAAAATGTTTATTTCACTCAAACGGCTGCTTCGAAGGATTTAATTGGGGTAAATAAATATTGCAACGGTTAACGAATATTTACTTGGCCTAATAGGATATTTATTTCGCCATATTCAAACAAACATTTATCAACTACGAATGAACTGTTTTCCCATTGTAGCACTTTTATTACAAATGCAGTAAAATTTATTGCTATCAGTCTTTCCGCATAACGAGAAACATCCCTAATTTCGCGCGAATCGTTGAAGGTTCAATATTTAACTACCCATTCTTTTATCTTCAGATTTCTTCTTTCTCTCCTCGATCGATCGGCACTATATTTCCTCGCGTTTCCCAATTCTCATAAATTTGCCCGCAGTGTCTGGTCGTAGGAAAATAAGACAATCGCGGAATGATAAATATATATTGTAGAAACGTAAACGCGTATACAGACGTAAATACGTATGTATACTCAGCTACGTGTTTGCTCGTGAGTAGTACGTGGTATATCGCGACACATGCGCGGAACGGCCGGAATAAAATAGCGGAATACAATATCGAGAACCATCAATCGGCGGTGCTCGCGGCGAATCTAATAATCCGTACGGCTGGATCGCGGCCAACCGAAAGTCCGCGCCCCGTTTCTTATATAGGTACGTTGCGAAATCCGCGAGAGCGGCTCATGCACCAATTCCGGGAAGGTTGCTGCGCCCCTTCCCCACCACCCCCGCAGACATCGCGCCCTCCGATCGACATTCGGTCGGTCTGAAAAATGGTCTACTTCCGCCGATGCGATGGGGTGTAGATAGGCGCAGACGTAGTTGAATTAATAGCCGGGTATCTCCGTGGCCTATCTATTCATGGTCTCTCGCGCGCCGTGAGCCGGGCGCGAACCCTTCGGGGCAGCTGGCCGCTTACTGCAGCGCGGCACCTCCGCGCCGAGTTGTTATCTCGCTTCATCCCTTGAGTAAAAAGAGTATAAACCCCCCGCGCGCGAGCGTAGGCGCGTTTCATCCCGGCATAATGCGCGTGCGACGCGGTACGACGTAAGGGGTGAAGCGAGGGGGTGGACGGTGTTATAGAGATAGCGCCAACGCGCCTAGACACTCGCTCACTTCGTAAGGGATATAAATGACGCGAATGACGATGAATTCTCTGCTCCCTGGATGATCTTGTTTAACGGTCGATAAGGCCTCTCAGCGACTTTCGGGGAGGCTCGGTGGTTGATGCTATGCGTTAGAAGGGTTGGAAGTATATTTTCCATGGCTGGTAAGAAGTTCAGTGCGATTAAAACTCGTTTTGTAAGCGCAAAGAACGCACAAAGAAACATAATTAGGTTAAAATGGCAAAGAATGACGATCTGGTTAAACGCGTTTGGTTATTCTAATCAAAACACTCTGGTCAGTTGAAACAAATATCAAGTTATTCTAACCAACTTTTTAGTTACCCCAACCAAATGCTTAGTTAATTTAACCAAAAAGTAGTCAGTTTAAAAAAATAGACGGAGAATTCATATCTCACCAAACAGTTTGGTCAGAGTCTGCAAAACTTTTGTTAAATTTACCAAGTAATTTATCTCGGTGCGCCACGTGTATACACGTACCTACGTAGTATTTATTTATTTGAAGTTAATGAATATTTGTTGAAATATAGCGAAATAAACATATACATACATATTTTTTGTCGCAATAAAATCTTTACTTCGCCGTATTTGAAATTATATTTATCAACTGTTAATAAACTGTCTTCTCGGTACTGAACTTTTCGCCCCAATTTCACCGGCCCGACCCCATTTACCGAAGCTCAAAGCTGCATAACAGCACAACCCCCCACCCTCGCACGCCTTTTCGCGCGAGATAGCGACGTCGCAGCTTTTCCCGACTCGATAGCTGATACTGTTAAGACTCGCAGCTGCGACACAAGCAGACCGGAAAATAACGTTAGGGGAGACAAAGGCTTCGACACACCCTCGCGTCTTATACGAGCGAGGTAATACCCCGGACGAAGCTTTTGATGTCTCGATAGCTGATACGATTAGACCTCGACGACGAGAAGAAATGCAGGAGGATGGCGTCGCGCGAGACGCGAGGTGCAACGCCGTGTGTGCCATACAACATACCACCACACGTCGGTGGGATGTATTCTCACAGGTAAACAAATCCCAATACCAAGGGATGGTCACGCCGAAGCTCTCGCGGTTGCTCCGACGATGTGAGAGGGTTTCTCCTGGTCGGTCCACCGCAGCCGCCGCCGCCGCCACCACCACCGCCGCTCGTCACGGTTGGCGAGCTAAGGAAAGACGGGGGGTAGAGGCGAAGGAAGGAAGGAAGCGCGGGCCTAGCGAGCTCTCCTGCCCAACGCGACTCGACTCTGGCGGGAGACAATTTATGAACGCGGGAAACAATGCGCCGGTAAAGCGAGGGTGCCTCGTGGAACAAAGTTAGCGCTCGCGCTCTGGCACTGGCCAACTTCGCACTCTCCACCAGGGACACGTCCCGGGGCATTTTCGACGTAATTTCAAGGAAAAACGACCCCTCGGGAGGGAGGAAGATCTGTGGACGCGGAGCCCCGGCGTGGATTCTCCGGGTTCGCCGCGCCGCGACCGAGACGAATGTGCCGCGTCTATTCGCGGCTGAGAGGTTCGTTTCGTCGATGACGAGATTGCGGAATATTTGCCGCTGCGCGAGAATAATCGGTCGTATAGTGAGAGGTTGATTGCATTTGAGGAGGTTCGTCGGGTTTGGTAAATTTGAGAACTTTTTAGTTTCTAGTATCTTATTTAGTTTGATAAATATAATATCTGCGTGTACCTATTAAATCTAAAATATGGTCTTCTCTGTGTTTACAGCGGTGAATTAACCGACTAGTGTTCAGTGTCATTTTCAGTTGTTTGCAGGTATTCAATTAACTGTTTCTGCAATATTTAAAAATTGGTTTAAAAAATTGTACTTTTTTTTAATTAAGCTTCCGGAGAAATGTTTTAAACGACATGAAAATGCTTAATCCAATGCCTCGAGCAAGACACTGCTCGGCAACTAAAATTGCCAGTGAGCGCTGATGAGTTAACTCTCTTAATCTAAATGAATTAAAATCACTGAAAAGTCAATGAAATCCAGTAAATGGAAGGTTACTGAAATTATAGTAACCTTATATTCACTGAATTTCAGTGCCTGTACACTGATTGTCAGTTATTTTTTTTTACTGATTCAGATGAGAGAAAATGTCCCATAAAACTTCCTGATAAATAGCGCTACAATTTGTATACCTATCACCATATCGTAAAAGTAAGAAACTAATGAAATTCTTTGATAAAAATTCGTAAAAATTCGGAATAAACACTCAATAACGAATTTCTTATTCCACCTACAATATATATACCTCACCTCGAATAGGTTATACGTTTCTCGTGAAACCGGTTTCGCGGTGCTGCATCATCGGCGACCTAGTATCGCTCCCCTATGCAGTATTTCTCCAAAACTCAGACGCGCGGATACGCCGATACACGGCGAGTGCAGTCGCATATAGCTACGGCAGCACTCGTACCTGCAAGATACCGACGAATCGTCGAGAAGTCTTCATATATACGTCGACGTAGGAGGAAGTCTAGCATCGAACCCCTTCGTTTTCTATACCAACTCTCCGCTCCACTCCGCTCGACGAGCAGTGAATCTCGCAGCCGAGTGAGTATTGCTCTACTTGATTTGATAGCAAAACAAATCTAGCAACGAAAGGGGGGTGGAGACAGGGGGTTGCCGCCGCTGCCGGCTCCGTTCGTCTCTTTGCTTTGCTTTCGCCTAAAGAGGGAGGAGGGAAAGGGAGAGGGTGCTTGACCCAGATCTCAAAATCCCCGAGCGAAATCGCACGGACGCTCCCGTTCCGCACACCCTCCCCTCCGGATCTCTTCGACTCGCCTCTCCCGCCGAGCGTGTCGGTGTGCGCCACCTTCGTGGTGGTCCGCTCGACCATCCATTTGTAATAATGTCGCTTCTGTAGACGCATTTAAATCTCAAATGGATTCCGTCTTCGGTTGTCGATCGAGCGTCGCGTCGTGAATTCGTTCTCGCGCATCTTCGGATGCGTCTTATCGGACGAGTAGGTACCTATAAGTTCTTGAGAAATGCTTCGATTGTAGATAAAGATTGTATTAGAATTTTTTTATATTGTTATATAAAGATTATATTAGAATTAGAATTAGAATTAGAAAGATTATATTAGAATTAGAATTAGAATTAGAAAGATTATATTAGAATTAGAATTAGAATTAGAAAGATTATATTAGAATTAGATATATCCGTGTAAAAATTTATCAGAGGCTGCGTTACATTTCTTTCGTAACAATATATTTCAGCAAACAATTTAGTTTCTGCCTCCGAGATTTTGGATAAATTAACCAAGTTTTTTCTCAGTGTACGATGTCAGCATTACATTTTCAAATCAATCTTTATAACCTCCTTAGGACTCCTTATAAGAATCCTACTAAATCCTTAACCATATTCCGACATGGGTAGGTGTAAGAATCCAGGCGGAAAAGTTCTACATATTTTGTATATAATCCATATCGTCGGCTAAATATGTTAACCTGCTAACTCACATGAAGTTAGATTTTCAGGAGCGAGAAAAAAACTGTCTTGATCAATACAAGAGTTCTTATATGACAACGGATTTTAACACAATAGTTGTCAGTATTTGTCTAACCTTCTTTTAAATAAAATGCATGTCAATTATTTAGTCTAGTCTAGCCATGAAGTTGCCGAGTATCAAAGCATCTTAAAATCGTAAGATATGGAGTTAGCATGAGGTTAACACATTTAGCCGACGATATGTGGTTTTGGTCATACATGGATAATATATAATTTCCATATTAATAATATAAGGGCTATATACAGATTTTGGAATGTTTGTATAATCCATATACAGTCCTTATATAGTTAATATAGAAATCACATATAATCTATATATGACCAAAGGCACATATGGATTATATAGAAAATATGTAGAATTTTTCCGCCCGGAGAAGTTTCGCGACGAAACGAAATTTATACAGCGTAATTAAAATTCATTGCCTTTTGATTTATTTATCACAAGAGTCGACATTTTCCAAGAAAACTCGCGTCATTGAAAAGACCGCGAAACGCGAATATCCGCATATGGAAACGTGGATCGAAATGTGTCATGAAATTTATCCGGAGGTCCCGCACCCGCCCGCCTCTCGGGCCGTTTGTTATCGAAGCCGAAGATATATTAAAACGGGCGCACGCAGTCGGCGCAATTTGTCCACCGAAATGGTAGGCTATAGAAAGGGAAAAGCGGGACTTTACCGGTGAAGAACGGGGATCTCGCGGGGGCGAGGCGATCGTCCCTCTTTCGCTCGAGGTCGTTAGTTTGATCGAGGAAAGTCTTTATCGAATTAATAAGGTCGCAAAGAACCGAAAGGAAGTTGACGAGATTAAGAATGAGGACGAGCGGCGCGAGAGGAAGTGAAAGGGAAAGAGTGAAAGGATTCCCGAACGCGGACAAGCCGCAAATTGGCGAATGAATGGACGACCGTCGATATTCCCGTAACGAGGAGAATATTTATAAAATAATTGCTCGCGGTCGCTCGAGCGCCGCGGGGGTGGATCTCCCTCGAGTCATCGACGCGGGATGTTATACGCGCGACGAACCGGAGGGAGAATTCGTCCGTGCCATTTGTCGGGATGTCTCTCGCATATGACGTCACTGAATGAACGTAAAGTAGCGGGTAACTCGTTTAATGCACTTTTCCGCAATTTTCCCGTAATTAAAACGTTCAACGAGAGAAAAGTACAGCGCGCACTCGGCAACGGAAACATTTGCTTCCTCAAATTGATCAATTTCATTGTTTCGAAACGGAATCACTCGAATTAAAACTGATATCGTAATTTCGCGAAAATAAATACTCGATTCTCCCACTAAATTGCATTTCTATCGAGCGTTTAATAATTGTCCCGAACTAGTGCGGTTTCCAGTGGCAGCCAGCGGTGATTGCGCGGCAATAACGAGCTGCTGTGTTTTCAATTATCGGCGAATTTATTCGGCGATTTATCCCGTAATGAGAAGATTATCCCTTTATTCCGTACGGCTGTAGCGATTAATTTTTCGCTTTGTTTATTGCCGTCGACGTGTCGTCTTTATTATATCGCCATCGGATCACGAAAAGACCGATATAATACATTTTATTGTGTCTACGATAAAATAAGTACACGCGATAAGGATTTTCTTACCGTGTCGAATATCAATTGTTCTTTCGAAATTAAAAAATTGTAATGTAAACTATATTGTAAAAAAAAATGTGTATTTTTTCTAATATACTTTTATATAAAGCTTTTTCCCAATACGTGATTATGAAAATAAATATATATCATAATTATAAAAATTAATGTATTATATTTCCTTATAAAATTGCCTTTATAAATTTCATAACGGGGTATATTAATTTTCATAATCAGGTATTGGATAAAAGCTTTATATACAACTGTATTGAATTTAATACACATTTTTCTAACGTGTAGATATTACGATTTATTGTTTCCGAAAAAAATTACACTACTACCCTGCAAAAATATCCGAATACCCTCACGTGTACCTCTTTTATTGCAAACAAAGTAAAATTTATCGTATCAGTGTTTCGAATTCGCGCGGCAGCGAATTCGATGAATATTTTATGTCAATTTCAAGAATTTCCTTGTATACCATTATACATTCTCATTAAATTATCAAACGCTCGTATCGAACGCTTCGATCGAGCGTTCGCGATCCCTCGCAACAAAACCCTTCATCACCGCGTCGCGCGCGCGCTCGAAATTAATGAGAGACGAAGAACCCGAGATTCCGTTTGCCGCCAGAGTAGACGACGACGACGACGACGACTATGAGTAAATGGAAGCGCAACGAGTGTCTTGTTGAAATTGATTGTTATTGTTCGCGATAATACGAATCCGCGGCACGGCTGCAGGCGGAAGAGGATCCAATAAGGAACGAGAGCAACCGAGATACGGAAATGGAATCTGGCTGCCGCGCGAGAAGACGCCGGGAGAAACCCTTCGCTTTGACTTCGCCGCAGCGGTGGCGACAACCTGTGGCCGGGACTTAAACTCGAAAAGTTTTCTCTCGGATCCAAGTGAAAAGGCGGGCGCGTTGTTGCGCCGCAGTCGCCGAGAGGGAAGAGGTGATTCCGCGACATTTTCGAAACTCCTCTCGCAATCTTCGCGACTGCACCGAGCGTCAACGCGCGAAACTCGAGAACGAAGGGCGCTTTTACGACCCCCCGCGGGGTGCGCGAAGGTGACTCGTTCGTCGTATAGGGTGCGGGGAACAGGACTCGATCGACGGGGGTCCTAAAAGCTTCCTCGAGCTCCGAGGGATGCTGCGACAGGGACGACCGCGCGGTACAGATCGTATTAAGATACTCATTGGCATTTATAGGCTTCTAAAGTGTGCAGCGAATGGACGCGTCGGAGCCTATTTGTCTCAGCTTCGCGGCGGAGCGCGTAAGTGAACTGTCTCGCCCCATCGACCAGAGATCGGGGACTCTTATGTGCTCTGTCCTCTTTCGACGCCCCCCCACCTCCCTCTCTCCTCAACATTATGGTATACGCGATCGTTCACATGGATGTAGATCTAGTATCAGCGTCGACGCAGAGAGAACGCGTGTCGCGCGTCACACGAATGTCGTTCATATGCTATTGAGTTACATCTTCAGAAACTTCGCTAACACACTGAGAAAAAAATTTGGACAATATTTAACCAAAATCTTGGAGATTTTTGATTAGAATAACTTTAGCTAGACATGTAGTTGGAATAGCTTTGGTTAGACGTGTACATGGAAAAAAACTAGCAATTTTTACCACTTCATTCAGTAGCGCTAAGACTCGAGCTCGTTCTCAATAATTTGTACAGAGAAGACATTTTTATTTACCGTTGTAAGGAGTACGTAAAACAGTTTCTTCTCTACGAATTGTTGAAAATGAGCTCGTGTCTCAGCACCGAGTAAAACTCGTTAGATGTAAAGAGTGATCAGTTTCAGATCTGGTACATATTAGATACTGGATGAAGGTGTAAATATTGCTGGTCCTCTCCGTGTAGCTAGAATAGACTTTTGATTAGATATGTAGTTAGAATAACTGAATATTTGGTTCAATTTACTAGTACATTTGATTAGAATAACTAAATTCCTTTCATCAGATGCGTTTTGTCATTTTAATCAAGTCATTTTTGTCAGTGTATGTGCGTCCAGATATAGCATCGACTGCAGCTCACGTTTAAAAGACATTATTGGGCGCATTTCTCTTGACTAATTTTCCAATCTATACTCCGATGTATCCGCTAATGTCAAAAAACAAAATAGGTAGGTACACTAAGAAAAATATAGACTGAGCTTCCTAAGAGGGAGAATCGGTGTGTGGCCTAAAACTACTAATATCGGGATGTTCCATTGTTTTCCCCCTGCTTGGTCAAGTTTCTCTTTGTCACAGGGGCTGTTATACTCGCCATAAAAGGAAACTTGATTAAGCAGCTGAAAACAATGGAATATCTTAATATAAGTCATTTTAGGCCACATACTAGTTCAACGAGCGATATTTATATTGGAAGTAGCCCCGTGGGCTCAAATGTATTATGTAGTTTATGTAAATGGTGCAGTAGATAATGTAATATAAATTATGTCATTCATAAGCAGAAAAATTTAACACCGATTTAGCACAATTGATCTACATCTACATCTACAAGTCATATTTACATCTACGCTCAAATCAGTCATAGATAGCATTGTTATGGCAATCTACCTATCCATCAAACAGAAAAACAAATTTAAATAAAAGGAGAATGACATTTAGCGATTGTACCTTCTCTTTACATATGTAATGCAAAACCGCTCACTTGACATAATATCGAACATTGCATAGCTGATAGAAGTTATCCGTCGTTCAGCTCCCACAGCTATACCACGTCGTTCGTGCAAGCGAAATACATCCGGTGCACACAAACGTTCGGCTCTCGTAGCCAACCGACATTACTGTTATGCCAAAAAAACTCGGGTATAGCTCTAAGCAGAGGGTGACTTTTTGGTTGGATACTCGGGAGACACCCTTCCATCGACCCTGAAAAAATCAGCTTGCCGGAAATTATTTTTTTGAAAAATGATATCTTTACTAGGCTATAGGCAGAGCCACCCATTTTCTCAGTGCAAAGCTTCGCGGGCTCGCCGATCCGCCAGTTCGCCAGCGAAAGAAAGTAGGTACGTATAACCGCGGAGATATCAGCGGGCGGAGAGACTCGCGCTAACTGTATAGATACACGCGGGAGGGGTGGCATTGATTTTCCCCGAAACAAAGAGACCGGGGAGTTTCTTCACCCCGAGAACCCGATGGCACTGACAGTGGCAATATTTTTCTCTTCCCCGTCTAGGTCCTGAACGGGGAGAGGATGGGCGGCAAGAGAGAGAGAGAGGAGAGAGAGAGAGAGAGTTGACGATCCCCCCAGGAAACACAACACCTAAATTAACTAGAGAATCCCTCTCCGACTACTACACCCGGCCGCGCGATAGCGAGGCCTTAAGGCACCCCTCACTTGCAAATTAGAGAACAGAACTCTATCCGTCCCGGTGCTTTATGTTAGGTGCGTGTCGGGGCGCGGCGCGGATTAGGGGTTGAGAGAGAAGACGGCGACGACGTCGGTGGTGGTGGCGGATAGAAAAGCGGTGCCAAAGCTACGCGAGTGGGAGAGGGTCGAAGTGGAAGAGGCCGGGGAAGAACCCTCGATTTGAAGAAACGGGAATCCAATTTGAACTCGGGCTCCGAAGGAGGAGGATTGCAGGGGGATACTAAACACCCCATTGTCGGAGAGTGACTGGGTGTACTTAAACCGACCCATCCCTTGTAGGTCGACGCGGTGCCCGTCTATATATAATATATACGAACGAGTATGTATATCTTTATATCACCTACACACACTTGAGCGGAAGAGAGGAGGAGGAGGAGGAGAAGGAGTTACCTAGGGTTTTCTTCGCGTCGTCCTCTGTCTCTCTCTCTCTCTTCCTCATCTCCTTCCTACTTCACTCCCTCTCCCACTCTCTCACACTCGGGAGAGAGAGAGAGAGAGAGAGAGAGAGAGAAGGGTTGAGTAAGAAAGAGCACATTGAGCGGAGTCGCGGCGGTCGGCTCAACGCGTGGGGTTGTGGGGGGAGGGAAGGAAATCCGTGCGATCTTTTACGCCGCGCTGCGAAAGGCACTTTCTTCGTGCGGGAAGAAGCGGAAGGAATAATTCATTTCTCAGTTACCTGTTTCCGAAATTTTTTAAACCATTTAATTTCTACCCATCTTGAGGCTTTTGTTTGGAAAAGGCTGCGATACTTATATGTATCAGGCAGGAATAGAATTAGGTTTTACGATTCGACCAAAAATGCATTTCCTGTCGCACAGATTTACGAGAGAAGCTCGATATAATTTCTCTATCGATAAATTCCTCGGAACATTTCAACGTACCCTGTGTATAGATATATATTGAGAAAAATAATCAGGTTAAAATGACAAGACGCATCTAGTCAGATGCGTTTAGTTATTCCAACTAAAATACTGGTCAGTTGAACCAAATGTTTAGTCACTCTAACCAAATGTTTAGTTATTCTAACCAAATAGTGGTTAACCAGGAGGAAAAGTTTCATATATTACGTATACATAATCCATAAGTAGTTTTGTTCATATATAGGTTTTATATGATTTCTATATTAACCAAAGAAGGACTACATATATATTTTTGAATGTTTGTATAATCTATATATAGTCCTTATATGGTTCATATAGAAATCATATACCTATATAGTGCATATATGACCAAAACCACATATGAATTATATAGAAAATATATCATTCGTATAAAATATATAATTTATATAAATATATAAATATAGAATTTTTCTGTCTGGGTAGTTTAACCAAACAGTTTGGTCAACTCCAAGATTTTAATCAAATTGACCAAATCTTTTTTTCAGTGTAGGGTAAACCACCCAGTTATTGGACACTTAAGCATTTTACAAGACTTGAGACCGTGTTAAAAAGATATTTTTCTACCTAGAGATATGAGTGGTGGTTTGTTTTGATTGAAAATATATTGGCTTTACATTCTAGTAACTAACAATTTTAAGTTGGAAAGAATGTAATTTTCAACAATATAAAAAGCTGGGATAAAGTAAAAAAACTTAGTTATTGGACAGTGTTCTTATTTTTTGGAAATACTCAATCCAGTAATTGGACAGTCAAGAATCAATAAGCCACGGGGTACGGGTTCTGATGATACTTATTAAAGTAAAAACTAGGAATCTTGTTTTTATTTAGTTAAATCAGACTGTCCAATAACTGCAAGGTGGCCATTAACTGGGTGGTTTACCCTATGTACAGCGAAAACAAGAACGAAATAAATCCACCGATCTCACCACCTTCGAATTGATACCAGCCGACGACAATGCGACTAATGGAAATCACCGACGCACGAACGCACATCCGACGACAACGAAATCGAATACCTGTGTTATTTCGTTTGATGCCACGAGTTGACCGCCATCGAGATACCCAAACGCGTATCGCCCGCGCGCCGTCATCACCATGACTACCGCGGCGGACCCAAGGATGGAATTTCACTCGACTCGCTCGTCGGAATTGGCCCGTATTTTTTCGCCGATTTCAATCCGCCGTTAAACCGCGCGGGAAACTCTCGAATTGGATCGAGCCGCTCTCTCGGCAGGTCGTCCGATGAAATGGGAAACCTCTGCGGGAAGTGCGAACGATACCGAATCCATATGATCGAAAATATGCCAAGTGAGGTATAAAACGAACCAGAGTCCGTGAGCGTTGCCCTAGGCTCGCGCGCGCGCGGGCCCGGCTTTATTTCATACTTTACGAGAGCGTGCGGAGAGAGAGTACGGATAGAAACGGGAGGAATTGGAATAAGAGCAAACGGTCGCTCTCCCCGGACGCGACGCGCGGCGGTCGTTACGCCTATACTGAGAAAATAGCGCCGAGTTAGCACTTACTGTCGCGCTCAAATATTATATATGACTGCGGGTCTTGAGTCCCATTAGTATATTCGCGTTAACGCGAAAACGAGAAATTCCGGTTCGCGAACGAGAGAGGAGCCGACGGCGGCGGCGCGGTGCGGCAACGGAAGGCGGTCTCCGCGCGCGATTCAGTCGCAGAAAATTGAATTTAAACTTGTGGAAGGAGAACGAGAAGAAATCCGCGAAACGAATTTTGCCCTACGCTCGCCCGCATCTCTCGTCTCTCTCGTCTCGCGTTATGCTGCGTGTTCGTATGGAGAAATCTCGTTGCGCGCTCGCCGGAAACGTGGATGTCTATATGGTACCTACTTCCGATATAGGTATGTAGAGGCGCGAGATGATGATACGGTTAAGGTCTGTTGCATTTTGCGCGACGTAATTTGTGGTCGCCGAAGCGGAAAGGTTCTATATATTTTTTAAATAATCCATATGTAGATTTGTTCGCATACGCGCGAATCACGTATAATTTCTATATTGCAATGAGAAAAAGAATTAGTTGGATTTACTACCTAATAATTATACTCGCGGGGTCGCAAGTATTATAATTATTCATTTACATCGATTAAATCATTTTTCATATTAATTTGACATTTCTTCCTTGCAATTTCATACTATTCTATATGATTGTAAGGAATAAATATTTATTTATTTATTAAATGATATCACATTGATGCAAATAAATAATTACTTGCGACCAGGCAAGTAATTTTCAGTAGATCCAATTAATCCTTTTTTTTCTGTGCAATCATATAGGTACAACCCATATATGGATTATACAAACATTCAAAAATCTATATATAGTCCTTATATGGTTAATATAGAAATCATATTATATAACCCAGATATGACTAATCCACATATGGACTACATACAAAATATATAGAACTTTTCCGCTTGGGCGGTGCGAACCGCAAATTCTTTTTACAAACATATCGATCAAACGATCGGTCGAAATCACTGACAATGAGAGCTTTATCACTATACCGCCGCGCAGCATCTCCCACACGATGGACCGTTCGACACCAGAGGCTGAAATGATTTCGAGCACTCCACCTTTTCATCCGGTCGTTTTGTAACCAGGGAACCGAAAAATAGAGAAGGGGGAGCAAGAGATTCTCAGTATTTTCGAGCTTACTCGCTTTCCGGGAAACAACCGGGAGAGAGTTCTCGAAAATTTGTTTCGATTACTCCCTCCCACCTTTTTTTTTTATTTCACTGTCCGCAGTCGAAAGAGCGAGCGACGGAACGCCGTTAAGCGGGGCGTGATGCCAAATGGGCGGCACCCGCGTCTCTCTGTCAGGCGTTGTTGGCCGCAGTCACCGAACGTTTTCGCACTTGGCTGCAATTTCACAACGCGTACACGATCGGTTTTCATCGACGGTACCGCGCGCGCGTTCGATGCACCTTTTTTCCCGCAATTTTCCGCTTCGCGCCCTGCACGACGCTCTCCATTCCTCTTTTCGTCGTTACCCGGGCGATGCACTTTGCAAAAATTGCACCCGCTCGTCCGCACGACACACGTTCAGCTAAAAATTTGTCGAATCTACCGAGTCGAATTAATTTCGATCACGGGCGCGACGTTGTCGCGAATATTTCAGCGTTTTTCGGAGCGTTATTCGAGATACTCGTTGTATGGGCAGTAAAGATAAGGATAAGCCAACTCTGCATAAACGAGCAACGATAAAAAGACTCGAAGGCGTTCCACCGGAAATTTGCCTGGTTCAATGGTAAAAACCGACGAGCCGATGGAAACTTCTTACACGGCTTCCAGCATCCGCAAAGAGCTCATCTCCACACGCGCGGCTCGCATTTTCGCCGGCAAAATGCGATCGAGCGGTTTTCCATCGGTGCCGTTTCTCATAGCCAATTATTTTTCCATTTGGCGCGCGGCTCGCAAAGCTCCCTGCTCTGTTCCTAAGCCCTCGAATCTCTAGAGATATTGTAACTATTGACTTTGGAGGTCATTTGCAGCGGTATGTGAACATATTCTTGCTTGAGGTCGATCGTTTCTATATTTTGGCGGCCGTTGAACTTGGAAACTATGTTCGATTGGTTGCGAGTCTTTTCGGTAAGAAGTTACAGAATGTAACTTTTACACGAGTGGAGATGGAACTTTTTGCACTACGGCATTGGATTCCCAGCCCCGAAAAATATAGAAAACGACTACCCCTTCGAGCCACCCCGCGATACTCTCCCAGCTCCCCGCGCCCAGTCTCCGGTTTCGGTCCAGAGTGATCGCCAGACACCCGGAAGGGATCGATTTTCGTGTCTCGGGAGTTGGTAATCGTTTTCTATGTTTTCGGTGGCTGGGAATCCAATCCCGCCAAGTAAAAAATTCCAACTCCATCCGCGTAAAAGTTACGTGCGGCAACTTTTTATCAGGAGGGATGCCGATCGATCCGTAGTCACCGTTGCGTTCGGCGACCTACGAAAACACTGAAACCGCGTCGAGGCGTTCCCCACGGTCCCTGAAAGCCCCCTGCTATCATTCTGGGATTAATAACCATCTACGAAGTGTCAACGGCCGCCACAACCGTTACACCTTCGGATCAGAAATTCACCCTCGCGCGAGAGAAGCGCGATCGTCCCAAAAATGCCGCTGTTTACAATTTAGATTTGCGACTCGCGAACCGAGCCTCTACAGAAGCCCCTCGGTCGGATTATTTGTTCGCAATTTACTCCAAACAATTCCCGGCGTCTCGCTATGCCTACGATAAAGCCTGTGCGCCTTCTGCACAGTCTTAACCGGTGTTTGAAGAGGAACTAGCGGAGGCGGTGGCTCACCAAGTATCTGAAATTAGCACCCCGCTTTGAACTTTTTCGAAAAACTATCAGAGTGTTCTGAGTTCCTCTCGAAAATTCCAGAGTGCTCGGTATAATTTAAAAATAGTTCTGACGTAATAGTACGAGAAAATCATTTTTGAAAAAATGGGGTGCCAACTTCACATAGCACCGTACTTTGGGAAAATTGATTCTTTTCTGCATTTAATGTTAATTCTACAACAGTTCTACAGTTCTCTGTAATTTTTATAAATAGTTCTGCAAAACGAACACAATTTTTCCTACTTGAAAAATCGCGGCAACACCCCATTTTTGAAAAAATCAAATTCCTTCCCAGTTTTAGTCAGACCATGAATAGTTATAGTACAGAGCTCTCAGTAGATTTTATTATAAAATTTTATCAATTAAGATCTTTATCATTAACCAATGTGCTCGTATTAATGGTAAAGTTGATATATGAACTTTTGCCAAGGGAGACCAATTCTTTACCATAACTTCGCTGATACGCGTATCTCGAAGAAATTCACTCAGATCTTCCGAACTATTAGGGAGCAACCCAGAATTCCGCTTCCTTCGACAAGAACTCTTAATTTTTTGGTCCTGTGGGACTTACTCTCCGGAAAATGTCTATCGATTTTGTGAAGGAGACCAAGTTGCGCGGAAATGGCACATCGTAAGTGCGAGAGGGAGAAACTCTTCGTCACTCGGGCCAGAAGATTTATTCCGCGGCGCGACCGAAAAACCACCGTCGAACGTTTATTCACGCGCGCGATGCGGGCGTCGAAAAGCTAAGAACGCGCGTTCACGCGCCCCCCCCCCCCCCCCCCCGCACTTCCATTCACGGGCAATCGAACGAACGATGGGCGGGAGAAAACTCGCGAATATAAAGAGGCTGCCGAAAAACGCAGGGCGAAAAGAGCTTTATAAGCGCTACTGACGGGGCTGCGGACCGTATTTCCCGCACGCGATGCAGAACGAAGGGCGAGGAGCACTCGATGCGCCTGCACGTATAGCGCGCTCGCCGGGGCAGTTGCGAGAGTTCTCACACGAATTAACGGATAGCCGCCGGTCGTTTGCTTTCGCGCGCGCGCCCTTATAATCTCTCGACTCTCGAGTGATGCAGTCGAGACGAAATCGTCGTGGCGAGGGGTGGTTAGGATTGCTGCCGATTTGTTGTTTCAGTCGAAGCGAAGTCGCATTCGTTTGTATTGTAGATTTTACGATTTCGATAGTATTGTTGGCTGTGTCATGACTGTTGAATGCAAATTTTATTTTATTTTTTTTGTACGTTGATAAAAAAATACAAGTGGATCGACCAAATTTAGCCAACTGACTCTCATTTAGTTGACTCGCGTGATATTTTTATTGAATCGATTATCGTACTATCGATTCGATAAAAATATTATTTGGGTCAACTAAAGGAGAGTCACTTGGTGACATTTGATTGATTTAATTGCTTTTTTTTTCATCGGTGTATTTGCGTCAAGAAGATATAGAATGATGACTTCTTCTTCAAGGTTCCTCTTTCCAGGTTTTCTCGAGTCTTTATGTTGACAATAGTGTCTGGGCATATGCTCTAATGAAATTAAAACTATAATTTAAGCATTTGCCACATCGTAATGCAGCGTTTCTTGCAAATAAACGGCCAAAAAATATATTACTTATTGATAAAAATCGCAATGGAGTTGACGAAAAAATTGACAGCCATGATATTTTCAGCAATTTTAGACTTCTGGCGTATTTATACTTAAAAATTATAGTGTTATTTTTAATAGGACATAATGTATATCGTACGTGAAGTATTGCTGCCGATATGAAAATTCGAGAGACCAAGAAATAATTAAAAAGGTGCTAATTTATATTTCTCATTGCTGCATATCTATCGTTAACTTTGAAAGTTTTGCAAAATCAGCGATATTTCGGAGTAAAAAAGTGTATCCAATGTGTGTCGATCGATGTAGTCTGAAAAATACATTTTGTCATAACGATTCATCCCAAGGATCGACCTTGTGTCTATACTCACGTAGGTAATAGATCACAGCATGGCTATACTGCGTCAACACACGCCTTGATAAAATAACAAAGTTAATCTAGGCCAGATACTTCGCCAGATCACGTGGAACGGGGTTAAGGGCATCCCCATTAAAAACAAACTTAAAAGCGTTCCACGTCTACTTTTCTCGTACCAATTAAAATATTTCCTAATACTTCCTCTATATATTTAAGTATCCACCGAAATCATCCCCCAGACATTTCCCAAACTCATATTCCACTTTCCACTGTCTACCGTAGCGAAAAGAATCTACCCCTCGCCGAGCAGTCCGTCTTAACATAACGAAATATTCAAATTTTTAAATTTAATTTATAATTTACACACACTCAATAACAAACAAAACGGGAACAGTTGGAAAAAATAATTATTCGCTGGGTTATAAATGCGTTTCTCTCTACAAGATTGTAACGTCGTTGAAAATCAAGAGAGACGCATTTATGCTGAGCAACGCGCGAGTGGTAATTTTACTAGACGATGTCGTAGCTGCATTTCAAAATATCGTTCTTCGGCTTAACTCAGGGGGGAAATGAAAAATAAGAAAATACAGGGTAAATAATTTCGTCCAAATTTTTCGAATCTGCATGCCCGCCTGAGTCGATCCGTACGACAAAGTGATTCGGCGTATATACATACATCCATCCGCATCCTCCCACTTATAATCCGCAGAAGCCGATCGCATAAATAAATGTACCGCGCCGAGATCCGCGTAATAAACCGGGCGGGAAGAGCCGGAGACGGGAACGTCGTCGCCGCGCGAGCCGGGCGTTCGTTCATAAACCGTTCGTTTCTACGTCCGCGGCGCTGAATTACCGAAGCAAGTGTATCATACGAAAAAACGCGTGGAACCGAAGTTCCCGCGCGGACGCGCCGATTATACGAGCAGAGCAGTTCCACCATCTGCCGACACTATTTTATAAATATTTATACACTCGACGGCCTGATATGTTTAGTCGACTCGGCACAGCGCCGTCCGGCCTCCCCCGCAGCCGCGGTCAATAGTTACCCCGCCGGGGCGCGAAGCTCCGTTATTTTTAGCGCGTTTCGGCAGTGGCGCGTGGAGGTGGAGATCCCGCGCGATCTCCTCTTCCTCTCCTTCCTCCTAGTTGCTATTCACCGCCGCGACGCATCACCGTTTCTCTTCCTCGCGGCGACGTGGCGTCGAAATGATTACGATAACTCGCGGCAGGGAACGGCTGTTGGATCCCACGGACGGATCGGATGCGCGCGATGGGGAAATAAAGAAAACTTCCGTCGAATGTGCAACAAATGCGTGTATAAATGCAGTGGACGATGAACCCAGGCGACAGCGTCAAGAGAGAGAGAGAGAGAGACGCGTTTAAGGTAGTTCTAACATCAGATGAAAGATTGCAGGAAATTTTATTTTTTAACATAATGTTTACTAAACTGGTATTGAATTGTTAACAAAATTTGAGAACAGGTTATCGACGATTTTCGCGAGAAAACTTGAATTAAAAATGAGTTCTTAAGCATTGACGCATACGCAGGCATATTAAGAAAGAAGGGGCTTTATTTTCATATTTCCATGACTTATATACTGCAGATTTATAATGACAACTGTATGTGTTCGATATATTATATCTCTGAAACGGTTAAAAATTTAATAGAATAAAGGGGCTTTACCGTCCAATTGGATGAGAAAGTGTAAAATTAAAGTTGTTAATATTGAGAATCTCACTAATTAACTATAACTGCCATACATCCTCTGAACTAAAGAATGGAAAAATAATGCTAAAAACGTTTAATTTTAGTAAATTGATCCGTATATGTATTATCGGTTATGAATGAAAAATATATATATTTTTTTAAATTAATTTAATCGGGCTCTTCTTATCCACTTTACGAAGTACAGAAACGACAAGGAGCGCGGGTTGTCGAGTCGAGGAGAGAGGACTCTCGACCGGCTCAGGACGGCTTAAAAGGTTCCTGCCAAGGTAAAAAAAACATCCGTATCGGTCCATCGAGGGCTAGGATTTCGGGCGCTCTCCATCTCTCGCGCGCGCACATTGGAGCGTCGACAAGTTGAGTGATGTTCAACAAACAGCAGCCGATGTCTCGAGTGTCCCTGAAGCAACGCGCGGTGTGTCAGAGTTCAGTCGACTCATCCGCGCGGAGCGTCGCGCCGCAGCATCCGTAATTTGTGAGCGCGCGCGCGCTTTGTCCGTTCGCTCATATATACGAGCCACGCGCGGCGAACGAACTCCAGAAGTCCGAAGCTGCGGGCCTCGCTCGCCCGATGCGAATAAACTTGATTAATTGCCGGGCCGAGCCACGAATTAGTGGGTCGGAGAAAAAGCGGTCGCGGGGGATTTAAGCAGTCGCGCGTCGGAGTTTTCGACGATACACTCGGCGCGTCCACCTCTTCGCGCGCGACGATTTGTCACGCCTAATAACGAGGTTCGAGAGAGGGAGTGGCGTTTATGTAGGTATTTGTTATTTAACGAAGGCGTTAACGAACTCCTATGTATATACGTGAAATCTCCGACGAGATAACGATCGTGAAACGAGCGGGCGATGAGATTCGATTTGTTATTTATAAAGAAGCGAGTGGGGCCACTCCGTTGGAGACCTTGTAATTAGATGGTCGTTGATTATCGCGATAAGTAACGGGAGGACGTGGTCCGCGTCGAGTGGTAGTCTCGCGTCCGATTCGCTCCTTCCTCGCTTTTTAAGAATCTGGTCTGAGTTGGTAAAGCTGCCACGCGTTTTATGTATATTCTTGCATATAGAGTCTATCTCGATAATGAACATCAGGTGGTGTTAATGAGAATTTAGATCCATTCTTATTTCTAAATAAGAAATGACTTTACTAGTGAAGTATAGTCTTTCCGGCAAAGGAGACCATCAAATTGTTACACGTGGTCTTCGTTTTTCACTTTAAACTACTGTACTCCAATTATTAATGATTTATTCATTCTGAGGAGTGCTAGAGACTTTTCGTGAAGTTATGTTTCTATTAAAAGAAATATCTACTAGGAAATATCTAAGACCAGTTGTGTGTAATAATTTGAAAGTCTTTTTCATCGGAAAAATCATGATTCATCGGTGACGCATTCTTTATCTAAAGATGAGAATGGATCTAAAATCTAGAAAAAAAACAGCGGCGTAGAGTACCCACTGTAGAGTACAACTAGTGTTCCTTTCTGTGGGCAAATGTGGAACTTAATTTTTCCCAGAAGAGTAACTAGGATGATTTCTTTCACTACTTTCTCCGTGATTTGAATGAAAAGCATAAAGTGGAGGAACTTTTCATAAATAGATAAATAAATAAATAAATGAACCGAAATTATTTCCTGAAATCATAACCAACATACAAGGGTAACAAAATCGGAAGGTAATAAAATTACTCTCTGCTAGCAGACAATCCAATACAAGACTCGAAAAAAATGACTTCACTTCGCAAAAAAGGATAATTGCGGAGAAACCGGCGAAACAAATTTTTCAAATATAACGACAATTTTCCGTTAACAGTATTCGTTGGAAAATGTAGAACTGTATGAAACTCTTGCAATTAGAGGAAAGCTGTCTTCAAAAGGCTATAGAAATCAAAATTCCCTGTTGACTCCAAAGCCTGCTTAAGGACCGAAAATGTTCGGAAATAAAATCTCGCAAGAGAGAGAGAAAAATCTCGCTTTTCGGGAAAGATCGTTTTCGCATTCTCATTCGAGATGCTGTGCGCGAGAAGAGAAAGAGGAAATCCGAGGCGACGGAGATACTATCTCGGGGATATTATCACCGGGCCTATTTTTTATCGGAGGGTGCGAAGGGGGCGAGGCGGGAGAGCGAGAGAAAGATCGTTCCCGCCTCCCGTTGATTAGTTCTGTTGCGATATCTCTCGACGGTTCCGGGTCCCTAGAGAACGGGAAATGCACCACCACCATCACCGTCGGCTCTGACTCCGCACTCTGACTCACGTCCCTGGTAAATAACCCTACAGGAGAAGTTAATGCCGGTGCTGCTGCATCGCGCGTGTAGCTACGAGTCGTTTCACAATGAGCTTTTCGCTCCCCCGATGGTCGCCGAGGGAGTCTGAGCTACCACCCGCTCACTCTTCATTGAACTCGTCATCTCCGCGAGCGCGAAGCAGAGCTCCCTCTCTCTTCGCCGTCGCTTTTGCACTCTATGGTGTTACGTCATCGCGAGGGGTGTGGGGAAGCGGAATAATCCGATCGGACTTTTCTTGTGCGAAGGAGATATTCTCGATCGGTGGAATACTTGGAAAAAATTTGTCTATGGTATTGCAGTGGGAATAATACGCGGAAAAAATAAAGTCTGGATCATACAGCGACATATTTGCTTCTCGCAACTATATCGTATATCGCCGACAGAGACTGGGATAAATCTTATAGACTTGGCAGTGAATCAAGTTGCTGCTTCTGCAGTGTTTGCATGGATTTAGTAGATGTATAAACGATGTAGTATTAGAGTTGGAATGATTTTTATAGAGCGAAAAATAAAGATATACGAGTTTGTTACGTGTCACCGGTAAGTTATTACTTATTACTGGGAGAAGTTTTGAGGTTGCACAGCAATTAGTATAGCTCTGACAGATATACTTTGAAGTTAAGTGACAGGTTAATTAGACAATGTAGGTAATATAGCAATTCGGTTTTCTCATAAAAAATACTCATATTTTTAAATTCAATTTGTAATCTATATGTATATAATATCACATGAAAACAATGTTCGAAAAATAATTATTCGCAAAGTTATGAGCGTGTTTCTCTCTACAACGTTGTGACGTCATCGAAACACAAGAAAGACGCGTTTCCACGTGTGCCAAGCAACGAGTGCGAGAGAGACGAACTTACAATACAATGACGTAACTGTGTTTTTAAATGTCATTTTCCAGCTCAAATGAGGCCAAAAATGAAAAATGAAAAAATACGAGGTAAATAATTTTGCCTACATTTTTCGAATTTGCCTTTAAAAAAATTTATGAGAAAACCTAATATCAAATGTGACAAGAATAATACGTATTACTGAAATAACTATACGTATAATTGAAATTCCTATTTATTCTCGCAAAATATAAATAAGTACTGCTAAGGCAAACAGAAATTTATTTTTATATCAACGAACTACTCTATCATTGCCGTATAATCTATAATACGAAATTTCTCTCAGTGCACAATCAGAACAGCGATGAAGAAAATGCCGATACCCAACGAACGGACGAATCCAGCAATCAACAAATTCTTGAAAAAGTCGTTTTGAAACGCCCTGTAGGGCCGAGTCGCGCGCGGCCAAGAGCCGAGTGATAGATAACGGGATGGTCTAGCCCTTGGTCTCTCTCGCCAACTTCGACTCACCCCCTATAAATTATTCGCCGCGCTGTTTTCCGCCAAAGATTGTTTTCCCTTCCCGCCGCCGAAACTCCACGAGATCCGAAGTGTGCCCGGGAAGGGTGGCGCGGTGCGAGGGCACGGGGAGAGCGTTCGTGGGGCGGGCGAGCTCGGGGGGTGGGTAATCTAATGTTATTGCGCCTCGGTCATGCTCGCCACCCCGGGAGTCGTACGCAGCGACGACCGAATTTACGTACGAAAAAGACCGCACTTCCGAAGTCTATTCGTAGAGCCGAAGAGGGTTGATCCCGTCCCGCCGCACCACTCTTTCCTTTCCACGCTCGTACAAGTGTTTCGGTCGAGCGGGGGGGCGCCGTTCAGTGGCCAGATGCGCATACGTCGCATCCAATCGCGCGTATTTATTCAAGCTGTTTCACTGCCCCCCCCCCCCCCCCTCTTTCTCTCTCCCGAAATGAAGAGAAGAAAAAAAGCACTCAACGATAATTCGCCAGAGTGTCGAGTTCGAACGTATCATTTGTTTTTTAACCTGTTCCGCGTAAGAATAGTCGAGGAGGGGGGAGAGAGAAAGAGAGACGGTTCACATAAAATCCCTTTGTTCTTGGCGCGAAGGCGGAGGATGAGAAAGTGAGGGAGGAGAAAAAAAGAGTCTTTTTCGAAGGTGGCGACGGTAGAAGCGGCCGGTCGATATACGCGTGTTGTGTGCTTCCTTTTTACTCCCTCTCAGCTTTCTCTTCCGTCCTCCACAGTCCGCGCCCGTTCTTCAACAGATACACACACACCCACGCGCGCTGCTGCACCGGGCGAGGGAAAGCGCCTCCACCCGTCGCTGCTACACGGCAAAGCTCTCGCTGATCGTCTCGAACAACGCGGTGCAGTCTCGCGGCACGCGAGTTCGCACGCTGCGCGAACGGCGGGACGCGTATACATCTCCGTTAATGCCTCTCTCGAACGGCAAAGTTCGTTCTCCTTAAACGCGTAGACACGAACGCGCCGACGCGACGGGATTCTCTCGACAGGTTAAAGTTTTTGCAAGAAGGGAGTGTTGGAACCACGGTCGTGTGAGTTCTGGCGACGCGTGCGCAGAAAATCGGGAGAGTCGTTTGAAAGTCGTTTTGGGGGAGATATTTAAATTTCGGAATTAATTCACGATGCAGTCTCTAAATAATTATGGGAGGCGCCTTTGTTCATGGACTTCCTGGTATTACGGGGGACTACTATAAATTAAGAAAAATAATTTCTGGTACCAAACAAATATTTTCTTCAATCAAAAACGTGTTATATTGGGTTTACAACTTTGCTTCCGCCGTTTCTTACATTTATCATCATTAGAAAAACGGCGGAAGCAAAGTTCGACACTTAATAATTCCAGTATCAATAATTCTTCGGGTAAGAAAATATTTCAATTTGATAAAGTCGAGTAATTGTTTTCTTTTCGCGCAGGATAAATTTCTTGTTCTAATGAAGGTATTCTTGAATAAAAAATGTGTATTCTTCGACGAAGAATCTATATTCAAAATTTCATGAAATATTTTTTTTCTGTTTCTATTTCCCGGCTTGCGTCAAATTAAAGCTGTTTTAAAATTTCTTTCATTCTTACATCAAATTAACTGCAGAAACTATTTGTCACGAATACAAATTGCAAATGACATTATACATCAAATTTACACACAATTTAACTTAGAGAATCACAGTAGGGTATAAACTGGGAATAAAAGTGCCATGGGGTAAAAAGTACCATTTGGCTAGTCTTAAAAAATAAATGACTATTTGATAATCATAATACGTTACGTAGAAATAGTCGTACATGAAGAAAAATATTAGTAACTTTTACAGTGAATCTCAGTAACAGGGTTCCTCGAGATGTAACATTGAATTGTTTAACAGACGCAGTGTACTTTTTAGAGTCTTTAACAATATAAACCCATAAACATCCGACATATATTAACGGGAGATTGATAAACTTTACCGTATAAACTGATGTTTATACTATTACGAACTATAAAAAGTACGCTGTAGTTTTTTTAAAAACTTTAATTCCTCACTTTGAGAAGTCTTGTTACTGGGATAACTCAAAGTTAATGGGTTTTCCCATAATTTTTTCCTAATCCCTTTTTACCGTGTAGCGAATAGCACTTTTCACCTCCGGCACTTGTAGTCCCACTTCACCTTAATGTGTAAAGTTTAGTTATTATTTCCGAATTTCCGAAATATACTTTTATCATTCAATTACCAAAATAACAATGCCCCAAAGGAGGATTCATAAAACACACAGAGCTGCAGCACGCCGTGATCTACGTCTTCGCACAATTACTACAAAATTAATACCATATGATGAGGAAGTTATCCAAGCAGAATTAAAAATTCCTTCATCGGCGAATCGTTACGCATGGCGATGCTGCAAAGCCCTGGCGAATTTCATCGCATGTACCGCGGCTTGGCAACACGTGAGAGTGCAGGTTACGAGCATGCGTGGCACGCACGATACGCATATCCCTTAATGCCGTTCCGGTCGCTGCCGCGTTTGTTTGAATTACGATAAGAAAGGTGTGTTTGACCGGATAAGCGATAAACTTACGGGGAAACGGTGCGATAACTCGTGGAGCGATGTAAGCGACACCTATTATTATCGACCGAGGATGATAGCGAGAAAAACGTGGAATAACATTTGCCGTCCGCGTTTCAATGTACGAACTGATAGCCCCGACCAGACGAAACAAGCGCTGATTATGTACGTACGCGATGTGATAGCGTGATGTAACGAGTTTGGTTCGCATTACGCGATGGCATCGCGCGTCAGCGGATCGACCGGTGCCGATTCGAGGAAAGGGATGTATTGCCGAGACTCTCTCTTAACGGTTGTATCGACGATCATATAACAGTCGCGTGCGTAAGCTTTTGCTCCGTTATCGAGAGTACAGCGCGACATATCGCTTGGTAATGCCACGACGGTCGACCGATTAAAAATGCTCGTGCCATCGGTCGGCTCGTGGCGTTGCCGATCGTCGGTTTGTGATCAGGGCCATTCAATAAACGGAGCTGTTCACATGCAGGCAGATCGTCGGTTGCGTTTGAAATAACAGTGTTGTCGATTTGGCGATTTTGCAAGAACATGTTTGTTATAAACACGCACAAAGCGACAACAATGCGATGCTCTGCACTTTCCAGATACATATTGATGACTGACCATACGAAAGCCTTAAATACCTCATGTGAAAGCACTCGTATAGAACTGATGATCAGTTGCGACCGATCGTCAACGCCGATCATCGGTCCCATGTGAAATGGCATTTGTAGTAAATATTTTGTTTTAGACCCCCCGTCTGCGCAAGTGCTACATCTCAACGTGCTACACTGAAAAAAGTATTTAGCTAATCCAGCTATATTTCTGGCTGCCTCAGACACAACTAGAAAAATATTTCTAGCGTAGCGCGCAAGAATTCTTGCTATTGCGAAGAAAATTATCACTGCAATTACTATAATTTTCTAGTTGTGGCCAAATTTTTTTGAGTATACGTAACTCATAGGCACAATGATCAATTCTTTCTCTGATCTGCATAATCATGATATTCAAGAATGATACGTTCTTCAGTCGTTCCTAAACCAACGAGTTTCACTATTTTACCATCAGTGAGATCATTCACAAATGCCGCTCGATGACTTTCTGTGACGGCTTTTCAAAGTCTCTGATACCAATAGACCCTCTTTAGATCGATCGGTGATACATTGATAATAAAAAAAAACGAGTGACAAGTCTTCCAACACTTGTACCGCAAAAATTGCTAGAAACGATTTAAAAGTGTCAGGGATACGCCCACGTGTACCAATCACCCAAACGAGAGTAATTGACAACGAGAAGCCCGCCTGAAAAAAAAGGCCAACCCCGATAACGCTCGTATCCGCGCCGTGGCCTCCCCCCCTTGAAAACGATTCGATCGGAAGCGTTGCAGCAAATACATTACCCCGCGTCGAGCGTAATACGTAAACACGAAGAGTTATCCGCGAAGCGACAAATCTACAGCGCATACAGGAGAGATAACGCCTGTAACAGTCAATGCCCGTTCGCGTTCGTACATACCGTAGGTGTGCACGCGCGGTACCGGTGGACCGCCGTAATTTGTGGCAATTGTTCATCGCGGAACTGTCATATTGTTGCGCGGATGGCTCGTGCAGATAGGACCGATAAATGCCCCCTCATTTCCTCCCTCCTCGATGACGGTAACTCGAATCATAAATTTATTTACTGCGTCGAATGTATTCGTACGTTGCATGTGTGCGTTTACATCTATCTATCTATCTATCTATCTGTCTCTCTCTCACTCTCTTTTTGGCTCTCTCTCCGACTCGCACATATAGAGAAATACGAGTGTGATTTACATACATATCAGTTTCATTTCGTTCGGACCGCGCGCTCGACGCCGTACGGGGTATAACCGCCGTGGTGTCGAACCCCGGACCCCCCGTGGCGCGACAGATGCTCGGCGCACAATATTCATAATTAAGGCGTATCCCTATCTCGATTTCCGAGAGCGACGATATTTTTTAATTCGATTTTATCGGCGCGAAGAGATGGGAAATGTGAAACGACCGGATGGCGAGTATAGAAAGTAATCGGTAGGTACCATGTATACACACGTGGAAAGTAATCGCGCCTGGTCGCTGGAAACGCATAGGCGGTGCGTGCATATTTAATACGTTCGTACGTGAGTAGAGAGGAGTATGCGAGAGATTGAGTATGCACTGAGAAAAATAACTTTTTGTCACTCAGTGTTAAAAACCTCGGTTTTTCGATCGTCCTCGACGCTTGTGAAATCGTGTTTCACACACTGAAGCTGCTCAGTGTGTGAACAACCTGTGCAGTGCGTAAAAGTACATGCGCAGTGCGTGAACACTTTTTTCTTCACTGGCGCCCACGCTCCAACCTCGGTTTTGACACTGGTGACAAAAAGTCAAATTCGATATTCGTGTGTTTCGCGCCGTTTTTAACTCGTGTGATAGCTGCACTCGCTTCACTCGTGCGGCACACTTCACTCGTGCGGCACACTTCACACTCGTTAAAAACTTGCGCTTCACGCATTCATATCGAAAATAACTATTGTTAAAATGACAAAATGAATCTGGCTAAACAAGTTTACACGGTGTCTAGCAAAATATGAGAAATAAATTCCCCGATTTTTTTTCCAGGTTGTCCAGTCTGAAATAATGACATTTCCCCGACTGCTGTGGATACTGATCTACTATAAAGTGTCGTGCAACAATCATTTTTCATCGAATTAACAAATTAAATAATAATCATAGAACGAGTTATGATAATTGAGAAATAAACATTAAAATAATTAAATTTGTTCGTCATATTATTATTCAATGGCTCTTTTTCGAACAAGAAAGAACTTAGATACGTACATATACACATATGGAACACTTTTTTAAAATTTCTATATAAATTATAAAAAATTTTAACAAACTAGAAGTCAAACTATTTGAAAAATTTGAGTATTTTCGAAAAATTCCAGACAATAGTTTATATTTCCTGATTTTACCTGGCCTCTCTAACCCACATAATTCGGTCTTTAAATAAAGAAAATACTCTTATTTTTACATTCAATTTGCAATCTGCATACATATTCAATATCACGCGAAAAAGAAAATATTCGAAGAAATAATTATTCGCTGAGTTATAAATACGTTTATCTACAACATCGTGACGTCGTCAAAACATTAGAGAGACGCACTTATGGTAAGTAATGAGTGCAAGAGAGACCGACTCACAGCACAACGACATGGCTGCATTTCAATATGTCACTTTTCAGCTCAGACAAGGCCGAAAATAAAAAATGAAAAAACAGAGTAAATAATTTTGCCCACCTTTTTCGAATCTGCGATAAAAAAAAATTCCCCGACAATTCCAGGCTTTCCAGAATTCCCTGACCGCTAGACATCGAGGTTTAGTTATTTTAATTAAAATACTAATAAGTTGAACCACACATTTTTAGTCATTATAACTGCATGTTTAGTTATTCTACTACATGTCTAGTTATTCTCACTAAAAAATGGTCAGTTTAACAAAACAAACGGAGGATCCATATTTCATCAAACGGTTTGATCATCATCTCCAAGATTTTAGTTAGATTGACCAAGTTATCATTCTCAGTGTAGGAATGGCAATACTTTCCAACGCTCTCAAGAATGCTGGATATTTATTTTCATTTCCTTTCTCCGCTATATCGCGTACACGAACACGGAGTTACTCGCGAACGCTCACCGTGTGGCGACTGTTTATATACGCGCATCTCGATCTTCCGTCCGCAAAGATTTCCAGGAGGTCCGGTCGTGCCGGGCGGAGACGCGCGGCGCGATAAATATAAGCGAGAAAATCGAGAGCCTCTCTCTCTCTCTCTCGGATGGGATGTGTGGGTACCGCGTCACGGGAAACGCCGGCGAGCGCGGGAGCGATTTATTACGACGTCGGGGTGAATGAGGATGTAGCGGTTTGGTGGCTCCGGTTAGTATAGGTAGCTCGCGCGCTCGTCCCTTTCCTTTATCGCCTTTAGATCACGGGACGGGTATACTTTAGGATGAGCTTTTTAAATTCTTCTGTTCTCAGGGCTTATGCAGTTAAGAAGAAGTCATTCATAAAAAGAATCTCGCGCCAATTTGTCCGAAAATAACTCGAACAACGCGTGCCCCGCGTCGATTCCACGCTTCGCCCCCAAATTGAAACACTCTCGACGAGGCTATCTAAGCCACCGCAACTCGTAACCGCGGCGAGGGGCCAACTCGAATATTCCGATATCAACGATCCTCCCCCGAGATATTAAAGCGAAGGCGGAGGTAGAAGCGGAGGAGCGCGACCCTCTAGTCGACACCACCTCCAACCGCGAGGGTGTACGATTATTCAAAATTAGTCAATTTCGAGAGTCCCTCCCCCACCGCTCCGGCTACATAGACCCGCGACGAAATTAAAGTTATTAATTCCTTAATAATCTCTGCGACGATTTCACGGAACGCGCCGCCACCGCCGAGGGGTGTGCTTCCCGCCGCGGGAGAGAAAGAGGAGACGAAGCCGAGAGAGAGAGAGAGAGAGCGCGCGCAAGAGAGGAACCCCACCTCTCTCACGTGGGGCTCAATAATGCAAATTTCGGGGTTCGGGGAATGTGTAGGTAGTCGCCGTAATTATGTATGGGGTGTTGGCGAAGGCTGTGGAGGGTGGGCGGGGGAGTGGGAGACACCACGGCATACAAGGGGGTGTCACTCGCAGCTGTTTCAACCCCCGCGACCCACCGCGTAGAGTGCAGCAGCAGTCACTCAGTCATTACGGGGCGTGATCGTTGTTTGATTGCGGAGGCCGGCCGCGCGCGCTCCGTCGTTGTTGTTTCATACTCGAAGGGGATGACGAGACGTGGGGTGGGCGGGGGGCTCGAGGAAAGTGCGTTGATTCTATTCACCCCCCGCGGCGCCCCGCTCCGCAGCCCTCTCGAGCGTATCCGCGCAGGACCCTCTGCGATACGACGGTGCACGCCGTGCAAACAGAACCGGGAGTCAAGTGTCTCGCGTTTACGAGGGTCCTGCCGAATAATGGAATGTTTTGCGAGACAATGAGCCCGCGCTCTCTTGGTCCGCGCGATTATCGTGGTGTATTACCTACGCGGAGAGGGGAGGAGTTGCTCCTCCGAGATAGACGAGTAGAAATTTGGAAGTAACATTTACTACGTGTAGGAATTTTTGTGAGGGACAAACAGGGTCCTGAGTTTTTAGTCCTGCTAATTGTCAGGGCCTGGTAAGAAATGCTAGAGAAGGTCGCGTGTAACAGTACGCCTTATCGGGTGCTAAATACACTGAAAAAAATGTACTTCGTACAACTGTCGGTGAGGGTAAATACGGCAAACTTCACAGTGTAATTGTTTCAATGCCATGGGAAAAATACGTAGAGTTGAAGCAACCAATTTGAAGTGGAAACAAGTGAATGTCTACCTGAGACAATTACACCATGATGTTCGCCGTATTTAACATCACCGATGGTTGAAGGAAGTACATTTTTTTTCTGTGTAACACCGCTGATTGGGAAAACTAGCTATGACCCGCTTAAGGCCTGTACTTCTTCCCTGAAATGAAACGTACCTAGGCTGATTGTGAGATGGGGCCCGACGAGGAACTTTCTCGTCCTACAATTTTCAAATATTAATTTATCACTGACCCCCACCTCCTCCCCGTACAGATTATTTTACTGTAAGATAAAGCTTCTTTTATATTAAGGATTTTACTTAAAAATAATTTCACTTGCTCATTAATAAGCCGCCGTTTCTTATATTTGGCATCGGTGACCGTCCCGATCGCTTTATAAATTTCGCCCCTCGTTGAAAATTGCCATGTTTTCGAATTTCGGTGATATCTCATCAAATGAACTAAAATAGATAATTCCATTTCTAAAAACTGTCCCGCTAATCACAGTTATATCACGATAACGTTCAAAGTTTTACATTCGACTATATCTGCAAACGTCATTCACTTTGTCAAAAAAATTTGTTTTCACAAAAGATGCTCATTTCTTAACTTGGATTGGTTACTATGCCTAAATATTGGTTATCATAGTTGCTGTGACAATTGCGAGGAACCCTAGGTACTTTAAAAGTACACAATCTCTAGTCCGGCCCATATCACGGCTAAACTAGCGTGTGCTATCTAGCGCCACCTCCCACCCCCCTATTTAAACCTGAATTAAAACCAGAAAATTTCTACACGAGCCAGTAACAGGACTCTTCGAAGTGAAACATAGAATTTTTTAATAGGCACAGCCTACTTTTTTTACAGTTCTTAGCAGCACGAATTTGTAAATATCCGACATGTGTATATTAACAGGAAAATTGGCCCATTGTAAAAAGTACGCTATAGTCTATAAAAAAAATTCAATGTTTCACCTCGCGGAGCCCTGTTACCGGGAATACTGTAAAAATTCATAGGTTTTCCCATAATTTTTTATCAATCCCTTTTCCCCGTGTAACATTTACGTCACGCGTAACGAGCAGATTTGACGTGACGTACAACGAATGCGCGATACTATAGGAATTTCGAGCTCGCATGGAACTTCCCTACGCCGATACGCGGAGCGACGCGAACGTCTCGGATAAAGTGAGACGCGCGTCATAAGACGGTGACACTTCTCCGAAAGTTGGAACTCCTCCAGAGAGCCCCGCGCACCGAAGGGTCGGCGCTTCGCGACTCATAAACGTTCCTCGAGGAGATATTTAGTGGACCGAGTATTTCCGAGAGAGCGCGCGCGCGGGAGCACCGGGATATAAATTAAATTGACTTGTCACTGGTCGCGCCTCTAAATAATACTTAGCCGGATTAACGCCGTCTTTATAGTCCTCGTCGACTGCGTCTCCCCTGCTCGGCAGGGCGCGCGACGGTGCACTGCGTGACCTCTTATTTCATCGGCGGACGACACCGGCGGCGGGGGTGGAGGGCGAGGTGTAACCTATTAATCCCTGCGATCGTTCTACCGCGCTCTCTCGCTCTCCTACGCTTTCTTGCGTGCCTCCCGAGATTTCCGTACAAATGCTCGCGGATGCAGGGGAGTTTGACAAAGCGACGGACAGGTGCAGCAGCGCAGAGGGAGGTTAATAGGGGTTGCTCGGTATACGGAGCTTCTTTCGTATGTGTAAGATAGGCATAGGAGAAAACGAAGAGACCCTATTAATATTTTCTAAAATTAAAAGTTAATGATCTCGAAATTCTTCACTACAGGAAGAAAAAAAGATGAAGAAGAACATGAAGAAGGAAATGAAGAAGAAGATGAAGATGAAGATGAGGTTGAAGAAGAGGATGAAGGAGATGGAGAGGAAAATTAAGAAGAAGAAGAAGATGAAGATGAGGATGAAGAAGAAGAAGAAGGTAAAGAAGAAGATGAAGATAACGTGAGGAAGAAAACGAAAAAAAGAAAGGACAGATCCTCGCTGTAGGCGAGACGAATTGGCACACCTCCGCATCCACATGTACACCAGCAGACTCGCCGCGGAGAAAACTCCGAAGAGAGGAGACACGACGCGGAAGAAACTGCGAAGCCCGTAACCTATAGCTTCGACCCGTTCGGCAAACCAGTTCGCCGAGTTAAAGTTTTCCCGTGATGACTGGATGGCCGGGGGCGACGGGGCCGGCGCAGGGGTGGAACGAGAGGTCTGTTTTACGGTAAAACTGTTCGGATCCAATTTATCTGACGCGCTGGGAGAACTGGGTCGTTTCCGGGCTATCGCCCCCTACCGCGTTTCCACGCCGCTGTATAGATATTCCGGGACTGGCTTCGTTTAATGGTACACGCCGTACAGTTTGCAGGCCCGTCCTATACTACCATTACGGGGTATTTACAAGGGCCGCTTTCTTCGGATTGTAAAAGTGGATGCCGCGGTGGGATTCGCTCGGACGCCTCTCCGTTCGCATTCGTTCTTTCTCGCCTCGTGTGGAGATGCGAATAGCTCGGTGATGGAGGAAATCTAACCGCGGTTCTTTTACGGGCAATGTTGGCGTTTCGAGGAAGATCGTGATCGTTGCGCGGAACAAGAACGGTCCGGGGATTGAGTTATTTTATGGGAATCGTTCTGTTTGCTCCTTTTGGCACTTCGTTCGCATCCGTTAGGGTTTCTCTAACTGGATATATCAATTTTATGTAGAAAGGGTTCCGCCCGACACTTCGTTCTAATTTTAAAAGATATATGATTTTATTCAGCTTCCATGGTCCGCGTGGAGAATATTCAAGCATTGTATCATCGAGGCTTTTCTATTCGAATGGATTTGCAAGTGATTTCTATATTGGCTGGTATGTTGTAGAAAGAAATCTCGCAAGTATTTGAATTTCGATTTGAGTTCTGGCACTTTAAATATTTCACTTTAGGATACGAAGATAAAAGAGATGATAGCTATATGTTCTCCGGAAAATTGGTAGATGCACATTTATACGTAGGTATACTATACAAATCTGCATGTAGACCTACATATAATACATCATATGAGGTTAAACTTACTCGCAAGGAAAGAAACTTCAATTACTATTATCTCATTATCTATGGGCTTTTGGCTCACACCTATATAATACCGTTATGGAGATTATATTTTTATCTATAACAAAGTCTTAAATATCAATGTAGGCCAAAAGTTCATAAATAATGAGGTAATAGTGACTAAAGTTTCTTTCCTGGCTAGTAAGTTTAGCCTTATATGTTACAAACCACTTTTAGTCATAACAACCAAACAATTTAGAAGCATTACGTTGCCACAACCAACATCTATTTGTCATAACCAAAAGCTGTGTTGTCCCAAAAAAATAGTTCGTTGTTCCTATATCAATCAAGCTTTGGTTAACATTATTAATCATTTTTCTCAATGTAGTACTATTATACATAAGACATAACAATGGCTAGGATATGATACATAGGTGTAAGTCCATGCCAATTTAACGATATTAAAAATGAACACTGCTATTTTTACCATGTACCTATGTATACATATATCGTTAACCAACGTACGATGCACATGGAGTTTGGTTAATCTAGTTCCACGCGTGTGTTTATTAAGCTCCATTTGACATCTGGCCCGCGTATGTTAGCCTAGCTACAATGCGCGATACCTACTCGTGGTATTAAGTCCTAGGTATGTAATTCGAGTCCCCGTAATGGAGATAAGCTAAACGTATGATGCGGCTTTCTCAGGCGGCGTAACGAGGGGGGAGGGAAGGCTGAGGGGCCTTAATAATGCGGTCGTACGGTCGGCACTCGGCAGACCCAGGTGGGACGGAAATTGCCGGTTGCCTCGCAAAATCTCGGCTTCCTAATGAGTTTATACCTTGAAGGGACTCGGCCTTAATGCCTCGTCATCCCTTAAGGTAAACCAAATCCTCCCTCTCTCGCTTGGGTCGCCGTCCTCGATCGTCGCCGATCTCTCTGGTCAAATCTGCCACGCTATGGCGAATCGAGTGCATATTCTCGACGCTGCGATCTCGAAAAATACATCTCGTTATATTTTTTAAGGGTGATAATATAAATTCTTTCAACGCGGAAAGACTGATACCGGTAAATTTTACTTTATTTACAATAAAAGAGGTAAACATAAGGGTTTTCGGATTTTCCTAGTGTGCTGAAGAATAATTTTTCATTAGAAGCTAGTATAAATGATAATTATATATAATTATATTAATGGTAATGATGATAATGTAAACTAGGGTAGAAGCACCAGTGAATGAACACTTCAAAGCTTTTCAAATGTAAAGTTTCGTTCATTCACTGGATTTCGTCGTCTGCTTAAGTGTTCATTCACTGGAGCACTTACCCTATCACGATTTAATGCTTCCAAAAGAAATTACGACCGGTATCAGAAAGAAACATATCTTTTCACTGTCATTGAGAAACGTCGTAACTCGTTGCTATACGAGGAAATTTCACAAGTCCTTGTTATAATCGATAAGACTTAAGACTTTTCCTTGCATGCAAAGAGTTACGATGTTCTATAATGATAGTGAAAATATACGTGCTTTTTTTCTGGCACCAGTCGTAATTTCTTTGGAAATCATTAAATCGTGATAGTTTATTGCACCACACTGTAAAAATAACTGAAACCCCCTGTAAATACAAATAAAATTTATTAATATCAGTTTTTGCGTGAAGTTCAAAACCACAATGCGATTAATATCAAATTGCAAACAGTACATATTGGGAGGTTGCATTGAAAGCTGCTGTTCTCCTGTAGATGGCTCTAACTATACTTATGTAGTGCGCAGCGACTAATACTTCTTGTATCACTTAAAATTATGGACATTTTTCATTAAGATTCAGTTATTAAACTGCCATTTTTGGTTAATATAAGTCTATGTCTATAACCTGAGAAAATGGAATGCGACAAGTTGTTTTTTCGATGTGCACTCCTACACTACTCAGATTTTTAAAAAAGTATTGCTGCAGCTCATCAATTACTTTTGAAACGCTCACTATAGAACGCTTCTTCAAAGTATCGTGTTTTACAAGAATCACCCTTAAATTTTATCAAGAAAACATTAAAAACAAAAAAACTAACTTTTTTAGTGAAGTAGCTAATTTTTCACCTATTTACATATTCACGACTGTTTTTAAATATGTCATTATTTCATTTATTATTTAACCGTGATGATTCCGTAATCTACAATGTTCAAAAAATGTTGTATAATTTGTTGATCTCAATTGAATGAATCTTGTTCATATGGCTTTTATTTAAAAATTGGTTGGGTCCATTTGAGCCATATGTGACCATCGCAACTCTATGCGGATATGTGACCACACAGTAGGTTAAATAAAATTATCGCACAGCTAAAGTTTTCCACATTTTTACAATCACGTTCAATTTAGCTATCACACTAAGAGAAATTTATAGGTCGCACACAGCAATTAATATAGCTATGATATAGCTATACTTTAAGTTGTAAGTGAGGTTAACTAGACGGTATACGCGTACAGCCTATACAATTTCTCTCAGTGCAACCATTATCGATCCATTAAATTCTTCCAATCCCAAAATATCCCACCCTACTTAAACGCCGAATTCACGACGACCGAGTTAATTCCACTTACCACGCAGAGTTGAATCGATCCTCCGTCTGTCACGTGCAGTCCCGCTGCATTCTCCCACCCCGCCCCTTCCTCTCGAAGTCGTCCCGATTCAGAGGGTCGATCAAGCGCGGGCAACCGGCATTCCACGTTACTCCCGCTCTGCTTATCCGCCTCTCTCCCTCTCGGCGGCGAGATAACGCGAGCGGTTAATTAAATGACCGGGCAGCTCGGTCGGACGCGATAAAACCCAGTTCGTGCAACGCGAGCTATCGGCACTAGCGCGGATGATCAGTCATCGTCGTTTACGATCAAAGAGGACCTCCACCGGCGCTCCCCTCGACGTCGCGGCGCGCGCTGCGCCGATCCGAGATCACTGGCACTTCGTAGACGCCTCTCCGCGCTCCGTTATCGCGAGTTATATCGATTTTATTGTTCCGGCAGATCGACTTAATTGCTCGACTACCGCAATAACTGCCAATGCGCGCTAATTGGCATGCGACCGCGTATACATACGGGCCGCAATGATGTGAGCGCGTTTCCTCCCCGCCGCCGGGCGTACGCACGCGTTAATTATATTTAATTGCCGTCCATTAATTATTTCTTTAATTGCCGGCGCCGCGCCGCACGCCGTGCCGTGCGCCGAGACGGTCTAATACGATTGTCCTCGAAAAAAATCTCCTCGCCGCCGATATAATGTATACGCCGATGCGTGTATTTACGCATTTGTCGGACACCCGCTAATTAACGTCTCGAGCGCTTCCCGCGCGCCCGACTCTCGGCGGGACCGCTCATTAGCGCGGGGAATCTCGCGAGCAACCCCGCGAGTGACATCGCGGGCCCTTTAAAGGGGATGCGCCGTTCGGCGACGCGCGTCTCGTCGATAAACATCCGCGACGCAAACAGAGACCGGTCTTCTCGTCCCTTTCACTCGATCCTACTCGTCGCGCTCAGCTTCCTCCTCCTTCTCTTCCGGAAGGAGCGAAGGGAATCGTACGTGTGCCCGGATTTACGAGTATACGTCAGAGTTTTCGAACGTTTGTTTAATTTCGTCGGAACGCGCGCGCGTGGCAACGACCGCGATGTACACACACACACACACGCGCACGCACACAGACACAACACGGCGAAAGTTCGTCGCACGCCGAGGCCACGCGCGAGAGGGCTGACGTGTTTCCCCCGCCGTGCGAGGGAACTGGAAACTCAATTCGCGCTCCTCCGGCGTGCGGTGTGCGCGCGCGAACGACTTGGCAATAGCGCGTTCGTTCCCCGCTGCACAGCGGACGGGGAGAGTGCGAGTCTCCTCGTTGCGTCGGCGACGCGCGCGAGTGATCGAAGTCGCGGAGGCGTTGGAAAGGAGCGAGAGCAGAGTCACAGCGGGAAGTTCCGCCGTCTTCCGTGCGAGGATCCGCACAACGGTGCGCCTCGTCGATGCGGATGCAGCTTTCCGAGCGACGCGGCGAGCACGCGGAAGGATCGAGGGTCGTTCCCGAGAGCAACACGCGTCGGAGGATCGTCGCGAATTTCAGAACGAGAAAAGCGGAGCGCTCCGCGGAGGAATTCGCACCGAGCTGCACCACCGCCACCGGGAGGACACCCCGCGACGCAGCGAGTTCCACGGCTCGACTGAGGCTCGACCCTCGGCGACGAGCCGCCCCCGCGAGACACGCGCGCAGTCGCAAATTCAAAGCTCCGCGAGAGCGACGATATTAATTATTGTTTCGACGGTCGCGGAAATAAACTCGAGTCGTCGCACGGTGCGCGACGGCGGGGTGATTAATAATCGAGCGCGCGACGTCGAAACGCGTCTCGCTAAGCGGATCGCTGATCGCGCGCGCGGCTTTTGCCGTTTTCACATTCGCCCGATCGTTTTCGTTCGCTCGGGGAGCCACGGGTAATCCCTCTAATCGCGCGCTCGGCTGAGCTGCGCGCGTAGAGTTTATGGCGAATTGTCGAGGGGCGCGCGCGCGCGCGCGGTAGGTACTCGATAATCGCGCATTTCCGCGTCGCGCGGCGCGACGTGAGGTTTTTCGGATGAGTTTGACAATCGAGTAACTACATAGAAAAAAATTAGCCACTCTCCAGCGACGTTTCACGAGCAGCCGGTCTCACCCCCGAAGCGCGGCATAAGATGTTTCACATCAAAAACGATCGGTATTCTTTAATCAAGAATATATTATTTTCAATCAAGAATGCGCATGATTAAACATTTTTAAAATCATATATGCTCTTGATTCGAAAAACATATTTTTGGCACTAACAATTACTTCTCTCAGTGTAATCGCAAAATTTTTGAATTAGCTGCATCGGAGAATTTAAACAGTGTCGTACGATTCTTCGCGTTATTAATAAAAATATATATTAATGCCTCTAAATTATTTCATGTTGATTTTTTCTTCATGTTACTGATAAGGAAACTGCCCGAGGAATTCACCGATTTTCTTCATTTAACGATCTATTTTAAAGAAACCTTAGACGCGTTTTCTTACGTGATAATTCGGCCATTATTAAGGGATTAAAACTACCCCTAAACTTGACCTACTCTCAAAAAGATTTTATACGATTCCTGGAAAGCTACGTTGAAATTCTTAGTGAAACTAAATTGAACATTAATCCTTATCGAAAGACGGTGACATGCAAAGTACTTTCAAAATCGGGGTGAATGAAAAATGGTTTTTTGGGTCAATTTCGGGGAGTCACGTTAAGCAAAGGTATCCATCAATTAAATGACCCAATTATCACGTAAAAAGTGTGTCTATTATTTCTCGACATACTACGACACATCGCAGAATGAAAAAACAGTGAGATCTGCTTCGGGTAATTTCTTCGCGAGTTAAATTAATATATAGTTGTTATGGTTATAGTTCCTTTCTCAAACGACAGGATTAAGACATTTGAATTAGAGACAAATGATGAATAAGCAACAAATTATCCCATATACGTTGCTTGATTATCCTTGGGACATTGGTCGTGCGCACCCTGCACTAAAAGCATCGACAAAAATGCGCAGTTGGATCGATACCGAGTCAATTGCGTACAAACTCTCCCGAGTTAATTTACACATAGGTACTCGCGGCACAACACGTTGACTGCCAACCTACGAGATAAAATAGTTACGACTGTCTTACGTGGGTGCCGCATCGCTGCCGTTTTACCGGATCCGTCTCATTCACACGATCATCCGTGCGGCAGCCCCTCTTAAAAGCCACGGTCACCATTATTTACATACAGCCTCGGGTATAGTATACACTCGGCCTCTCTCGGAGTACGGTCATTCGGGGTGATACAGGACGCGCGTCCCACAGAGCGCGCCAGGTTCTCGCATTGGTAGCAGGTCTCCGGGATGCAATTAGAAGTGTAGCAGAGGCCGCTCCCACACCATAAACATGTGCTCCCGCGCCCGCCGCATCTCGCCCACGCCGTACAGCGACCATAATACGGTACACACATGCACGCGGTCATTTAGGAGATGTTCGAGAGCGTATTACACCGCACCTTCCACCGTAAATAAAATACCTACAGGGGACCAGCGGTACTCCCGTGTCGATCGCCACCGAAATAACGTGGCCACTGATCGAATTTTTGTGCGGAGGAGGAATTTGTCGATGAAAGACTCTCGAATATTTACGCATGTTATATACTATTTATACATAGCAGGAAGTTTTATGTTGGAAACGGTCCACCCATTTTTATATGTTAAAATAAACCGATTCTTCGAGTAAGAACAATATTATTCCTGTTAAAATTAATGCGAATAATATTGAAATTTACACAAAGAATGTTAACTTTACTTACTTACTGAAAACAACGATTTTTAAACCACGCCCTCTCGGGCACCATAGTTATCTGAACAAATATGCAGTTAGAGTAATTAAAAGTTAGTTGAGGTAAACAGGTAGATACTTAGCTGCTTTAACTAAATATTTGTTCAAGTAAATATATGTTTATTTAGTTGGACGTATGTAACCTCAAAATTTAGTTGAATAAACGATTCCTTTTTTCTGAGTATAGTTGATACAATACTTACATCATTCGTCCGACAAAAAGTTTTATTGAAACAAACAAACTCGGATTGACTTAACGAAGCAGTGAAGTTGAATTGGTCTCCGTCTACCAATAAAACGAATTTTATTGAATGAGATGACGCAAATTCAGTTCATCCAACTATATGCGCAGATAATAATGAATAAATAATGCCCATAAATATTTAAGTGTTAAAATTTCCTCGAATCCGCACTCCTCCCGTGCTACAATTACGACTTTGAAACAATTTCCATTATATTAGGACGGCGAGACGATCGAGCAAGGGCGCAATAAAAATATCCCGACAAGGGTAGTTCGAAGCGTAACGTCGCGAACGCGCGTGAGATAGATGAAATCTTCTCCCGTATTCTCCTGTACGAATTGCGACTCCAAATTTTCCCGAATCCGAGCGTCCATATACCTATACGACTTTGAAACAATTTCGATATTTCGAGTATCTCTCAAGGTCCCCCCACTTTGTCCCCACCCCCTGACGACCCCTTCTTGAGCAGAGAGTGCCTGTCAATCCCACGGGCGAACGCGTGGGTGGAAACTTTTCGAGTCCCTATGTACGCGAAACGGAAGCCGGGAGGGGGGCGTAGCTTCGTTCCTATCGCCGCCGAAAGTCGTCATGCGACAAAGGAATTGCGACGTCTCGGTATAGTTCAGCTTCGACGCGCGGTTCTCCAATTCGAGTATTCGAACTCGAAGCCCCGGCGTCTTCTCTCTTCGTGGCAATCGCCGGGGCACCTCGTAATTTCAGCAATCCGTAGAAAATTAGTCCTGAGGTGTAGCAATGCGTGCACGCACAGAGAGAAGTAATTGCTATTGCTAAACGAAGTTTTTTTTTTCAACCGAAGACAATATAATATCAGGATCAAGCCATGGTTTTCTTCACGAAAGAAAATTTTTGATAGGCTCGAGTTTATTTTATTGAGCAGAACGAATTTCTTGTTCCTATGGCGGTATTCTCGAATTAAGTACATATATATATTCTTTGGTCAAGTATCTGTATTCTTAAAAATTTAAAAGGTCACACACTGAGAAAAAAAGTGGCAGATTTGACTAAATTATCGGTTACAGGCGGGGAAACGCAGATCGAGTTACATGAACTAATTATATGCTATTATAGAATTGAGGAGCACAGTTCCAAAACTCATTTAGTCCATTCGCAGTTTGTCTTATAATCGCTAAACTATTAGCAATTATAGGACAAACTGCGAATGGACTAAACGAGTTTTGGAACTGTGCTCCTCAATTGACTTCAGCTTGTTTTCGTCACAGTTTTTAATCACTATAACCAAATTATTTCATTCAAGTAATTTGATCGGCGTTCCCCCGCTAGTGACCGTCAATATAGTTAAATCTACTATTTGTTCTCTGTGTATGTTCTTGATTTTAAAAAAAAAACATTTTTTGACACTATCAATTATTTCTCTCAGTGTACTGGCACCGCTGAAATTTCCGACTACCTAATGTGCTCCGATCTACCGCGCGATCGACGGATCTCGATATCGAGGAACGGAAGGGAAGGAGCGACGACGACCATCGATCCTTCACTCTCGTAAAAAACCCTTTCTCGCGCGCGTTCAAATAAGCCAATCGCCTCGCAAGGTAGTCAGTCAGTCAGCTGGTTGGTACTCAAACGATAAAATCAGCCGAACGAGTTCGGTCCGGGAACTCGAACGGGGAAGAGGCGAAAAAAAAGAGGAAGCCTCCGCGAAATTTCGCGAGGAGTATTTACACCGGGCGAAGGGGGGGGGGGGGGTTGATGGTGGGAGGAAAGGGCCGGAAATCGCGGCCGAGACAGCCGCGGAGTGACGCGGGCCAGGGGAGAGGAGAGATTCGCTCCCGCGTCCCGGCGGGGGCGGGGTGGCCAATTTCCGGGAAGTTGGTTTAAATCCATGGAAATGTTTCCGGTAATTCGGTCGTCTCGATCTCCCGAGGGACGGGCTGCGCCGCTCCATGCCGTTTTGGATCGGTGGCTCGGGTGCGGAGGGCCGAACGGGTTCAAAGGAGTTTTTCGAGATATGTATATTGTCAACAATTCTGCACTGTGCACCTATACAGACCACTTTTACACTGAGAAAAAAATATAGTAGATTTGACTAAATTGGTGGTTACGGGAGGAATGCATATCTAGTTACTTGGACTAATAATTAATCGACTTGAATGGACTACAGCCTATTTCCTTGAAACAGCCGTTAATCGTTATACAGGGTGATTCGAAATGGGCGCACTTCCTCTCGTAGAGAGATTCTTCGCAAAAAACTGAACCGAAAGTTCCTGTACAAAATTTTTGTGCTCCGCACCAATTTGGTGAATTTTTTTACGACTCAGGTGGTGCTTTTCGAATATTAGGGTGCCTTCCGCCGCTCCGATGATTGATTTCAAAATTCTAGGCTGCAGAGGAGGCACGCTGGAATAACTACTGCGAGTTTCGCTGCCGTCTAAAATCTTGTCCCTTGAATCTGACTTTGGATTGGATATTTTCGAACTGGATTATCTTGTAAACTAGGCGGAGCACAACAATTTTGTACAGGAACTTTCGGTTCAGTTGTTTGCGAAGAATCTCTCTACGAGAGGAAGTGCGCCCATTTCGAATCACCCTGTATATCCATATTTATTAGTTGAAACAACTAATTCTGCATTCCATAAGTAATTTTACACTCGCAAACGTCCATTTCATTTAATATACTATTGTTTTTTTTCAGTCTAGTGTTGGATACAAATAGTATACGATTCAATGACACGACACTCGGAGAGATTATTGGTAGTACCAAAAAAATGTTTCTTGAATCAAGAACATATGATCCTACAAATTTTTAAGGATACAAATTCTTGATAGAAGAATATATACTCTTCATTTTTTTTTCAAACCGTCGCGTCGTGCGAATAAAAAATTCTTCCTGTGCAAAAAAACAAGTAATTGAGCTTTTTAAATATTCTCTTGCACGAAGAAAACTACGGCTTGATCCTGAAATTATAAAGTATTTTTGATTGAAGAAAACATTTTTTTAGCATTAGCAATTATTCCTCTCAGTGCGGATGTGGTACATATAGGTCTCCACATTGTGATTAACCCTTCGTTACTCACGTGGGTTTTTGAAACATAAGAGCTCACCTGGGGTGTACCCCACACCCCAGTTAAAAATTAACGGTTTCTTAGTGAAAAATTGAAATTTTTTAATAAGTATAAATAATAGACTGAGGATAGTTATCATACTCTCGTCTTATTAACGAAGGACAAAGTAACAAATTGGAACAAGTTTTATAGAAAAATATTAAATATTAAGTTAATTACAGATTGTTACAGTTTGTTGTTCAAAAAAACTGAAACATCCAATTTGTTGCAACCTACTTCGGTCTCCTCTGCTATTTTTCTTCTCCGTATAGAATACGTGTAGATGCGTGCGTACGATCGAACGATGAAATCTGTGCATCGCGATGGAAAGCTTTTCAGTGTAGTTTTTCATTGAGGAAGTTTCATGCGGTCGGATGCTGCGCGACTAATTTTTCCGAGCTTTTGCGCGGCGTTTGATTCGAGTATGAAACTATCGCATCGCTCATTTTCTCAACGAAAACACGACCGAGCGCCGTCCTATAACGGAGAATCGTGTGAGACGCGTGCAACAACGCGAGTGCAGAGTTCCTTCTCCGAAGTCGTCGGGCTGTGTGAACGCGAGTATACCGTTTATCCGGCGGTATTTCCACGATCTCGAATTACGTCGACTTTATCTCCCCGTCGGATTGCCGTCAGCGCGCGGCAACCCTTACTTTCAACCCTAGCTCCCGGAATTGCGCCGTGTAAATTGTAAGGAAAAACTCGGCCGCCCGCGGGGCAGGGCGTTCCACGTCGGGGCAGACAGCAAGAATCGCTCGAGACGAACGGACGGCCGGCCGCGTGGGTGGGTGTGGGTTTTGACGCGGCACCTACATTAGTCGAAGTCGTCCGGGGGTTGGAAACGGAGAGCGCGCGCGGGATAGCCGAGTTACCCCGTCGCCCTAGGGATGGACCCTGCCACGCCGGTTATTTCGCTATTTTCGCCGGCACAAATGGAGAAGCCCCGGGCGTTTCGCTCGCACGGCTGCAACATCGTGTTACAACTTTCTATTGTGTCGCGAAATTCACTCTGAAAATGTTCGGGTCCCCCGCGCGAAGCGGTTTCTCTCCACCCACGTCTCGCCGCGAACCCCGATAACCGCGCGTCCTTCGGAAAGGAGGCGTGTGTGGAAGGACCGTCCGAACGAGCGGGGGCGGTGGAGACGACTTGGATCTCTGCGGCTTTCCCAGAGAGAGAGCCGATATTTTGTCTGTATGTGTAGTGGGTGGATCGCTCGAAAAATAGGCTACTTTCGTGAATTGTCTTGGTTTTCGGTGGTTATTTATTTTCGTTTTGATGTCAGAGATCTATTTATGTGTATCGAATGATATTATATCTGACGGGGGAAAAAATTGTGACGTATATTTTACAAAGAGTTTATAGTAAATGGCATTGCAGTTATAAATATTTAAATGGCAATAGCAAAGAAATTAAAGAAATAGTTTCATTTACTAAAAGGAAAGCGAGCATTATTAATAAATTGTAGCAATGTTTCTGCTGTAAGCAATTTTATTTTAACAGTGTTGTTATTACTGAAATAAAAATGATTAATTACTATTGAAGAAATTGTATCCGTCCTCGCGCAATGTGCAATATTCTTCTCAAAAAATAACAGTGCATGATGCAGTAATTGTAAATAATGTAGGCCAGAACAGCACGCATAATTAGATAAATTTAATGTTTTCAATACAAGAAAATTGCTATAAAATATTATAGTAAATACTCGGGTAAAGTGTAATGATATTAGCCTCAATGCTATGCAAACTCTAAATTTCCTGTGGTATTTTAAATAGCGTACAATGTTTGCATGCATTACTCCAATTTTTGTGGTAATTCTGACTCCAAGCACATGTTATTTCCTCGAAAAATCCCAGCGTTTGTTATATTATTCTTTGCTGTAAATAGTATTACGCATTGCAGAACACATTGCACCATAAATCTGTTTTTGAAGCAGTATTTAACATGTAAAATCTACATTATTTTTTAATGGATATCTCTACATATTGGCCTTGTCCCAATTCTTACCACAATTTGTTGTACGCTATCTGTAATTGATATCAAAATAACAATTTTTTTTCGTGTAAGTATATAGTATGTCCGAGTGCTAAGTAAACAAAGGAGCATGTAGTTTTATTTCGATTGTCGTAGTATTTGTTCGAGATCGAGACTGCGCAAGCGCAATTTTTCGCGCACATGACACATGCTGTCAGAACGTCCGTACATAAGTACTGTTTGCGTGAAAAATTGTGCATGTGAAATTTAAATATCGAAAAAGAGAGTACTACAACAATCAACATAAAACTACAGATCCCTTTGTATACTTTGCTCTCGGGCATACTGCGTGTATATAAAAAATAAGATTTTTAATAATACGAAATACCCTTTCAAACACAATGCCATTCTTATTTTCCCAACGCCTCAAACTCGAATAAATAACGCCATTCCCACTTCCATGTTACATAGTACCTACCTGTGACCCACCAGCCCGTTCGCTATGCATCTCTCTCGGTCGGCGAGGGAGGGTGAAATCGGACGATCTTCGCGACGTTCCGGTCGTTCGAGCGAAGGACGATAGATCAGGTTCGACGAGGGTATAACTAGTATCTCGATGGTCGTATTTCTCGGGCGTCGTTTATATATGTACGTGTGCGGTGTTACGCGAGAAGACAGATCTCCGCGCGCGCGCGAGAACGGAAGAGGAAGTCTCGCGCGGACTCTCGCCGTCGGACCGAGAAACGAGTACCGCGCGAAAGCGAGATAGGTGCGCGCGCGCGTAGGTGCAGCTAAATCTCGACGGTCGTCGATGCCGTCGTCCCCCGATCATTCCGCGTCGGAAACGAAGGGCCATAATTTTGGCCGAGCCTGTAAGCTAGTTCGGCGGCGGGATTGGGATCCAGAAATTCAGAAATCCACGAACGAACGAGCGGGCGGACGGAATCAGCATGGGAGCGACATTAATATCCATTATATTCCTTCCTCCTCCCCGATTCTCATACGGTTCCTCTCCCGGTCCCTGCCGCCGCCTCCCGGCCGATCCATTTCATGATTTATAGCGAAAGTTTAGCCTCGCGATTACCCGGGACACCCCCGATGCCACCAGCACCGCTGGCGTTACGTTACCGCTTCCGGTGCCGTCGAATCGCTGCGGCGCACGTCACCGCGACAGTTGGCGTTCCATTTTCGCGATTCGTCTTACCAATTAAACTCGTCCGCGTGAAAATCGCTTTCGACGCATCGCGCGGATCGTTAAAACTTCCGTGAATACCGGTTTGTAGATGTTCTCCGAGAAAGTGTACAGTAAAGTCAAATAGTATCGATTACTTTGATGGTCCCTGATTATGATAATTAGTAGCCATAATGACGGACGGACCACGATAATTAGAAGCCATCAAAGTATCCGATAATACCCGACATTCCCCCACCAGAAGCTATTAATACCTTCGGTTTTATAAATTCCTCGCATTTTCTAAATCATCCGGCAAAGCGCACTCTTTAAGCGGACCTCTACCTCCTTTCTCCAAGTCCTGTTAAAACGTCAAGCATTAATATCGAAAATCCACATTAACCCCCCTACTGAGCCTTCGGCTCGTTTCCAGGGGAAAACACCCCCGCTGGTACGCCGCGCGTCTGCTTTCGCAGCCGTCAGAGAGTCGTGGACTTTTTTGAAACTTAATTTTTTCCCAGAAGAGCAACTAGAATTTGTTCCACTACTTTCTCCGTAATTTGAATGAAAATCATAAACTAAGGCACTTTTCGTATATAAATGGACCGAAATTATTTCCTGAAATTATAACCACCGTCCAAGGGTAACGAAGTTGGAAAATAATAAAATTACTGCTGGCAGACAATCCGATACACGACGGTGGCCATGTTGTTGTAATAACAATATTTTCGCGTTATTTTATTTGAGCCGTAGTCAAAGCCGATTCTATATCAGGAAATGTACACTGAGAAAAAGAATTAGTTGGATCTACTGAAAATTACTTGCGGGGGTCACAAGTAATTATTTATTTGTATCAATGAAATTTGTTAATACATCAATGACATATCTCTTCCTCACGATCATACGGAGTAGTATGTGATTGCAAGGAAGAAGTATTTAAAATGAAAAAAGATTTAATTGATGTAAATAAATAATTAAGTAAGTAATTTTTAGTAGATCCAACTGATTTTTTTCTCCGTGTAGTAGGTATTGATATTGTAGTATTTCGTGTAGATTTGGAAAAAACAATGATTTCATTTCGTGAAAATTACTATTGCGGAGAAACCGATGAAATAAATTTTCCAAACATAGTGATAATTTTCCGTAAACAACATTCGTTAGAAAATGTGGAATTATACGGGACTCTTGCGACTGGAGGAAAACTGGTTCCAAAGAGCTGGAAATAAGAATTCTTTGCTAACTTCCAAACCCGCTTAAGGCTCTTTGCAGGTTTTCTATCGTCTTTATGTTGACAGCATGCTGCGCATTACCTCGGACATACGCCCTAAAATATTAAGACTCTAATTTAAACGATATCTCAATTTCAGGGATCTTTTATACGCGCAAACCATATGTCATCGATTCTACACGACCACCTACACATCGTAATGCAGTGTTTTTTGTAAATAAACAATCAGAAAATTTATTATTCACTGTTAAGAAACGCGAGGGAGTTGACGGGAAAATTTATAGCTATAATACTTTTAGTAAAATTAGATTTCTGGTGTACTAACGCTAATATCGGGCTGTGTGCATTGCGTTTCGGAAGCCGCCTTCAGGAGTGCTGGAAATCTCACTTCACCACGCTTAATTATTTTTCTAACGAATTATCGTTTGATAAAGGTCTCGTACTGTCAGATGTATCTCCCAACAAATATTTGCTTTCAAAACTGTTTATTGTGAACATTTTTTGTATGATGTCATCGAGTCGTTACATATATGGTTGTCACATGTTATTAAGTGAAAAGGGATCTTCTACAGGGACCTACATGCAGTGACTCCACAACTTTACGTGAAAAGTATCTACACTCTCTAAACAGTTTTGAAAGCAGATCTTTCTCAGGAGATATACTTGACAGTGCGAGATCTTCGTCAAACGATAACGCGTTATAAAAAATTGTAACCACAGTCAAGTGAATTTTCCTGTATCCCTGAAGGTGGCTCCCAGAATGCAATGCAGCCCGATTTTAGAGTAAGTATACCGGAAGTCTAATATTGCTGAAAGTATCGTGGCTATCAATTTTTCTGTCAACTCCCTCACGAATTGTAACAATGAATAATAAATTTTCAAGCTGTTTGTTTATTAAAAACGATGCATTACAACGTGTAAACCGTCGTATGGAATCGATGACGTATGGTTTATGCGTACGAAAGTTTTGCGAAATTGAAACATCGTTTAAAATATAGTTGTCATTTCATTAGAGCGTATGCCCTGCAAAGAGGGACCTTAACACGGAAGGAACTCCTCTGCCGCCTGAATTGCGAGCATGCATCAAGCTTTTTTCGATGCTCCCGCACGACTATAGCCACGCCATCGTGTAGGATAATGTTCTCCGGGTTGGATAATGCGGTCTGGTGTCGAGGGGGAGGTACCTACCAGCTCTCTTCGCGTTCTTGCTCCTAAACTACTCAAGCTCGGCTGCAGACGCACCAAAAACTACATATCCCCCGAACTGCCGACTTCCCACCCTCCTTCGTGTCTTTCCCTCAAACCCCTTCGTCGGTTCAACCTTGCTCATTCCAAACAGATGTCGCGTTACGACTCTTGTGCAACCGACTACTGTTCTGCCTACGATTCTCCTCCCGACGACGTCGTCGACTTCCTCTACGCCAGATGCGATGTAAAAAGTTCGTTTGGCATCCTTCGCGAGAGCGGAGACCCCGCGTTCGCGTTTCTCGTCAATATCGCGAGAGCGAAGAATGCGTATGCTTATCACGACGACGTATGTGAAATTTACGCGAGCAACGAATGTCGCGCGCGTATGATGTACATTGAAAATGAAAGTTTAAACATACATTTCGATGCTTCCGAATGACAGGGCCACGATGAATCACACTCGTCTTGTCCTTGCCTTTTCGTAGTCGAATTTTCCGCAGCTGATGGCGAGAAACCTCGTACCGATGTCGCTGGATTGCTTGAATAGGTAGAGTATCCTTGCGCCGCAATGCTCACTTCACTCGCGCAATGAAACATCGTAATACTCAAACAACGTACCGCGCACGTTTTCGTAGTTTACTCACGAGACACTGAGCGACTGAATCGACACGGAATACCTTGGATTCAACATATAAATCATAGGTATTTACGTAGTGTCTTATCCGCAGCCGGGTAAAGAACAGCTGATTTAAAACTCGCCGCAGCGCCGCAGGTGTCGAAGATTTGCACCTCGGATATACGCGAAGGCTTTGTGCAGGGTTCACTAGACGCGGGAATAACAAATTGGGGTTGATTGAAATTCGAAAATATTATTTCTCCGTCGTTCGGATGATAACGGTACAGATTCTTGGTCGAAGAATATATCTACGATGGGTGGGTAAATTAGTATAAGTCAAAAATTTGGAAAACAAGTATAAATCGAATTATAATATATCTTGATGTGTTGTATGCGGTGGTTCAAATATAATATTATCTTAGGCTGTCTAAGTTGTTGTGTAGGAGAGGAGCTAATCTATATATAGTATAACTCTAAAATTAACTATAAAACTGTTTTTTTTCGTTTGCTCATTTTTGCACTTGAACTGTTTTACCCACGCATGATAGATATATTCTCGATTGAAGAGTACCTTCGTTGGAACATAATATTTTTTTGCGCGAAAAAAAAACAATACTCGAGCCTATCAAATATTTTCTTGTGCGAAGAAAACCATGACTTGATCTTGAAATTATATCATGCTTTTCATTGAAGACAATATTTTTTGGAATTAGCAATTTCTTTTCTCGGTGTTATCGAGGAAATGAGTCAATTACTTATAAGCGTCACGTCTATTATGCGTAGAACATTCCGGCATTCGGTCAGGTTTACAATTTAGACCGATATACAATTGCATTGAAACATGTCAAATAGTCGGTGAGTTGATTCCATTATAAAAAATCATTAGGTTTTACCAATATTAACCCTCCGTTAGTTGCTATAGATCTGACGGACCCAAGCGCCATTACTACCTATTGCGCATAAGAGAAACTGATAGCAACTAACGGAGGGTTAAATGCTTCAAGAATTTGGCCAGACGCCGAAGTATGAAAAAAATTAGATACTTATCGAATTCCTCCATTCGAATTTGAAATTACATTTTTTCGAAACAATTAACCCTTCGTTGCTCACGTAGGGTGTAGGCGACACCCCAGACTCCTTTTTTTGTATGCCAAGCCTAAAGTTTTTTTTTTCGAGGTTGGCACTTTCAGTACCTTTCATGAACATTTCATTAAAGAATTTGGCACCAAAAGCGCGAGACAAAACCGATTTGTTTTCCGACAGTACGCTGCAAAGTGTTCAAAAGTGATTTTTAACAATCTGTAATTAACTTAATATTTAATATTTTTCTATAAAACTTGTTCCAATTTATTAATTTGTCCTTCGTTAATAAAATGAGACTATGATAACTACCCTCAGTTTATTATTTATACTATTTTTTAATAAAAATCGGCAGGGAGATCTGAGCGTTTGAAAACCGAGACTTCGAGATTTATTTTCAATTAGAAAATTACGAAATTAATTTTTTTTTAAATATTGAGATCATTAGGCAATATCTCAAGCTTTAAAATAAAAAAAAGTATTAAAAAATTTCAATTTTTCACTAAGAAATAGTTAATTTTTAACTAGGGTGTAACGAAGGGTTAACTTTCTCGAATATTCTCTCTCTCTCTCTCTCTCTCTCTTGTAGAGTATCTTTTATCTAGAATTAAATTTATTTTCTTATTTGTTTGTTATTGTAACAATTATCGATTGTTTAATCCCTAATAATCAAATACCTCTTCAAATTCCTAATATTTATATTAACGATCGTTCATGGTGACATCTACTTACTAATTAACTGTAAGTTTGTATGTAACTGCATTGACCTAAATCGAACGATCAAGTAAATTTCGGAACCTTTTACGGATAACAATCAATACGTATAATTATCTCAGGCTGTCGCTTATTACTATTAGAAATAATTAAAGTTATTGTGTAGGTAATGTAAAGTAAATAATTTCATATATTATATTTCAATCGATCGCGATTTCTTATTCCCGCCTTGTGTCTTCTGCGCAAAACCGCCGCGCATGTCGGTGCCCCCAACGCTTCTGGTAAGCACGGCACTGTCGGCGCTGCCGCAAGTTGTATAGGTAAATCAGCTGTTCTTCCTATCACCCGACTGCGGAGAGGCGACGTATAAACATGTACCTACACCGAATCCAAGGTACGTTGGAAATTGTTGTGACAATTCAATCGCTTCGTGTACCTATTGCAAATAAGGAACGGCCGCGGTGCGGTATTCCATGTGCTATTTTAACGGGAAATGATTGATGAATGGGAGCAAAATAAGAATTGCGACGAGATTCCGCGATCATCCCGTGAGAAATCACGGTCGCTTCAAAATATTCGTCGTATTTAGATGACCGACGATTAAGTTCTGTATAATATTTCGTAGCGTCCGATATACGCGAAAACACTGCGCAAACGATGCGGCAGTTGAGCAATACAAAATTGATTCTTATTATCTATCGGTTGCATACTGCGTAGGTACTCTCCACGGGAAAAGACGCGAGTGCGAGTGAGAAAGAGCGCCACGGAGATCGCATAAGAGTTTCTCTGCCTTTCAGAGCTCCGCCAATTTTATATAGGTACGACAGAGAAGCTCTTATGCGTTCACCATGGCGTTCTCATTCTACTCGCTTATATTACGCATTTCCCCTATGTCGAACGAGATCGAATCCACCCTGCATTTGTGATACAAGTCGGCATCTTTCACTGGAACTATCGAGAGATTTGCGGGTTACGGTAGAAAAAGCCAACGGTTCGGTTTTTTTGTCAACTCGTCCCAATTAATTGAATGGAAAACAGTCGCTAATTGAAACCCCTACCCGGCGGCCATCTTGTCCCCCCCCGCATGCTTCACAACGCGCCATGAAAATTGAGTAATGAATCGTTGGTGCGCGCTCGTGTAATTGTCAAGAATATCTGTTACACAACGACGAGTACGTTTCTAAAAAAGAGACCTTTCGATCCGCAGCATCTATAGCGTCGTTTTGACGTATAGTACGAACAGTTTGTTGGTAAAACGACGCGAGGAAATTGGAACGAACCGGCGACACCGGCACGACTTTTTTTCGCCGTTAGCTATCGAGATTTTGACAATATGGAAGACGAGACGGTTGAGACGAGGCGCGCTATCGGGTCTGTGCCATTCGGAAACATCGAAACGTAAGCAAATGTTCATAACCAATATACATCATGTGCGTTCGTAAATTTGTATTTTCGGAAAATTTCGTATTTTAATGAACTCGCTGTTTATGCGAATCGAGTTCCGACTGCTCAATAGTAATTCCCATAGGAGAGCTTGCGTATTGATTTATGCCTCGAAGTTTCGGTACATCAAAGCGGAAACATATCGCGAACTCGATCCAGCTACGACTCCTACGTCAACGGTAATCGTTGTCTTATCTCACGTATCGAATTTCAATTTCGTTTATCGTACGCTGAACGTCTGGAAGTGGAATTTTCTAGCAAAATCCCGTATTATTAGCACGTACGCACACGATTAAATTTCCCCTTCAAACTTCCTCAAACTTCCCTATTGAAAAAGTATTATAGATTCTCATGGAAAATTTGTAAAATCCCTGTAGAATTCCCATGGAAACTTGATGTGCTTTTGATACAACAATTCCAGATACCCTCTCATAAAAATCTGAGAGAGATAAATGGAATGTATTGCATTCTATGTGTATCTGTAAACAAATAAAATCTTGTGAGGTTCTATTAGTAATTACAAATAGAATGACGTATACAGGTCTTTATTATCGGTATGGGATCTTACTTGTTTTTACGGATACATGTAAAATTCGGTAAATCCCTATCCATCATCTCAAATACACGTAGAATCCAATGCATTCCTACTCGTCCTTCTCAAACTTTTCTAATGGATATCTGAAATTGCTGTGTCAAAAGCACATCAGATTCCCACTGAAATTGTCTATAAAAATCTATGAGATCTTTTCAATAGGGTTATCAACGATTATGTGCAATTTTGTATGTTACTATTTGTCCGCCAATCAAAATACTGGAAACTGGACTAGAAATAAGAGTTTGTCCGTAACATCGGTAAATTTAATGAACATTTTGATGGAAAGTTTAACTATGTACATTTTCCCTTATTTAATCACGACGCTATTTGGCGTGACAACAATTGACAAACAGAGCGCTTTTAACCCTGTTAAAAAGAGACAAGGTTCCTATATAAACGTGATAAATACCGTATAGAGTCTCATATATCCTTATAAATGTTCGCACGCTTTGTATAAATATATGAGAGGTTCTATGTGATATTTGTCTACTTTATAAGAATCTGGAAGTTGAATTTTCTAGCAAAATGCGTATCGTTAATTATTTCCGACGCTATTTCGCGTGGTAACAATTGACCAACAGAGCGTTCTTAATACCCCGTTGAAAAAAACATAAGATTCCTATAAAAGGACGAATGCCGCATAGAGTCTCGTATATCCTCATAAATTCTCATATACTTTGTATGAGCATATGAGAGGTTTTATGCGATATTTGTCTACTTTTTAAGAATGTTCTGAGTTTTTTTTTCCAACGAAGAATGCGCGATCGAGTTAGTATGGGTTTCTTTTGACATCGGATGTCAGGAATTTAATAATGAAGATACGATAAGCTATAGATAATAGGTCGATTGGGTGGCTGCTATTCAGATGCAGTGATATGTAAGTTCATTTTCACGTTCGATGTTTTTTATTCATGCAGGATTTGTCGATCGTGAATACATTTTTTTGTTTTTCATATAAATTCCGAATACGCGAGTAGACTAGCTGCACGGACCCGATATTTCTGCAGTATTGAATCGGCGACGTGAAACTCGAGAATTTTACGTAATAATGTTAGTCAACGCTTTCATTTCTATTTCTAAGGAGCTTTGACGCAACGCAATAAAACAGTAAAGTACAAGAGCATCTTCCTGCGTGATTTCTACCTTGCTAGGTACATACTGAAGCTAGATTTGTATTTCTCTTTGTGCAATTACGTGCTTCGTGAAATCCATGCAACTGCAAATGTATTTAATGTAACTCTCAGTGACAATGCTCATTATTTAACGATGGAAAGAGGGTGGTTTCACTTTGTCTTCCTTCAACTTCTTTTCCTAGCACACGTATATATGTATATTTTTATTTTAACTGACTGAATGTCTGCGATTCGTTTTTTATATAATTTAATGAAGTGCCTCATTTTTACTGTCACATAATGAATCATGGATAAACAATTCTTTATTACAATGTCCTATAATGCAAACGTAATACGGATAATTACCTACATTTTATTTATGCTATCATTCATTTTCATGATCTAGTTCCCAAATAGTACGAAAACGTCTATAAGTCATCTTTCTGACGTTTTAGACCATTAAAAGGTAACATATATCACGTCCAACTGAAATGATTTCTTTAAGACATTTCACTGAATCTCTCGAAGATGTCTTTAAAAAGAGGACTTTAAGACGTCATTTTGACGCTTCCGCCACATATTCGGGTTGTTGCACATTTATGGTTTTATCTCTCACAGGATATAGAGACAATTCGAGCGCCACGCAAAGCAAAGATACGACCAAGACGATCAGGAATGCGGCAGAGGACGACGCTGGATCATACAAGGGTCGCGCGCAATGCGATCTTATAGAGTCAGTGATTGTGCGAGTTTTTCTTTACCTTGGTAACTATAGTCGAACAGCATGAATTTCGAGATGGACACTATTTAATCGAAACCGCGGCATAGAAAGTACACCCGCGTGTGTATCTGCTGTTCGACCATGTTTTACTTACAAATCGCGATCGTAGAGCCAGTACTTTTCAACGGAGATCAATATATTGCACATATTTCAACTCTTACTCGCGATTATAGAGTCACTGTTTTTCGTCGCAGTATTACATTCGACGGTCGCGATTCTGGACGGCCCCTCGTTTCGAAGATAAACCCAAATCGCGCGTGTTGGGGTGTACCCGCGTGTACTACGCGTGCCGTCCAGTACTTTCCTGCTGCTCGATACGGTCGTAGAGAGAGAATATTTTGTAATTAAAAGCAGCAGAGTAAAGTAGAGACGGTATTTTTGCTCGAATCCGATAGAGTCACCTCAAGATAATCAGGAATGCTGCAGATGACGACGCTGGACTGAAGAAAGAAGCCATCAATGAAAGGCCGGCGTAAGTCCTACGGTCTGCTTAATGATCGATTTCCGTATCGCTGGTTAAAATTTATCGATTTTAATCAGTGATCGGGAAATCGTGATTGATGGGAGGGATCTCCGAGGCAGTCAAGAAGATAAAGGGATGCGGCCAGCGCCTCGACGAAGGGATGAACGCAGAGGGGTGATATAGCCTTTAATTTCCTCGAGTTCCCATTATGTTGGAGGACGTTTGGTCCGAACCTACACGGAGACTGGTTATAATTTACATTTGTCAACGTCCGCACAGTGACCACGAGTCGAACTTCATTGCGTCGACTCGTGAGTGGCCATATTTACCTTTGTCGCGTTTCAGGTTTAGCTCTCTTCTCGTTTCTTATAATGCGGTCAATTTTTGCAATTTAATTAGAGTACTTTTGAAGCCGGATGATCCTCCGATTTCACCATCTTTTGCATTAATCATCTTGATTCTCTCATTATCGTTTGCTCTTAATCTTTGATTTGAACGAGAAGAGATGCCGCGTTTGGTCGTTTTCCCAATCGAAGTGAATTTTAAATGAATTTACACATGGTGTCTAATTTCCATAAGGCTCTGGAAAACCTGAAATTGCCAGAGAATGTTAATTGAGATGGGAGAGTCACAGGAAAAATTTAATTAAAATTTGGAGAATTAAATTATTGTTCTCCTGGAAAGTTATATTATCTCGTTGTTTCTTTGAGATTATTTAAATAAATGTATAATTATCTTTAAACTATATGATAAAACAGATCAGTTAGGGCGATCTTCTGATTAGTTCTAAAGACTTTCATTTTTCACAAAATCTTCTGCCATACCACTTAAGATTTTGTTAAAAATCCAATTCTTTAGTCGATCGTGCACCAACCTTGTAGGTTTGATTTATATCATCTCGTTGTTCCCTTGAATTTACTTTGATAAATATATAATTCTCTCTAAACTGTATGAAAAAATAGATCAGTTAGGGCGATCTTCTGATTAGTTCTAAAGACTTTTATTTTTCACAAAATCTTTTGCCATACCACTTAAGATTTTGTTAAAAATCCAATTCTTTAGTCGATCGTGCACCAATCTTGTAGGTTTGATTTATATCATCTCATTGTTCCCTTGAATTTACTTTGATAAATATATAATTTTCTCTAAACTGTATGAAAAAATAGATCAGTTAGGGCGATCTTCTGATTAGTTCTAAAGACTGTCATTCTTCACAAAATCTTCTGCCATACCACTTAAGATTTTGTTAAAAATCCAATTCTTTGGACGATCGTGCGCTAATCCTATAGGTTTGATTTATTTTTGTGCAGGCTGATTCTAAAAATCATAATTATTAGTTCGGCACCTAGACAGGAATGTAAAGTAGGTATTGGTATAATAATTTTATATGTATTAAGCAAATTTTTTTACCCCCATAAAATCCTCTAAAGGATGATTATTGTATCAGATCATTACTGGATCAGATCTATGTAATTATAACAGAACTAAGTATTGAAATTAGAAATCCTGAAAGAGAAATTAATTTTCATGTTTCACAAGACACCGTGTTATAGCGTTACAGATATTTTTCTCTTCGATTGGGGAAACACCATAGGGATCACATACATGATTATTTGAATATTGTTCCATTGGTGAATTCATTCCAAAATAATGTTGTCAATTTCATATAATATTCAATATTTAGTATTTTTATATATTTCACACAATTGTGATAATTATATCTCTCACGATTTTTAATTCTCTGATATTCAATTTGAGTTTTCATTTGTCATATAATTCAAATATATTATAAAACAAATCATGTTTATAAGAATTTAGCTCGTTTATACCTTTACTGTTGATCTATAATATGTATAACACGTTTTCAGCTAATCTCGAAAGTAAGTATAAATTTGATTTGGTGAGATTTAAAAGTGAGACACAACAAGCTCCGGTGACGGATGCGTCCCGGGACGTTATCCCTAGTGTAGGCCCTTGCACCGGGGTGGAATGAATCAGAATCGTCGAATGAGTCTGTTGGTGAGAATGCGATTGCATCACTTTATATATAGCTGTAGGCAGGCAGGATAGAGTCGTCTGAATGAATGTGTCTAGTTTTAAGTAGGTAGAGCCAGGTCGGGAGAGCTTCCGTTTCGAAATTAATAGGAATGCTCCCTCGACTCTGGGAATCGAACTCTAGTGACCGCGGTTCTAGACCCGGACACACGCGGAAATGAAGTGGTGTACATCGAAAATAGTGAAGAGGCTCGGCGATTCGTATAAATGTGCACATACGTTTACGGACTGCGATTCCTGGAATCGCAGGTCGTCGTTTGGGCTAGTTACTTATTTAGCTTTGCGTCAATGAAACTGGTTCGCGTTCTAAATGATCGCACGACTGAATATGAATCCTCATCTCGTATCGTCAACATTGTATTAACGTTACAAGATAAAATTTACCGTTGTTCATTCGGGTGAGATTTTATTAGAACGTGAATTCTTTTTAGACGATAGGGAATCTCCGAGCTTCTCTATTAAAATTTACGAACCATCAGGGCTTTGCCCGAAGAGGCGATTCGCCGAAGAGGATTATAATTAATTAATTTCATTGTATTTCGTGTTTGCCACGCTGTCACTGTGAGCGTTGTTGAATTGTCTTGTACATATTTTTTAGTAATCCCAACATTTCAGTATCTTCAAAGATTTCAAAGTAACATTTTCAAGAAATATTTTTGATAATTAAACTTTTTATATTATCTCATTTATTTTTCAATCGGACTTTGATACGAGTGGCGGATTATGCCGATCAGCTTCGCCCATTATTATCTTTGTTACTTGTGGACTTTTGGATTAATTCAGTTTAACACTAACCTAAAGATCATATTTCGATTTACAAGAAAGTATTACTCTAACTTTAGGTCATCAAACTCTGGAAGTAACGAGATAGTTGTGATTGAAGCTGTGTGATCGGAGAGAGAGAGTGTCATCACTTTACTCTACAACAGAGCAAATGTGGGTTCGCTATTTGTCTAAGAAAATACGTAGCATTCAACTTTTGCACCGGAAATATTGTTATTTGTATTATTTAAACTTCATAACACACTCTTCTATTTACTTTAGGTTCAGGAATTGTTAAAGCTAATATACCTAATTATCAATTCATTCGATATAATCTTTTTCTTCTCTAATATTTGTTATCAACTTGATTACATTTATTTTCAAGTGTCAATTTATAAACATTCCTCGGTGCATAAATGTTATCTCAGTTACGCATTTTCACATGAACTACCGTTGACGAACGTTTTTTCAACGAATCTTAGTTTTTTGAAGAATACTTATTGTTCGGGGCTCCTTTTTTTCCCAGTTTGCTAACGTTCTCTGCTGCAATGTTTCAGGGTAGCACCTTATTTTTAGCAAAGAAATGATGAATGGAAGTTGAATAACTGAAGAGTGGACATTAAAATACAAATAATACCAAGGAACAAACATTGAAAAAATGTAATTGAACGGATAGTTCGATTAATTTGGAAACGTGGACCTTTATGGATGACTGGAACTTTATAATGAAGGTAAATTGGTATCTATATTTTTTTAGCTATATTCGTAGAATCAGATATAAATAAATATTACAATCGATATTAGCGAATGAAATATCTGTAATGGTTATTTGTCATAGATGCTGCTCCGGCACAATTTTTCTTATATATGTTGTGTAATAATGGAAGCATGACATTGTATGAAATAACTATCCATCAAATTCCCCCCTCAACTGTTCGATATGCACCTATTATTGTTTATATTTGAAACAAATAACCCATATTAATTGAAAATTAGTCTTCGTGTTGATAATAACAAATCGCTTCTAGTTTTTCTTATCTGGAAGACGAGCTTTAAAGTTTGCTGTATCTCGCAATTAGTGAGACCTAGAAAAAATTTTAAATTAATGTGGCACATTTCATGAATCTTAATACTTTCCAAAAATTGAAATATCTGATATCTATTGGTCGATTACCCTATTTGACGTAGGTACCTAATTTTTGTTTTGCTTCTGAAAATCAGAGCCACGTAATCGATATTTCGAATAAAATATGAAAATATCTCCAATTTATATTTGAAAAAGTATGTACTTTGTATTCTAGAAAATTACGATTTTCTCATTTCCTTTAAGACACTGATACAGTGACTGCGATTTTCGGAGTCAAATTCAACGCCTATACGTGTTGTATACGTGCGAAAATCCCACATTTATTCGAATAATTCGTAATTAATCCGACTGCCGCGGACAAAATCGCGGCATCCCCCATCTGAATATCCCACGGAGTTACCGAGCCAACCCCCGAGCTGCGCTCAGAAGCCGCAAGGTCCACCTCGTTAGCCCTGCCCCGAAGAGAAATTAGCCCCTATACGCCGGCCAACCGATCCCCAATTTGGACCGTCAATGGGACCTTGCATTAACACGCGCTTGATTAATGTCCCGCGGGCTTCGCCGTGCGTGATCCTAGCCGCGATTTTAATAACCCGGGGCCTCCCCAGCGCGACAAATGTATTTGCGATACTATATCAAACACTTAATACCTCCACCAAAGCCGGCCGGGGGCTGCGGCACGCGTGCACCGGCAATATGACGGCGGTACACCCCGTAGCGAGCGAGAATATTAATGCGCGCGCGGCACAAAGGACGCTCAGCGTCGCGACGCGGTGATTCGGTGAGATGGCACGGGCACGTGTCGCTCGTAGCACGCGACACAGTCCTGCGTGTCGCCACGCGCTTCAGGAATTTCATATCGTACGCGCAAAACACCGACGTCCGTTATTTAACGGATCGAAAGCACGCATCGATGCTCGCGACTCGCGGTGTGATATTTCGAGGGATTTTTATGGGATTTCTGGTATCGTTAGAGGACCCAGTTATCAGTTGACCGTGAATGACCGCGGTGAGAAGCAAAAGGAACGTGCGAACTAAATTAGAAGAAAGCTATAGTAGGAGAATAGAAAATATTTGTGATAATTATTTTGGTTGCCGCGTTGTAATAATTTTTTTTCTCTGCGTGAATTGGAAGATATCTCGGGTGACTTTTCGCGTTCTGGTGACTATTGAGAATGACTGCATCGCTTAGATTTCTGGCTTAGGATGGCTATAAAAATATGACGACCGATCGAAATCGCCTTCGATATTTTTTTCTCGCGCAAGAAATCGTACACCCTTCTACTTTTACCCCTGTTTCTAGTCTACTCCGTTCCTAGTACTTCTCAGGACACTTGCTATAGCGAGCCAATGAGATCTCGAAGCGAGTCGCTCGGTTCTCGCTTAGCTCGACAACGATATTATACCTAGACTTTTGGCAAAGTACTAAACCTAGTTAGCGAAACACGTACCGGGCGAGAGACGCACGACTCTGGCGCGCGTTGCAGAGTGCGGCGCGCTCTCAGGAATCGGGAAGCAACTTTTGGAACAACAACTGCACACGAGCCGGCGATAATTGCAACAATAACCGTAAGGTTAGGGCGGCTGGAGGTAGCGAGAAAGCTCGGTTTAATTAGAATCGTGTCTGTCGCCGACTTAACTCGGCTCTCTGTACTTGCTCCACTTAAGTAAGTAACAATGGAAGAAGTGCAAAGTGCAAGCAGCAGTAGGAACGGCAGTAAGTATAAGTCGCTGTCGGGGCCAAACTTTTACTCGTAACCGATCGACGCTTATCGTTCCGTACGTTCCGAAAAGTAAGCTTTATCAAAATCCTGCTTTTTCGCAGTAGTGACACATGTATGTCAAGAAAAATATGTATTTGAATGAATTGAATTTGTGTTCCTCCACTTACAAGGACATCATTTCAATTGTTTCAATCGAAAAACTACAGCTGTTGCGAATAGAGGAACGCAATTTAGTTGATTCGAATAAATTTATTTTTCGATAGAGAAATCGGTAATTTGAGCTTCTAAGTAATATTTACCCATCCGACAAATTTTCTCTCAATCGACCAGAGTGGTACGCTTATCCAGTTATAATAAAATCGGCTCTAAAGATGATAATTAGTACATGGAGAAAAAGGATTAAGTAGTAATTTTTGTTGTGAATCCCAGTAACAGGGCTTCTTCAAGTGAAACACTGCATTTTATAATAGACACAGCGTACTTTTTACAGTTCGTAAAACCGACATTATATCAACAGGAGATCGGTCAATTTTATCGTATAAACTGATGTTTATACTATTACGAACTGTAGAAAGCACGGCTGCGGTCTATTAAAAACCTCAATATTTCACCTCGAGGATTCGCTGTTACCGGGATTCACTGTAAACATTACTAATCCATTTTCTCCGTGTACTAATTATCACGTTTATAGAGCCGACTTTATTATCTCTGGATGAGAGTACCGCACTGAAAAAAGTATTTAGCTAATCCAGCTATATTTCTGGCTGCCTCAGACACAACTAGAAAAATATTACTAGCGTAGCAAGAATTCTTGCTATTGCGAAGAAAAGTATCACTGCAATTACTATAATTTTCTAGTTGTGGCCAAATTTTTTTGAGTGCGCTAATAAAAATTGAAGGGTACATGGGTAAAAGGGGGAATGTCAAAAAAAAACAAATTTACACGACAGCAAATTTGCGCGCGAACATTCCCTCTATTTGCATGTTATATAAGCTAAAATTTTAAACGTCTGTAACTCTTGACTGTACCTTTTTTTGCCTGTAATCCTTTGCCAGCTTAAAGAATGCGATATTTTAAACCAGATGGTGTAGAAATCACGAATTGGCTGAAATGTGACATTCGCCCTTTTACCCCTGTACCCTTCAATTGCGGTATATTAATAACTTCAATGTTTCACCTGAAAGAGTCCTATTACTGGGATATCTATAAAAATTCATGGGTTTTCCCATGATTTCTTTTCTAATCCTTTTTCTCCGTGTATTATCGTTTCCAATATGGTTACGGTACCTTGAAGGATATTCCATTCTTGTCAAGTATCCTCAGTAGCTGCACAGGTACGAATCTCGATATCGAAAGCGCCCCGTCATCTTCGGTATCGCGAGCGGACCGCGGGTCGTTCCTCCAGGGACTTCACCTTTCGAAATGCTCGCTTTATCAAAGCCCCGCGCGGGTAAGCCTTCCGAAACAAGGACGCAGTGTCGCGGCTTACGCTCCGGAAGATGAAAATTGAAGGGACCGTGCGGCGTAGGGAGATAGACGGGGGAGATGTGCTTTCTTGTTTGTAGCGTCCATCAGGATGTTATTTGTCCTGGATTCCCGAGGGAGCGGTGACACAGCCGTATAGTGTCCCGCGGTACCGGGTCTCTCCCATTCTCTCCGTCTCACTCCCCGTACGCAGGTTATATTCGAAATGCCGAATTCCCCCGTATCCTACGGTGGCGGTGGAGGGCTCACCCTCGCTCGACGGGGTAATATTTAATTTCTTGCCCGACTGATTTCTTCCCCGCCCCGGGTCCTCTCCCCAAGGACCCGCTCTTCGCTCCGAGCCTCGCGGTACGATGATAAAATACTGAAGAAATGGACTTTGAAGCGATACCATTTCTTATGATGGCCAATTTTGTGGTCATTGCCCGCGTGGTGCCTCGCTTCGTTCGACCGTTGCGCCTCTGCGGTTTGCTCCACTCGTTACGCTTGCATATTTGAACATTTTCCGCGCGGCTCTCCTTCCCTTCAATTCGGATTTAAAACGAGCAATGACGCCGTATGGTAGAGGTATACTGAACAGCTCCATTCAACTATCGGTGGAGTTGAATACGACGAAGCTCACAGTGCAATATTGTTTCAATGCCATAAGAGTGTAAAGGAAAAGAGACAGAGTTGAAGCAACCAAATTGAAGTTGAAACGAGCGAATATCTACTTGAAACAACTACACCGTGAGGTTCGCCGTATTTAATCTCGTAGATGGTTGAATGAAACAAATTCTTGTCTGCGTATAAATTCAGAGAAAGAGAGACTACTTATTGGAGTACTACACGACTTTCGATACATCAACGATATATGAAATTGGTAAACCGGTAAATTTGATTTACACTTCCCCTTCATCGTGCAGAGATTCGCTGCTGTTTTCCGCGCAGCGGACCCTCCATATTTCCCAATGGATTCCCGGAGTCGATCGAAAGCATCCAATCCTATTTTCGGTCCTTTCGACCGACCCGAAAAATCGTCAAGGTCAACTTTATCGAATCAGGCTTCGCCGAGTAGCGCCATGGAACGCGCGACGGAATCGGGAAGCGTGAAAGTAAGTTCGAATGGGTATAAAACGAAAGCGGATCCCGAACGCGTCCTATCGTCCGCGTAGGTCGAGTATCCCACGGCGAAGGTCCGCGCGATTATTCCGTGCCGCGACACACCTCGAGATTTTCGAACGGGAAAGGGATCACCTTCGTCGCGCGGGACGTCCCTTTTCTCGACGCTCTCTCTCGGTAATTGATTCTCCCGCTCGAGAGCTGCTCCGCAACTTTTTCAAAGTCCAGCCGTGCGGAAGCAATGAGGGGTTGACAGACAGGGTATCAGCCCGCGTCCACACCTCACGTCGACTCGCGCGCGTGGCAGACTTTTCGTCCCTTTCTATTTCCCACTCAGTTTCCCTTATCAGTTCTCGCCTCGTTTTTACGCGCGCTACATTTGCTGATAATGGGCGATAAATCCGCACGCGCGCGCCGAGGAGTCTTGCCGAAGCGAGATAGGACCCGCGGCAGAATTCTCGAATTCGCGCGCGTGTGTTCCGACGCGAGAAGGGGTGACGCGCGCACGGGCGGGCGAATACGGAAGTCGGGATAAAGGACGGCGGAGAGACGTTCGATCTCGGGGTCTCGCGCGAGGGATGCCGGAACGGATCCGGGATGAAGGTCGGATGATCGTCGCGAAATTGACACTGGACCGCGTATCTTGGGCGGATTTCCTTGGGCATGTATTATTGAGCACTCTCGAAATCTGAATCAGACAAAGTGGCTGAGAATCAGCGAACGGGAGCTAAAGACATATTGCTAAAAAATTGTAGAGTGGTATAATTTTAGTTAATTATCAGCTATTGGTCGCTGATTGTCATTTGTTTTGGCTGATTTAGATTTAGAGAATATAGGGTATCTTTGGGTACGCGGGAATCCGTGCGCAGTTGAACATTTAATGTTGTTCTTCGTATTAATTCAACATATATTTGCGATAAAAGTAGTACAAAAAATGTTAAGATTAACACAATGAATGTTAAATTAATGCAAAAATCTTGGACCGATGGGTGGACCGATTCTAATACAGAATTTCCAACTGCACTGCAAAAATGGGAGTGTATTACATTTATACACTTTACGCGTGTAAACGTTTGTCGCCATTTTTAAACGTTCCAAGGCGCGTTAATTCATCAGAAAAAAACTTTAAACGTAGAACTGAAATTCTGTGTGTAAAGTAACACGTTTAAAGTATTTTTTTGGATGAATTAACACCCCTGGAAACGTTTAAATAGGCGACAAGCTTTTACACACGTAAAATGTAACACACTTTCATTTGCAATGTGTGTGTGTTATTATTGGTGTAATATGGGATGGTTTCAATACAAAAAGACTATATAAACACTTTTCACTCTGAAATATCTCAGAAGCGATTCTTTTCTCTTTAAATACCATATGAGAGATATGAGTTTTATCCAAATTTGTACTCGGGAGTAAAAAAGGGGGGTGCCAACCACCGACGCGTGCGTGCCAAATACTTCGCCGCGTATATATCACCCTACATAGAAACCGCCGCGGCACAATACACGTCCAGAAAAAGGACATTGTCTCGGACATCGCGTCCGTCCCCTTCGCGTAGAACATGCTTCGCATATGGCTCCGCGACAGGATACGCGTTTTTCCTATGCCTACGTCACGTACGCTTTTCTCCCTGCTGCCTCGCTAAATTTAAATGGCGGGGCGGTTCGTCGTCCATCTTTTTTCTCTCGAGGGGAAAGGACGCGCGCCTGCGAGACGGGTTGAGTGGAAGGGAGGGGGTTGAACGGGACACGGGAGTCGAGAAAGGGCTGAATTCGTCTTTTTCCTCGGAAGCATCCGCACGATTCGCGCGTCGTTTCAACCGCGCCGAGTGTAGGATGTCGTCGATGGATCGCGCGCGAAATTCCGGGAACGGCTTTGAAACTGCTGCGCGTACATACGTCGTTAAGCGCATCGAAAAGTGCAGCAAGCCGGGAGAAGAAAGGAAGTAGAGCTTGAGCCACGCGCGAGTTTCATTGAAACCCTTTTTCCTCCGCTTAGTTCGCAAATTTCGCGCCGCGCGTAACTCCTTTCGCTGCGCTCCCCCCCCCCCCCCCCCCCTCCCCGTAACACGTTTTCACCGATCGCTCTTTCACCGCGTCGACGAGATATTGAATGAATTTTTGCATCGCGCCTGCGCGCCCGTTCGACCAGAACGAAACTCCGCAATTCTCGGTTACCTCTCGAGCTTGCGATTTTACCGCAGTAATTTCGCTTGCCTTCTGAAAGCGAGATGGGAGAACGCCTCGGGCTTTCTCTGGCTCCTTTTTTTTCTGCGGTGAGCTTCTTAACCTACATTACTGCTCTAGTTCAAAGAGTCCGGCTTTCATCGTCTCCCTTTTACGATCTCGCGGGAAACACGTGGAAAAAGTATGTATATTACGTGCGCGGATATATATGTAGGTATTTATACGAGGATCAAGACGAAGGAGGAAAGGAATTTACGTCATCCCCTCTTTTGGATTATTTTTCTTTGAGATAATTTTCTCTCAATTGTGAGCACTTACGAATGGTATACGAGCTCGTAGCTCGCTACTCTTTATATAAAATGTGAAATAAATGATTGAAGTTGAACATTTATAAAATATTATATTTTGTTTTCAATTCACAATGTTCAAGTTTTATGAAGTTTTAGCTGCTTTAATTAAATTTATTTTACAATATAGTGAGAATAAATAATTATTCCTATTTTTAATTGCATGATAAGAAATATATATAGTTTATTAAATAGTATTTTTTAAGTACCTACAGGTACGACAAAGCGTTCAAGCTTTGTGGAGCTGTAGTTGATTTAATTGAATTTATCTTATAATTTAATAAGGACAAATAGTTATTCATCCTCGCACCGCAGAAGGAAAAGATATCGTTTAACTGTGTACTTGATATCCACCGAGGTAAATACTTGTTAAAAAGTGGAAGGGAAATTGACACAACGCAAAGCGCTGAGCTACATAAGTACGGCGCGGAGGCACCGAGAGATAACGGGCGAAGTGAGAAGCGGAGAGGGGAAAAAAAACGCGAGCTCATATTTAATTTCAATTAACTCGTTTCCCGGAGGTCGAATCCTCCAGGAAGTCGGGACGATTAAGCGACTCTCCGGCGGGGCGAGGCGGGCTTTCCCTGCGAGACTGAAAATTTACAGTTACCAACCCCGGGATCCTGCAAATCCCGGGTCCGCGGCCACCGGCCAAATTGAAATAAAGTTACGAGGATTCTCTGGAAGGACTAAGGAATAATTCAGACTGGCTGCAAGAAGTTACAAGTTGGCCAATAAATGTCGGCCTCATAACTCGTCGAGCATAATGGATATAAGTGGGTGGTGCGGGCGCGTGTACGCGAGTAGGAGAAGTAGTATAGGACGGGGCGAGAGAAATAAAGAGAGAGAGAGAGAGAAGAGGAAGGAGGGTAAGGACTCACCGTAAAACTGTATAAGTAAGGAAACCGCGCGCTTGGCTTTTGCAACTATCCAGCGCTGCACTGTGTGTCGCGCACCGCGCCACCCCTATCCACTTTCGTACCTCGCACTTTATATCGCCTCCCGCAGCCGCTCGCCCCCGCGCCCCCTCCTCACCCCACTTATCGGTATGTGCATGCGATATAACATACGGACCCGAGGATTTCTGTTGCCCGGAGGATTATTGGCTTTTATCGGAGGCCGGCGAGAGCCAAGTCGAGACCCACACACGAGTCTCCTCGCCTCATTGTATTTGCGTCCCATTTGGCACCGGCTTTCAATTCGTCCCGTGCATTTCGTAGCTACTCATTCACCGTATCCCGGGCTTATTGTCTTCGCTTCAGTTCACTCCGCGTCCCGGTTTCGCCGAGATTTTCGGTCGCAGACTGCCGCGCGACACGTATCGCTGCGACGCGACCCCGCAGTCGCGGGGCGCACCGTGTTTGCCCCGACCGGAACGCGCCTTCCGTGTCTCCTTCCACGTTCCGTTTCACGTACTCCCTTCTTCGCGCGCTCATTTCAATATCCTCCGAAGCCCCGGGACACTCGCTCGCCAGCCAACTCGGCTTTGCTGAAACGGCAGATCTATATGCGTGGATCTTTCCGTATACGACCGGAGGGGATCGCGAGGAGTTATTGGGAATCTTTTATCGCGCGCGATGCAGTCGTGGGAAGAATGGTTTAATCGTTGCGCTTTTCATTCGGGGTACGTGGGATACTCTTATACACAGGGTTTTCCTTATCGCGCGGCGGTACCATGATAGGCTCTTCGTTATTGGTTTACGCTGTATCCATAAGTGGGGACTCGGAGAGGTCAATGCATTCGAACGAATCCAGGTCCAGATAGACACTACGTGATATTATATCCACAGTTTGGAATATTGTACGGGTATATCCGTAGTCGTTTTGTACAGGGTAGCCGTGAGAATGTGGATCATAGAAATTCAATGTTCTCACACATAGTCTTTATTGTAAATTCGAAAAATTTAGTCAAAATTATTTACCTGATATTTCTCAATTTTTCCTTTTTGACCTTATTTGAACTGGAAAACGACATTTTGAAATGCAGCTACGTCATCGTATTGTAAGCCTATCTCTCTCGCACTCGTACTTCGGCATAAGTGCGTCTCTCTTGCGTTTCGATAACCTCTCAACGTTGTAGAGAGAAATGCGCTTATAATTCAGCGAATAATCATTTTTTGTACATTTTCTTTTTCATGCGATGTTAAATATGTATACATATTACGCGAATTGAATTTAAAAAATGAATATTTTTTATGAGGCGACCGAATTATGTATCGAATTTTTTTTTGGAAATATAGGCGAGAAACACGATCAATTGATTGGTCGTAACGAATACGAAAAGTTAATCAGGACTGGAATTCCATTCGATTAATCGATTGGAAAGTTTCACTGTCGACAGATTTCAGCGTTGCACTGAGAAAAATGGATGTTAATAAAATTATTTTAAATTTTGGATCGCTAGCACAAGGATCTAGGTTCTTCTGCTATGAAAATAAATTCTTATTTCTCAGAAATCCTCGTTCGCAAACGTAGCGATACAATTATTCTTAGTGCCTTGCGATACATTTTTCTACCAACAAGCATAATTTTTCTATAATAACTAGCAGAACAAATTGCTGCATCAAGGCTGTCGTGACGTTTCAACCTCTTATATACCTAAATACTTATTAAAAAATAGAAGATTCCACCAATCTTATATTCTTAAATATTTAGAAATAAGAAGTTCAAACATCGTGATAGCCTTGACGCAGTAATTTGTTCTGCTGAGATTAGAAAAATTATGTTTGTTCATAGAAGGATGTATCGCAACTTTTCTTCTTACCTCGATTATGACACGGGTATGCTATCACTTGAGATACATTTACTGATCCTTACAGGTAGTAGAATTATACGATCCATTTCTTTCAGTGTGATTAACCTCTCCCACCCATCAATACCAGTCAATGATTGCGCTCCTAACCTAAACTTCCAATTCGATACGTTATTTCTCTGGCCCGCATTCTCGTGTCTACCCTGTATAAATTCGAAATGTTCGTACGGATACCGGGACAGGTTGGTTGACCCGCCAATGGCTGTCGATAGTTGACACCGTGCATATATATACATCTCGTAGATATACACACGGATATACCGGCACACTCTGAGGTGGAGTATACCCACAGGATGAATATTGTGCATTAGAATTAGGTATACGTATACCGTCAGGGAGGCTACGGGACACTACCAGGCTTTAGCATAACTGAATATTGATAGACGTCTTGTCTGGCTATGTTTGCCTCCTTAGCATGTACCTCGGGGTTGTCTAGCTTGTCAGGAATCAATCAGGATCGGGTCACGACTTGGGTAACTCGTCCCGTAAGGTGCTGCGTCGAGATAAATCTTCAGTCGTGATGGCGTTGGCGGGCGATATCGTGATGATATCGTTGCTTTAGAATTATTTCAGTAATCACTATTGTAATTATAATATCGTGCAATATTTTGATGGCCTTTACGGAGTCGTTAGTCTTGTTTTTCCCACGAGAAGAGCAGTTTCTCCCCCGATAGCACTTTTCATATTTTATCTTCTGGTATTATATGGCTCCGCGTATTCTGCCGCGCAGGCTTTATGTATTTTGTATTCTTCACTCACTTCTAATCCCCATTCTCATGAAAATTTCAATGGCGAAGCGTCGTAACGTCGGGGTAGTTTCTGGTGGCGAAAGGTATACGGGTGGCCTGTGGTTCTGCATTATCCACGCGTGCATGTGTAACGAATACGGGGATCACTGTTAGAAGTTTCTATTAGGAAATCACAATAAATGTAATGGAAGCATTTTTACAAACACGAGTGTACAGTAAAACTAATGCATAATGGTGTTAGGAATTCCGAAATCGTTGTATTTTAAAATCACAACACTTTGTGTGGAAAAGTAGAAGCGCTTCGGTACTGTGAAATTCAAAAGATGAGGTGTTGTGAAATCACAATACTCGTTTTACGAAACCGAAGTACTCGAGTATACCAGAAAAAGTACACATGTGTATAGAAAATTATAAACGCGTGTTAAAATATTGCAAGACGTTGACTAAAATCGATATACAATTGTGCATTAATTATAGCATACGGGTATAAGTAAGGACTGTAATAATATAAATAGCAAAAATTCTTTAAAAAATATTTATATTCAAGAATTTTTTTACACCAATTCTTCGACAAGATCTTCTATTGCATCTGTGCGATCACGCGATGCATCGCACAGTTTTTTGACCGCAGGTTCGTATATAGGTAGTTCCTTTTCTCTTCGATCGAAGCGGTCTTTTATTTCCTGTTGGGGGATTTATGTCCAAAAGCCATCTGGAAAATAGAAGAAGGCATTTTTTCATAATGTATCGAAAATATTTATTTATTTATTAATAATATTAATAAATATTAATTAATATTAATATTATTAATATTTATTAAAAAATTTTAATGACGTTTAAGAGATTAAAAGAAAATTAAAATTAACATAATTTCTGATATCGTATTAAAAGTGTAAAATATGTATAAAACCGTTTTTTTACACAATTTTTAAAAATATCTTAGTTTTCTAATTTTTCCCGACAAAAAAATAATTGTGCAATTTAAGATGATCAACAAAAATTATTTTGAAATAAAAATTGAAAATTACATACCTTTGTATGAATTCCAAGGATTTTGTTAAACCTTCTGGATAACGAATTCCAAATACAAAATATGTCAAGAAACTGACAAGAAATCCCCCAAGAAGGCTTTTTGGCCGGAAACAAATTTTTTTCTCGACGAGGACGAGGCAGCTCGCAGTTTCGTCGTATAGAGAGCGGCCTGTAATCGATAAATTAACATTGTTACAAACATTTAATATGCTTCAGATGATCTTTTAGCGTCTTGGATTGGTGGTCGCAATAGTAGCAAAAGTACATTTCTTTAACGCTGCATGAACACACAATTACATGTACATGGCATATGCATATGAATATCACAGTCATACTCGTAAGTAAGAATAATGTACACACTTACCTATTTTATTCCTTATTTCCTATTTTGGAGGAGAGCAAGTGATAAAAATCGCGCACAAACTTTTTCGTCTTCAATGCGATGCGTTGCAGTGGACACGTAAACGCAAACTAAACCGACGCGACGACGTTATTGAAACATCACAATGTATTGTGAATTCAAAAGAACCGTTTTAGGTTTTTCCCATACATGTTTTAAAACCAAATATGGGTATTATTTTTTCAAACGCTGTTGTGAAATACAAACACGACGTTAGGAATTCAGAGTGAACGTTGCTTATTTAAAGAGATAGTGATTAAATAAAAGTACGAGTTTTTTATTTCCTAATATGTGTTTGGAAATCAAAACGAAATTTGTGATTTTTAAAGTTTTGTAGTGAATTCAAAGTTTGCTTATTAAAATTAAAAATGTATTTTTGAATTTCCTACACATCCGTATAGTGTCATATTGTGAAATCACAAACACTTCTAACAGTGATCATCTAGTGAAATACGTGGGATGGAAACAATTTCGATGATGCGCAATCAGGATTTTTATTCGATTCGTTATGCACGTTTAATGAAACTTAATAGAAATCCGATTGAAAATAGAAAATTAGCGCCTGCCAGTTTCATACACGCCGGACACGTACGATAAACCGGTCAGGTCGGGTTGTGTCGAGGCTCCAGATCCGGATATAGGTATCGCCAAATTATCGGCGAGTTAAATACGCTAAATACATATCGAGTGAGCGGACAGGGAGCTGCTGTGGATGGGGCATAATTAATAATGCTGTTGTTCGCTGTTGATGATGCCCTGTTAATGCTAATTATATCCCGTCACTCGCCGTATCGAGTTTCGTTATTTAACTCTTCAACATATTGCAATCTACCGAACGGATACGCGCGAGAGCCACTCCCGTTCTCAAAAATTAGATATTTTTACGTCGTAAACATTTATTATCCGAATTATGAATAATCCCGACACGGTTCGAAATGCTACGCTTTATCACACTGTACCGAGAGTCTAGTTGAAAATTTATTTTTCCGAATGGCGAGGAGAAAAAGAGGAAAATAACTCTTATTATCGTTGAAATATAAAAATATAGCATGATTTTTCATTTAATAGCTAGATACGTATGTAAAAAATATTTTTAATTGTTGCTCTTCATTTATTTTTGCTTATTTTTCAGAAATTCTCAAAGTAATATTCTAATTTTGAAGTAGACGTATGGAAGTCAAATTTCGTTTTACAAATATTCGTAGGTATTGGTTCAAAACGATGCTACTTCATCTGTTGATGAAAATATTTTTCGCAACTAATATAGGTCACGAGGGGTATTTTCCCTGACACGCGTGGACGAATAACCTATATCCACGCGAAATTGTACGCATCGCTCGAACAATGACGCGCTGAAAATATTGGAGGTATTCCGATGCGGTTTAATCGATCGAATAGAGCCATCAACGAGAGGCAGGGAAATTAAGGACAAAATGCCGGTACGCATATACGAAATTAAAATGTGGTTTAATGAGGCTGTACGCGTAATAATTGGTATTTGGAAAAGATCAAATTCCACGGGATCAAATTTGCTTTACGAGCAGCATTCCAGGAAAATGGTAACGAGCTATATTTGTTTTAAAAACGAATTCCCAACAAACACAGTTTCCAATCGGAACGAAAATGGCATCAGTTATTGAAAGTTTATATTCGAACTCGAATACGTATAAAACACATTTACACATATCGCGTAGGAATATTTTTATCGCGATTGCTACTTTTATAAATCAGCGAAGGGTGAAAAACTGAAAAGTCGTCCAATTGAATATTTTATTCAAAACCGTATAGCCCTTAATCAAGAAATGTGATCGCAATCAGAACGAAGACAATTGAAGTTGAACCGTATTTATTCATAGTTTCCCGTTCAATATCTAGGTACCAATGAAAACGTATCCTGCCATTAATACCGTTGAGACTACCATTTCAATAACGACCCCATATCTATGCTATCGATGATACATCTCCATTTCTTCTCTTCGCTACAACGGTGTAGGCTACACAGACGCCTCCAACCAGGCTTTCGCATGAGCATAGCTCGCCTCTGACACGGCGCCAACGGCTGCTGCACGGGTAAGTTAACAATGAATGGCATCATAGCCGCGCACAGAGCAGAGAGGACAGAGGATAGGAAGGTATACGGTTGCCAGTCGTAGACCAAAATGGGGTTTCCCGTTACACACCCCCCACGACAAAAGCATAATCTATAGTTTACCCCCGCGCGAGATTAAAGATCGATAGAACGGCTCACAATGGTCCGGGCTATTGGATTCTATAGGCGCGTGCACGTAGCGCCGTTATACGCGACGCTGTACTACCCCCTGCAGCAGTAACATGCCTCCCTTTTGCGTCCGCGTGTACGTCTCTCGCCTACGTGCACGCCTTCGCACACGCGTACAGTATCCAGAGCCGTATCCGCCCTAGACGGAGAAGGGCGCGCGTGTGTACGCGTATGTCCCACCCCCTTAACAGCGGGGTCCATTATAGCGAGGCACAATCGCTAAATCGTTACAATTACCGCCTCCGTGTAACGAAAGTACAAAGAGCAGCTGCCGTGCGTTGACAAATTTTGGAAATTCCTCTCGCGAGAGAGAGAGAGAGAGAATCTGAAATCTGGTTTTGTAGTAAGTTTGGTTCTCTTACTCATTTTTTGTTATTGTAGATTCAACAAATATTGTGTACTCCGTATTTTTTCATTTCTAATTTCGGCCTTATTTAAGTTGGAAAATGAAATTTTATAATACAGCATGTGTCATCGCGTACTGTAAATCTATTTCTCCCGCGCTCATTGCTTGGCATAAGTGCATTTCTCATCACTTTTCGATTATATCATAAACCAGTAGTAGGGTGACCAGCGATCCTTGAATTCTAAAAACCTAGAAAAACTCTTAAATTTTTAAGAACCTTGAAAAATCCAGAAAAAAACCCCTTAATTTCACTCCGAGAACCTGGAATTTTTTTAAAACGCATCTAGACCAAAAAGCAATGGCAAGCGAATGCTACAAATGAGTTCACATGATGATTCCATTTAAATGAACTTATAGTTCGAAGCGCTTCTCACTTAAATTTCATTACAAGATTTGAAACTGTTATTTTGCAAGTCAAACTAAAGATGTTGGAAGTCAAGTGAATATGAACACTGGAAATAGAACAAAATGTTATTTTCTACTATACGACTACGTCAAAAAGTTCACTTCCACCGTTTGGTTTTAAGCATGCACTCTATTTTTGTTTAGCAAAAATGCAATATTTAGTCTTTATAAAATCTCGAAAAATGGTTCTTCATAACGGGAGAACCTAGAAATTCCCGTTGAATTTGAAAACATTAGTTTGTTGGCTACTCTGAGTGAAGACAAATGCATTTATAACTGCGAATAATTCATATTTTTTCAGGCATTTTCTTTTTACATGACCATTTTGAAAATGTGACCATTTTTTCTGCAGACTGAATTTTCCTAATTTTCGACTGATCAATTCTTTTTTCTTCTCAATAAAATGCGTTACCTGCGAGAAAAATGAAATAGGTACCAGTCCCTCGAACACGCAGCAGCCCCCAAAATTGCACCCTTCCCTCTCGCGAAACGACTCGCACACATACTCGCACATTCGGACTTCGCTCTTCCTCTCGTCGGAATTATTTACAAGGAACCCACGAGGACCTCACGTGATGGAGGCGAACGTTTCGCTCTTACGACTCTCTACTCTCGTACGTACATACATATATCTCCCGTGGCACCCACCGCACGACCGCGAGCGCGCGCGCGCGCCTCTCCCGTATACCATTCCGCATCACGCATGGAGATTCCTCTCCCGCCAAGTAAAGGCGGCAGACACGCGAGGGGGGGCGGAGGCTGCCGCGTGGCTCTGAGTAAGCGACGTACGTCTCGGCCATTTTTTTCTCCGCTCTCGCCCCGGCTTAAAATATGAAAGCCACCGCGCCGCTGCCCTGATAACCAGTGCCGCCGGAGCCGGGCGTCGAGTAATTCCGGAAGGGCGGACACGAGGGGATGCCGCGGCGAGTATAGAGCAACGCACGGCGAGCCGAGTATTGTTTTACGAGAGACAAAGTTTTAGGGGGGCGAAAGAGAGATGGAGAGGGAGTGGATAGCCGAGCGTGTGTACAGCAGGGCGTCGGAGGGGTGAAGAGGTGTTATAAAGTAAAGCTAGGTATGGGGTTGTCAGGTGCCATAATTTATCGCGAGTCGTGTGTAAGGAGGGACTGCGAAGGGGGGACAGCAACAGCGAGAAACGTGCGCGAGAGGGTTGTGGAGGGAGGACCGGAGTAAGCCTGCGAAAGCCATCTCTAGCCGGTGTAAATTATAATATTCACTCTCGGGAAGAGAGAGAGAGAGAGAGAGGGGCGGGAGGGGGAGGGATGCTGTGAGGGGGAAAGAGAAGAGAGAGGGGGCTCGTACGTACCTACACGAAAGAGGGCGAGGGAGGTGCTGAAGGTGGACGCGGAGAGGAGCGAGGGCCCTCCGCTACGGATCGACGACCGGCCGCGAGACGGACTTTACGAGGGTCAAGCATTTTCTAATTAAGCCGGTCCTCGCGCGTGAAACGTTATGGCGCCACTCGAGCGAACCCTGCGCGCCACTTTACGGGCCACTGTCCCCCGCGTTAATTCACTTGGCCCAGCGCGCGCGTGCGGGACTCGAAAGGGGTATGACCCCCTCAAATTCATGGGTGCTTCAGATCCTCCGCGAGGGAGCATCCGGAGTTGGTAGACCGCGCGCGTTGCGTGTATCGCGAAGGAAGGACGGCTAATTCGGTCCTCTTGTTCCCGCTGGTCGATTAATTACGTATACCTACGTATATAGCGGATGGGAAGTACTCTCCGCGGGTCCGGAGGTTCGTCGCGCTTTGTGGTACCTACCAACTGTCCGGTTATACCTAAAGTGATTTTCCGGGATGTAAGTCATAGGATGGTAGGCTACGGCGTTGTGCCTACTGTAGGTTGTGCGCTGTTGGTCCGAGGATGTTGCACATGGAAAAAAGAATGTTGTGCAAAATACCGTGGTACATTTTGTAAGAGTACCCATCCTACATTGCAAGAACTACAATTCAACGTAGCACTCAAGCCTGATCGAGTCCTGATAATAAAATAATGCAAATTATCCTCTTTGGGTGTACTAGATAGATGTCTGATCAGGTTTTAGACGGGTATTTCACAATTAATCAAATTACAACATATATTATATAGTTTCGATCGGGGATTGAGGTTTCCCGAATAAGGCTGAATCGTAGGGGAGGAAGACGTAATGACGATCAGCAGGCAATGCTGATCACCTAATTATCTGGAGTGTAATAGAATGTCGGACAGTGGTACCGCGTGTGGAAAGCTTCAAAAGTATATGACTTTACCGACACATTCTTTTTAATTGCGTCGCTTCAAGACACATTTATTCATTTGAAGTGTTTCTGATATAATTTCTTAGTCATACATCATTGAAGTTAAAGAGTATTTAATTTTTCTCTAGGGGAGGTGATGGATGTACCGCCCACCTAAGGAAACTAGGAGAATTTGATTACATTAAAATAAAATTTAATGCATGAAACCGTTTTCGAGGGGTCTTGTGTAGTGTCTATTTCAATTTTTTTGATACATATATGAAGTTTTTATTTATAACAAAAATGATATAAGCATATTTTATACAATCGGCAATTGAGCGGTACATTGTACAGATGCATGTATGACCGCTCAGCTTGCTTCTAATACCGCCCAACATATAAAAATTAAATATTACAATTAAATATTATGTTTTTATTATTTGCAATAACCATTTTCATTTCATTATTTCTTCCTTATTTTGTTACTGATTAAACCAATTTACTTACGTGAATTTTATTCACTGACTGGCAAACGCCAACACATAATAGGTACCTGAGCTCACTCGCAACTGAGCGATCCAGCAACTGGCCCGGTCGGTATTCGATCTATACCTACACTGGGCGGTGCAACGTGCAAATACGCGCATCACGGAAAACATTAATATTAATTAATGAAAAGTTTTTAAAATTATTTATATGTGTATTTTTAATACAAAATCTATGACGAATTGATATTTCATTATTTCATATAGTTGATAAATAGTTAGAACGATGAAAAACCTTAAATTGGACTTGGGAAATCTTATACGAATTCCACCAATAATCTTTTATGTTAATTTTTTAAAATTTGAGTGAAAAGAAATGGGAAATGTTTGTTGAATTTAGGTAATAGTATTGAATCCTTTAATTTTCCAAACATAAAATTTTTGTTTTTCAATTCGTTGTAAAGAAATGCAGGTGGGCGGTCCTACTTACTGGGCGGTACAACCTTCCTCTCCCCTACGTCCGTTCGGATATGAATTTCTTTGCTATTAATGCATGAAATTCATGCGCAGTGAAAGAATAGAAAAGACGTGTTCCGTTTGTAGATTAAGTTTTTCTAGAAGACACCATTTAGCGGAACGCCGGTCATTTGGATTATTCTTTAATCTGCGCCTCAGTCTTTTTTTAAATACTTACTATATTTCCTAGGAAATTTAGACAAATATATTTTCCCATTTATATATAAAATTGATTGTGAAATGTTTGACCGGTATACCCACACAGGTAGGGGAATACCAGGCGACGTTATATTTTTATTTTTTTGATTATAATAACAAAGAGAAATTATTATTTAATCTACATTCCAATAAAAGATTCAGAAAATATATACTCTAAATACCTATTACACTTGTTTGTTTTCAAAAGGGTAACATTTACTATGTTAGGTCTAATTTCGCTTAGGTGATCGGCATTCTCCCTCCCTCCCCTAATTACCAGCCGAAAAGGTCCTTCAGTGACTTCAAGTACCTATACCCGAATAAATTTCTACTCGCGCGCGCGCGCGAGGAGGAGCAAACCGTGTCAAGCAGTGCCCGATCGTCTATAGTCTCCAAAGCACCACGTAACGTATCATCTTGTGGCCTCCATCCTGAGAATCACTCTGTACACACACCTGTGTATCCCGCAGGAACAACTCGCGTTTACGTCCGCAGGCGTGAAGAAGTGAAGCGATGCGCTTTGCTCGGCTCTCACGGCGCCCCGCTAATTCGATCGCTTTGCATGCAAAATGCGTACGAGCGAGAAAGACAGACGAAGAGGAGGCGAGAGGGAGTGAGGCGGAAAAGAAGGATAGGTAGAGGGGCGAAAAAGAGAGCAGAGAACCGCGCAAATCCGGAAATCCACAAAGCCCCGCGAAGCTCTAATCGCATTAGGAGGTGACAAAACGTCAAAAGACCTTTTTTCGCATTCTTCCACGAAACCGATGTCGAATCACGCTCTCTCTTTCTCTCTGTTCTCGCCCCCCTTCCACCCCTATACGCACAGCTATACACGTACACGTTCGTCCGACGCTGCGAAAGTGCACGACACTCGAAACCCATTATCTCCGGGCGAAATCCAAAAATCTGAGTTTTTCATATTTTCACGCTAAATTTGCCCCGCCCTTCCCACCTGACAATTCGCGTTTCCTAAACGGCCGCCTTTCACCGTGGCATTTCGGCCATTAGGAGCATTGATGGATTACCGGCCGGCGCGGTTCTCCTCCTTGCTTCCTTCCTCGACGATTTTTGAATATTCAGTTGTGAAAATCCTGATGGGGACGTTTAAGGATCCCATTGTTCGGCGGTCGAGAAATATGACGGGTCGCCCCCTCCCCCCTCCCCCTCCTCGCGTGTGCTCCCGGGCTGCCCCACGCTCTCTCGCCTCCGCACCCTCCCACACCACCTTTTATTCCCTTGTCCCTGCACTTCACCCTTCGCTAATCGCGCGGCATTCTCACTTTTCTCGGTTTTATTGTGCGCGTAAACGGACGCCATCATTCACTCCTTCGTCTCTGCTATTCGAGGCGGTTCTCTCTCGCCACCCCCGTGAGTTTACGACCGATCGCTCGCGCGTGAAATTATCCACTCGCGGTGCATTCACTCGTATGGCGTATTCCCTGGCCTGGAATTCGCGTCTCGTATCTGCGTACCGCGGCGCGATAAGGTTAAGGGTGGCTCGTGCTAAGAATTGAAATAGTCATCGGGAGGATGGACGACTAGATTCCTATACCACACTGAAAAAAATTTTCAGGGAATTGAGCAATAATTCTGGCTGAACCAACCAGAATTTCTAGCCACCGTGGCCACAGCCAGAAGTTTTCTTAAGACAGCCAGCCGAGTATGGCTAAGCTAATATGTTTAAAGTAACAATATCGTGATGTTTGTGTCAAGCTGCGCTGTACTGTTGAGCCAGTTATTTATTCTGATTGATTTAGACGTGCAGTATGCCTACGTAAGCTGTACCGTATCGCTAAATTGCACGGAAATTCTGGTTCATCTAGACAAGCAGTATAGCTGTGTCAGCTATACCGTATTGCTAAATTGCGCGGGAATTTTGGTTCGTTTAGACAAGCAGTATAGCTGTGTCAGCTATACCGTATTGCTAAATTGAAAGTAGGATTTTGCAAAAAGGGGGCGCGCACGCCTATCCTGCCGCCTGCCAACCCGCCTACTGGGGTGTCGGTTTTTTTCCAACCCTTCCGGGATTCGATTTTTTTTTTTTTTTTTTTATAGAAGGGGAAATGCATTTACGCACCATCCCCAGGTTTGGCTAGAAATCCGGAGGTGTGTGGAGCTCGGGTGATCCCGCAACGAGAAAGTGCAATGTCGCGGGGCCCACACCGGGATTTGAACCTGCGTTCCTTAGATGAGATGCTTCGAGACTGGGAATGCTCGCATTCTACCAATTGCGCCACCGACTCTTCAAGTGGTCTTAGCTAAAACAGGCCTTTATATAATGCAACACTGAGATATCTCGGCAAAAATATTTAAATAAATATTTAATTTGCTATCGGGGTACCGACTCGACTTCTACCGGTATTTCGTATGCCTCGGGCACAGAACCGCACAGTTGCAGGGACCTTTTCGGCCGGGCTTGGTCGGTATTGGAGCCACTTCTACCGGTAAAAATTGCTCGAATACCGACTAAGCCCGGCCGAAGGGGTCCCTGCAACTGTGTGGAACTGCGCGAGGCATCCAGTATAGTCCACCCAGCCATACCGTTCAGTCACACTACACATAAGTTTACAGTTGGTGTAAACATACGTTTTATAGTCCAGCTAACTATACCTATATACCTATATTACGTATAATCATACAGTTGGGGTAAGAATACGTCATCTGCTTAGGATAACCTTTCTAGTATATTAAGTAATCAGATGCCATATTGCTGCATCAAACATATCTGTTAGCAATACTTGGACTGCTAACACAGCAATGCTGTATCTCAAATACAACTAATAGAATTACTGTAATAAAAATATTTTTAGGGGGGAATGGCTAGAAAGTCTCAGCCAGAAATGTATTGCTGTTAAAACTAAAGATTTTTTTCAGTGCATACGTGGTACCAATAACTTACTCGCCAGAAAATATACTTCAATCACTATTATCTCATTATTTATAAACTTTTGGCTTATATCGATATAATATTTTGTTATAGATAACCATGTAATCTTGAAAAAAGTATTATATAAATATGAGCCAAAAGCTCGCAGATAATGAGTTAACAGTGATTGAAGTTTCTTTCCTGGCGAGCAAATTTAGCCTCATATGATATAGGGGAGAGTTGCCTAGATTGGACCATTTGAAATACAAATCATAAGGAAAAAATAATTTCTGCTACTGGCAATAGTTTATTCAACAAAATAGTAAAATTATGGATAGAGAATTTAATTCTGTTTTGTTACAACGAGTATACCGTTTATCGTAAACATGTCGATATTTACTATACCTAAGTATTGCAAATGTGACAATACTTATGGTAAATATCAATATATTCGTGATACTGAACGTCATGTGCCGCAATAATTCAATCTTACCACATGAATTATAAGAGTGGTTATCGCAAACTTTTCTCCATGTACAATACTAACTACGAATAATGGCCGTCAGCACTATCGAAGAAGTTTCGTCATTCATCTCCAAGTCTAAACATACAATGCAATTAACCAAACAATGAAAAAGATCCCTACTGTTCGAGATGCAGGGGTGGTTCCACCTAGGCGCCGGTCCAAATTCAGTGCCTCTCTCCTATATTTCTTTTTTTCGCGAATGCGCGTTAAGTTGCTTTAGAAAAAGAAAGTAAAGTACGGTCGTGAAAGTGGCGAAACAGTGTGAGAGGTAGGAAAGAGTTTCACGAGAAATAAAGCAGTAGGCACGTCTCGTTTCCGAGAGGCGCGATGGGGAACGGAGCGCGTCTGGCGGTATGGAAAATAGGGGAAACCGTTTCAAACTGACTTTCGAATGGAGAGGACGGTGGACGGAGAGCCCCGGAGGAGAGAGCTTCTCGCGATTGCGGGAAAGTCAAACGACGACGAGTCGCATTGGGTATACGTTCGACTGCCCTCCTACGTGCTCGAAACCCACTCTCGGAGTCTCGCGAGAGTGTGTGAGCTTACTATCTTTCGTGTACATATGCGGGTCGTTCCGTGTCGGACGAGCCATTTACTTCCACTAAAAACGTTGTGATTCTCGAGTTTCTCGTATACGTCATCTTCTTACGTCATTCTACATCCTACGATCTACACCATACACTTGTATATGTATATTCCATGTACCACAAATGTATTTAGAGGTCGCTCGAGAGAATCCCAATAAAAATCCATCCGTATAATATCCATACAACAGGTCAAATTTGCTAAATTTATTATGAAGATGAAAATAAATTTAGCACATGTGACCTGTCTAATGTATATCATCAAACGAACATTTAGCATTTCCAAAAAAAACTACCTATTATTCAGATAGACTCGTATGATCGCCACGACATTTATACAAACTACAATAATTGATTATCTTAAGGTTTACATTAATTTGGCCTCGTGAATCTGACAAAATAACTATTCTCATACAAATTGACATTATAATGCGATTCGAAAAAATCACTGTATTTATTGTAGCAACATATTCACGAATATTTTGCTTATACCGAATACATGTTTAGTATTCTATTTGTATTGTTTGCAATCATGTAACGCCACAAATAAGTTTTTTTACCGAGTACTCGTAAAATACTCAATCTTGATACACTTGACAATAAATATAAATTAAAATTGCTTTATAATTTTCGCACATTATAATCCGTGTGAATATATACATCTTTCAAACGAAATAATAATGGAAAAGAGTTACGTACACGTTAAAGTAATGAATATTACACACACACACACACACGCGCGCGCGCGCGCGCGCGCGTGGTATACTTATATATACTTATGTACATTCAGAACCGTATAATAGTATACACGGAATTCGGTGTCTACTATTTCAGTTTTTAGAGACTGATATCAATAAATTGTACCGTAATTACAATAAAAGAGGTACACATAAGGGTTTTCGGATATTCCTACAATGCTGAAGAACAATTTTTCCGTAAAAACTAGTAAATTGTAATGTAAACTATCACGACTTAATATAATCAAAAGAAAAATGACTGTACCGTTCTGTAAAAGCATTCGAAAACCCTTATATCTGTATTTCTTTTATTGTAAATACAGTAAAATTTACTATATATATATATATATAGTTCCAGTCTTTCCGTATACGTTTCATCCACGTAATGTTATATATTCTGACGGCAAAAATACATCGATCATACGTTTATTACACGTATAATATGCGGATTGATATTTAGTTGTTAGGAACAGGAAGAGAGTTTTCTCCAATCGAGAACATCCCTCTTTTAAAAACACTCGTCCGTTAATTCTCCTTACGAGTCATCCAACGTTCTCTGCTCTGCGAAGGACATCAAAAAAAGAGTAAAGGAGTATAGAACCTCGACCCCCTCGCGCATTCGCGCTACACCTCAACGCGGGAAAGAATGAGGGAGGGTGCAGCATCGCACGGGCGCAAGAGAATCGTCGCGAACTAAGGCGACATGCTCGGAATCGCAGTATAGAAACGAGGGTTGAGGAAGCAGTCTCCCTTTTATATTCGCGAATCAATCGCTACGATGTCTCTCGATACTCTCGGAATTGAGGGGTGGTGGGAGGGAGCGAGCTTCGAAGTTAACTGTTGCTCCTGCAATGCGGGGTGTAGAGGGGAAGCTCTTCTCATTAGTTCTCTCTCTCTCTCGTTTCCTTTCTCCTTTTTCTTCTCGCTCCACCGAAAAGAGGATACGATTTATCTCAGATTCTCCTCTTCGCACTTGCTCTCACCCGAACCCCTCTCTCGCCCAGGGGGAGGAGCGAGGCACTCTGGCCAAAGTGTTTGATTTCTTGTGTACTCGCGATTTAGCCACTGAGACAATTTTATTTATTTAACGTATATTTCGTAATACCCCCGGTCGCGTCGGGAAAAAGTGGGGATTTATAGGGGTGCGGGAGACGCGTGGGGGCCGCGTGAGTGGCGACGAGCAACCCCTGTAAACTTCCAACTGACACCCTCTTCCGCGACCGCAGCGCGTCCTCTCGAACGTTTCGTCGCTTCCGGGGCCGCTGCTGCGGGACGGTCCTCCGGGAAAAAATGGATCGACGGGTTTTCACTGAAAAAACAAACCGCTACGGGAAACCAGGAAATATATCCTTCGTCGTGTCTCGCACAACCTGACTAAACTACTTTTCTTCCTATAATTCCCACCGATTCCGTTGCAGTTTCAGTCGGATCTCGAGACATCCGAATTTTTCTAAGCGGATTTTCCGTTCTGCTTCAAAATCCGATCACGAGTGTCAACGCGAATGAGTGTATAGTGAGATCTCGCGTTAGGTTGCCTCTCGATTGGACTGGGCTCTCATTCACATGTATTTTTTCATATTCTCCCGACGTAAAACTGGATTTGTACACTGAGAAAAACAAACGGCGAATCCAAGTAAATGGTTTTCTTGGCACTATTCGTGTCAACGGTTTACTTGGGTCGAGTAATATTTATTTGGATTAAAGAAAATTGACTAAATTCAAGCAAGCATTACTTGATTCAAATAACCAATCGGCATGAATAGTGTCAAGAGAATCATTTATTTGGATTCGTAACTTATTTTTCTCAGTGTACACTGAAAAAAATCTTTAGTTTTAACAGCAATACATTTCTGGCTGAGACTTTCTAGCCATTCCCCCCTAAAAATATTTTTATTACAGTAATTCTATTAGTTGTATTTGAGATATAGCATTGCTATGTTAGCAGTCCAAGTATTGCTAACAGATATGTTTGATGCAGCAATATGGCATCTGATTACTTAATATACTAGAAAGGTTATCCTAAGCAGATGACGTATTCTTACCCCAACTGTATGATTATACGTAATATAGGTATATAGGTATAGTTAGCTGGACTATAAAACGTATGTTTACACCAACTGTAAACTTATGTGTAGTGTGACTGAACGGTATGGCTGGGTGGACTATACTGGATGCCTCGCGCAGTTCCACACAGTTGCAGGGACCCCTTCGGCCGGGCTTGGTCGGTATTCGAGCAATTTTTACCGGTAGAAGTGGCTCCAATACCGACCAAGCCCGGCCGAAAAGGTCCCTGCAACTGTGCGGTTCTGTGCCCGAGGCATACGAAATACCGGTAGAAGTCGAGTCGGTACCCCGATAGCAAATTGAATATTTATTTAAATATTTTTGCCGAGATATCTCAGTGTTGCATTATATAAAGGCCTGTTTTAGCTAAGACCACTTGAAGAGTCGGTGGCGCAATTGGTAGAATGCGAGCATTCCCAGTCTCGAAGCATCTCATCTAAGGAACGCAGGTTCAAATCCCGGTGTGGGCCCCGCGACATTGCACTTTCTCGTCGCGGGATCACCCGAGCTCCACACACCTCCGGATTTCTAGCCAAACCTGGGGATGGTGCGTAAATGCATTTCCCCTTCTATAAAAAAAAAAAAAAAAAAAATCGAATCCCGGAAGGGTTGGAAAAAAAACCGACACCCCAGTAGGCGGGTTGGCAGGCGGCAGGATAGGCGTGCGCGCCCCCCTTTTTGCAAAATCCTACTTTCAATTTAGCAATACGGTATAGCTGACACAGCTATACTGCTTGTCTAAACGAACCAAAATTCCCGCGCAATTTAGCAATACGGTATAGCTGACACAGCTATACTGCTTGTCTAGATGAACCAGAATTTCCGTGCAATTTAGCGATACGGTACAGCTTACGTAGGCATACTGCACGTCTAAATCAATCAGAATAAATAACTGGCTCAACAGTACAGCGCAGCTTGACACAAACATCACGATATTGTTACTTTAAACATATTAGCTTAGCCATACTCGGCTGGCTGTCTTAAGAAAACTTCTGGCTGTGGCCACGGTGGCTAGAAATTCTGGTTGGTTCAGCCAGAATTATTGCTCAATTCCCTGAAAATTTTTTTCAGTGTAGCAACGATCGATGCGATCGCGTACGGAATAATATTTTCTTATCCGTAAAAATTAATTCTGCCGCCGTTCACTTTTATCCGATTTAAACTGGTCGGGGCTTATTTGCCCGGATTTATAGAACCCCAACCAATTTCGGATCTAGCAACGATCGACGCGATCGACCGCGTTCTTTGCGCGCCTTTATGATCCATACCCTGCGATCGAGCGTGGCACGCGCGGGGCAAGTCGGGAGAGGAGCGGAAATCCAAACAAACGAAACCATAAGGTAAATAAAATGATAATGTCGGTCGGTCGCCGCGTGCAATAATTCCGGTAATCCTGGGGTCGCTTCATTGTTACCGTTTTAACATCGGTTAGATCGGCGTATAGGTACGGGCCGAGCCGAGCGTGTTGCTCTGTATACGCGTCCGTTTGACTGTATCGAATTAATCCCCGAACGCCCGAATCCCGTCAATTCCCACAAAAGATCGACCATTTGCCGGTCGATTTTCGCACCGCGATAAAGCGCTTATTACTCCGCAGTAACGCGGTCGCGTGTGCGTGCGTGCGTACCTACCCCACGTAAATACGTGTGGCCGCTGCGTCTGTGTGATTTGCAAGTACGCAACGCGTGCACAGGGCAAAGTGCAACGCGGGATTAAGCGGACTTGTCCTGCGTGTGATACAGTCGAGTAAAACTTCATTTTCACTGTAGCTCCGATCTACTACGCTGTTCGGGTTAGCCGATGCACTCGTATGTGGAGCGTTATAGCTACAAAGCTTTCCGGTGCATTAATTTCTTTTTTTCCTAACGGTGCATCGCGTTTCGATCGGAGTTTTCGAACGGAAATATCGTAATGGGAATTGAACCTCACCATGTAGGAGATCGCCGATATTATGCCAGTAATAGGGGAGAGTGGGGTAATTGTGCGCGCCGTGGTTTTTGTCATTTCTTCGATAGAAAGAAACGTCATCGAGTCGAGATGTCAAAATGAATGATAATTCTTTATGATATAATTGTAAGTCGAAAGGAATGAAATCCTCTGTTTTTATGTAATTTTGGAGGTCTAGGAAACGAGACAGTAAATTCGTAATTTTAACTTGTTTATATAACTGCACATTTTACTAAGGTGTGGGGAACGAAAAGTGAGTTCGCCATCTCGTGGCGGAGCGTTTCGTCCTGGAGTCGGCCCGTGAACTCGTCAGTAAGGCTAGGCCGACTCCTACCGGGATTCGAACCTGCGTTCTTTAGATGAGATGCTTCGAAACTGGAAATGCTTTCGCATTCTACCAATTGCGCCACCGACTCTTCAAGTGGTCTTAGCTAAAACCGGCCTTTATAAAATGCAACACCGAGATATCTCGGCAAAAATATTTAAATAAATATTTAATTTGCTATCGGGGTACCGACTCGACTTCTACCGGTATAAATGATTCGAGTACCGACCAAGCCCGGCCGAAGGTAAATTTCAAGGTCCCTGCAACTGTACGGTTCTGCGCGAGACATCCAGTATAGTCCACCCGGCCATACCGTTCAGTCACACTACGCATAGGTTTACAGTTGGTATAAATATACGTTTTTTACTAATCATACTTAACCCATAGTCCAGCTAACTATACCTATATACCTATATTACGTATAATCTTACAGTTACGGTAAGAATACGTCAATCTGCTTAGGATAATCTTTCTAGTATATTAAGTAATCAGATGCCATATTGCTGCATCAAACATACTCTGTTAGCAATACTTGGACTGCTAACATAGCAATGCTTTATCTCAAACAGAACTAATAGAATTACTGTAATAAAAATATTTTTAGGGGGGAATGGCTAGAAAGTCTCAGCCAGAAATGTATTGCCGTTAAAACTAAAGATTTTTTTCAGTGTAATAATGGTTCGATACTGATTATGTTGTTTCACCAGTACTTGTAACAAGCGGGGCTAATACTGGGCCGATTGTTCTACCAAGTATCGTTTATAAACCAACAGAACAACTGGTTCGAGATTGGCACTACAAATGGGACCATATTCGTGCTTTTGTTTTACTGAGAGTTCTTCGACAATTGTTAAAACAGCTGACCCGATACTAGTACGCTGGATGGGCCAATCTCCGAACTTTATAGTTTTGTAGAAAGTGCTGATACTCGCAGCCAGTATATCGAGCCAATTTCTGAAGCCAGTACCACGCCAGTCTTGGATGCTAATTTTGGTCCGATCTGATCATAAAGAATATTTGCCCTGCAGTACTGGCAAGAATGTCGTGCTACTACAGAGTCCGGCAGGGAGGTATGGTATTTTTTAAAAGAATGGCACACGCTTGTTTTTGAACGGATTTTAAAATCTATTGTTTTTAGACATTAATCGCATATTGCCATTGTAGAATACACAATATAATATTCAGCTGCGAAAAATCACGTCAGTTAGGTCGCATCTATTTTTGTCGAGGCATTCTTGTAGACGGATGGCAAAATCATCCATACTTCTTTGGATCTCCTCCCCGTGCAGTCCCAGGTCTCAAGGATCCTGTTGTTTGAAATTTGTTTACCCACTTCATAATGGTATCCCGTTTTGGAACGCGACCATGCCGACCAACATTAAAATGGTTCCGAAATCGTCGCTGTGTGAGCACCACAGAACGACCAGTTTCAATGAAAGTGTTGTAAATAAACACGTGATATACCACAGACCACGGCTCCATGACTACTGAAATAGCATCCCGCAATGAGTTGATATCAACCACCCTGAAAACATTCGCTCCATACAAGCGCGCATAACAGTCATCTCAAAAACACCATACCTCCCTGCCGGATTCTGTATATCGGGTCTTGGTCGCCGGTACTGGGCCAGGACTGGTCTGATTGTCAATTGCTACACGGATCATCGAATAGCCCGAAAACCATCACCCAACGTCAACCCCTGCGTGTGTTGCGGCGACCTTATGCGCCGTTCGCCGCAGCACTCAGGTTTGCGTTAGCAACGCAAATTAAAATTCACCGGCTTGGCCAAATTAAAGTTAGGAAACTTTTTAATTTCGTAATATGCAAATTAGCCCCCGCTTACGTAATTAATCCCGAGTGCACATTACATACATTTTTGTGGAAGCGAGGAGAGGAGGGCTCGGTCGGAGGGAGAGAGAGGAACCGGGACGTTGGCCGTCTCTCATGTTAAAGTCTTCTGTTGATGAAATTTTTACGGCCCTGCTCGCTATAAAATAAAAGCCGGACCGCCGCACAGTTGTGGCCGCGTGCGAATCGGCCGTCTCCTCTCATCTCGTTTCGTCCGTTGACCAAGCGTCGTCGCGGTAATATACGTACGAGTATATAGGGAGAGAAACGCTCACGTGCGCTGCATTATTCGTATTTATTTTCTTCCTTTTGTAGGCCATCCCGTGTGAGACCTCACGAATGCTTGGAATAGGAATTTATAGAATAGGCTGGTCTTTTTGGAAGAGGCATTTTTTACGATTATATAGATATTCTTGTTCTCATTATTGGCGTAGAAATGAGCTATTTCCCTCGAAAGAAAATTTTAGCTAGACGCAAACTGAGTTTTACAATGTTTCTAGTCGGAATTTACAATGGCTTAGGTAAATTAGAAAATGTAACATCGCCGTCTCTCGTGAATCCCGTTTAGTCGTACTTTCATCTCGCGCGCTACTCGCGGCGTGTAAGCTCTCTAGACGTGGGAAACACACTTTGAGGTAGAATATATTTTGGTTTTCTGGTGGGACTACGGTAAGCCCGGGATAGTTCGACCAGCGGGTTAGTTGGACCATTACCTATAGATTCAATATCCATATTTGGTAGAAATGTCGTCACGACATTTAGTTGGTTCTACGAAGTTACAGCGGCAACTCGCGGTCATTTTTACAAAGACACAACACGTGATACCCCGAGAACAATATTTTCGTCTCATACTGATTTTTTTACCGTTAAATTTGGAACGCACGTTTAGTAATCTGAAGGTGAGAATTTCATTTATAGTAATATGTTATGAGTTTATGAGCATACCTAAGTCGTTCATGACCTTACTTTTCAGTTGATATTGTTTGCTTTCTTAGCTTAGTGGCATTGTCGATCTATCCTGGAATATTGGGTTAGTTCGACCAATATTTTTGGGATTAGTTGAACCACAATTTATTTACCTATCTTTAATTTAGATTTCTATATTTTTCAAGCAAATATCATGACAACGTTTTATAAAGGAAAGGGCACAATTAACAGGGACACTTAGACGGCAGAAGCACTAAAAAAAATGCAATGGCCGCTGTTGAATATGGCATCCCCCATTTCTTAAAATGTTCTTTGTGTGACAAAATGAAGTTTTGTTACTTTAATTCCATGTTAACCCTCTGTCGGTCTCACCCTAATAAAGTGGTCCAACTAACCCAGCTATTAAGGGTTAGTTCGACTACAGTATCATATTTATTATTTGTTGCAACTGCATTATGCTTATGTTTTCATGTAACTTTCTAATAAAGATTTGTAGAGAATTTTTCTCTTAATGGGATTTTAATATTTATGAAAGCATACATTTATGGAAAAAGATACTACAGTACCTCAAAAAAAAGTGATCGAACTATCCCGGACTTAACGCTATGGTTTAACGGTAGTTAGGATTCGTCCAATTTGCATGCTCGAGTAGGAAGTTGAAGATCGATTATCTTGGAAACGATCGAAGAGATTGAAAAAAAAGTTAAGCAAAAGATTTTTGCCTATGTTTCTACTATAAAAAAGATACTTTCGACTTTTCATATATCCCCACTACGTTTCGAGATAATCGCGTTAAAAGCTAAACGGAACCTGGGGCTTTTATCGAACTTTTACCCTACTTCGAAATTTCACTAGCTATCGTGATTTTGTATTTCTTCTCGTTTTTCGTATTTCTACTTCCCTTTTTGCCGTGTCTTATACAACATGTCAGAATTATTTAAAATATGACTGGTCCGAATGAGCATTTTTTACTACTAGATATTCTTTGCTTTATTATTGTTGTAAAAGCGCCATGCCGCGGGGACTTGCGAATCGGGGTGTTTGCGAGTTTACGGTGCCCTATTAAAAAGACTCGCACGTGTGATGCACTATTTCAAATGGAATGGCAACCGGTCGTAATTTTTTCCATCTGCAGCGCTTTTAGAGAATGCGAAACCGTATCGAATAATCCGTGACGATAACGTCGTTGGCGATAACTCTGTAACGCTGATAGTTTCTTTCACGAGGGCCGAAACACGCGAGGAGCTTAATTCTCTTCAGAATTTGTACACTGACCAATGGTATGATTTCCTATGATCTCACTTCGATAAAGAGCCGACAGCCGAGTGGTTTCCGAGGAACGGGGATCATAGAAAGTTATATCATTGGTCAATGTACTAGTACACTGTTAGCTAACACTGAACAGAACTAGGCTCCTCCTATTTTAGCCCTCTCAGTCATTATACCTTATATATGTGCATTTAAAACCATATAACAGTATACATGGAAAGTCGGATACCATTAAATTTTACTGTATTTACAATAAAAGGACACAAGGGTTTTCGCTCAGGTTTTCGGATATTGCTACTCTGCTGAAAAACAATTTTTCCTTGGAAACTAGTAAATTGTAATGTAAATTATCACGATTCCATATTTCTAAAAGAAAAATTACCACACAGTGTAAAAATATCCGCGAAAACCATTATATCTGTACCTCTTTTATTTTAAATGCTGTATAATTTACTGGTATCAGTCTTCCATGTGCGCCTCATCCACGTAATGTTACATATACTGACGCCAAAAAATATATCAAACAAACCTTTGTTATACCCATAATGTGCGGATGGGTATTTAATTGTTTGGAACAGGAAGAGAATTCCATCTCATCGACGATCCTCTTTCACTTTGACAAAGAGTTAACAGCCGAGTGGGTTCCGAAGAACGGGGACCATAAAAAATCATATCATTGGTCAGAGTACTAACTCTGAACAAATTAAGCTCCTCCTATTTCAGTCCTCTTAGCCATGACATCCTATATACAGGGTGAGTCCTTATCCTATTTTCATTTGTTTTCAAGTTACAGCGTAATTAATAATTTCTATTTAGTGTTCTACAACACCCCTGAGTCGGGAGGATCGGATCAAACTCCAGGAGCGTATTGTACACAAGATAATAATGTAAAAAAACTTATATCTCCTTATCCGATTTTAATTTGTTTTCAAGTTAAAGCGTAATTAATAATTTCTATTTCGTGTTGTAAAAATGAAAATCGGATAAGGACATACATATGAGTTTTTTTACATTATTATCTTGTGTACAATACGCTCCCTTGGGGAGTTTGGTCCGATCCTCCCGACTCACTCTGTATACCTATACCACATCTGATATCACTTAATCTTACACCATTGTTATCTACCACCGAAAAAGTGGCCTATACAAATCCACACCACAGATTCGTTTATACTGTATACCGTCTCTCACATGGTGCGATCATCAACTGTAACGTCCCGAGTCACGCGAGCCGTAAAACAATTGCGACGAAATTACCCACAGTACTCACCCCGTTCTTGCGTGTCACCCCTCGAGTGTATCGCGAGAATGACCCATCGCGCGCTGACCCTATCGCTCAGAACGACCCACTCGCTTGCTCGCGTCGCGTCATTATCGATATAAACGCGCTCAGGTGGGTACACAAGAGACGCGATTCCGGTTACAGGTGCGCCGACAGTTACAGAACGACCCAGCGCTACGTACCTACTAGGCGAGGTATACCGTCCGACTGTACCCTGCCCCCCGTGTAATTTCGTAGATTTACGGCGTAACGTAAATTGCTCGGTTAGTATTTGTGACGAGACTGAACGGGGGTAGAGGTATTATATGACGTTGGGGGGGACTACTCCGGGCCGTTGGAGCTGGTGACAGGCGGCGATAAAGGGATACGCGCCATTTGCCTCTTTTTGTCCCTCGGCACTCTCGCTCTCTCGCCGTCTCTCGTTGCACATTTGCACCGACAAAAATAATATTTCACGTTTCTATCCGGCGTCGCGTGTCTCTGGCATTGATCGGTGGTGTCTCCGCGTCGTGTAGCTACAACCGCCGTCGCTCGCGCGGTGCGGTCGGACCCTGCGGCGGACTCGTCGCATCCGGTCCGACCCGCGCGCGTACATCGTGCGTCGACGGTCAGCTCCTCTCGGTGTTTCCCTCTACTCGCCGAGAGTAGACGCATTCATCTGGGACCGTCAGTTCGAGCTGTTCGCCAGCGCGCGCGGCGTATTCCTATATACGATGCGTTGGATGCGGAGACGGCGAGTGACGAAGGGATGGGGGTGGGAGGGGGGTGGTACGCGTCGGAGGGATTTACAGAGAAGGATCGCGGCGGGTCGGGTCGTGGTAACACCTTGCACTGATGCCCCGATACACCATAAATTATTATATTCATATTATATCGTTCCTCTCTCCAACTCCTGCAGCGGCAACCCCTCTCGCTTTCGACCCTCGCGCCTCACCAGCCGCATCGTTCCTCTCCGTCTCGTTCCACGCGCGCTGCACCCTACTCTGCTCTGCGTCTACGACGTTTTCTGCACCGCGCTGCTCGCCCAACTGATGCTTTTTGTTTTTGCGCCGAGATTTACCGCCCAGTGGTTGTCCGCGCGCGCAAATCCGAAATTGTCGTAGCTGCTTTCTTCTTAATCCGTTTTTGAATCCGCTTTCGGCTGGAAGAAGTGCTATATTGTATTTTCTTGGAAAGGGGAGGGACGATTGGGCAGAGGGAAGAGTGAACGTGGAGCTTGAGGTCTGCACGGAAAAGATAAATTGTAACATTTTTACAAAGTTAGTGGTAAATTTCGGGGCAAAGCCAATTTATTGTTACGATAACTGAAACTATAGTAAAAATTACAACAACGCTTGATACTTCTACACGTTTTACTACCATTTTTACCAAAATTGTAATCAGTTTAACAATACATTGGCCTTATTTAGCAATTTATCACAAACTCTGTAAAAATGCTACGATTAATTTTTTTCCGTGTCAATTAAGTCAAAGCATGCTACGTTTCATCAAATCGTTTGTTATTCAAAATAATCCAACGTTTAATTCCTCCGACTGTATATTAAATTCCGATATAATCAAATTAGACGAGACTTTTTTATCTCCGTACATCCTGTTTCTTCCAGCGTGACGTCTCCTTTTTCCCAGCGAGTATCTATATACCGATCTCCGAGAACGCGATGCTGTATAAGCGATGAGTTCGCATAATAAGGTTCCGGGTGTCGAAGCGGGAATTATTGACTCTTGTCGATCTTCTCGCGCTGCACGGAGAATAAATCAGAGGCGCGCGCGTGCACAAAGCCATCGGAGAGGAGTTACCCAGATAGATCTCTGTATCTACGGATTGATTTCCGGGGTGGGCATTACTAATAACCCACGTGACTGGAGCCGACAACAATGGAGCTTGTATTACCTTTCGGGATCATGTTCCAACAAAGGGTAATGGCTACAATAGCAACGGCAAGAGAGGGCCTTCTCTCTTTTTCTCTCTCTCTCTCTCTCTCTCTCTCTCTCTCTCTCTCTCTCTCCCCTCATTCTCCAGCCCTCTTTCTTTTCCCGGTCTTCCTCCGGCTTCGAGAAGTTGAGAGATCCTGGCTAGGAGGACGAGGAGTCCGAGATGGAGGGTGATTCGAGAATATCGCAGATGCGACTGCTTGGATTCTTCCCCGCCCCCCATCCTGCCGCCCCTTCACTCTCCACGCGTCCCGTCGACGCGCGCGGCGCGGCAAGGTTTCAACCCCCCGTCATCCCGACATCAATGCCCCGATCCAGCTCCTTCCCGCTCCGGCTACAGGAGTCTGATATTACGGCAGCGAGACTTTTGCCACCCCCTTCGCGAAAGCCGCGTTCGCGTTCGACGTATAGCCAACTAATATTTCGGTGCTCCTCTGCGTTTTTGGAAGAAGGAAGGGTCGCGTGAGGTGGAGGGCGAATTGATTCGAAAGATCGATAGCAACCCTGTTACGAAAGTAATTTTACGAATGCACAGTCGAACGAGTGATTTTTTCGAATGGAAAATTGTAAAAAATATACTCTTATCTCTCTCTCTAATGAAAATTATAATAGTCTGATCGTTTCGAACATTTTTCAATCCCCCTTCGCGTTCTAATAAATTATATGTCTAGGTGTACACAATAAGTTTACCGTCTTTCGGAGGGAAACTTAAATTTTTTTATAGGCTATCGATCAAAATTCGCCGACCAGAAAACCGGCTCGCGTGCCTGGCAGTCTCTTCGTGACGAAATTAATAGCCCTTCCCTCTGCTCCTCGCTAAGGGTGTATACGATAGATATACATGCTGTCGGGGCACGGGCCGTTGAAAGAATTGCCGAAAAACAACCCCTTCGCGACAGCCCCACCCTTGGCTGTGACCTGATGCGCGATACCGAAAAACGTGAAAACATTCATTAACGTCAACGAGGAGTATTTACCGAATCCAGCCTTCGTGCCGAGGCAGGAGGGGCCGACGAACCCTTCGCGAGTCTCTAGATATTTCGAGATGTTTTTCGGAAAGTCCGAAAATCAAATTCAAAAATAGTTTGTTTCCCTATAATAATATCGGTGACTTCGAAATTGCATTCGTCTGCATTGAGAAAAAAAATTAGTTGTTCCAAACAAATTGTTTGTACTGAAGGCTAAATTTCGTCAAATTAATCATTGTGTATTTGATTGGACTGTATATAGTTGGAATAACTAAATTTTTTCATTTCATTCAATAAAATTCGTTTCACCGGTATATTATATATCAATTAAACTTTACTGCTTTGTTAAATTAATCCGAAGTGATTTGTTGCAACAAAAGTTTTTGTCAAACGAACAATGAAAGTATAGCATTAACTACATTCATAAAGAAATTGTAGGATTCAATTGAGTTTTGAAGTTACGGGGGGCCAACTAAATATAAACACTGAGAAAACAGTTTAATTATAGCTAATATACGTATACTTGATTATAGCGAAAGAAATGTTTCTTTGGGCCAAGTAAATATTCGTTAGCTACTATTCTATTTTTATTTGAATGAAAGACATTCTAATGATTAATGGGTATTTACTTCAGCCCAACGAAATATTTCTTTCGCCATAATCAAGTATACATTTCTTAACTACAAATAAATTCTTCTCTCAGTTTAGTTATCTCAACAAATATTTACACTGCAAATAATTTTGCAATGTGAGCCTATATAGACCACTTTTAGTATCAGATAACAATGGTATAGGATTGAATGACACCAGATGTGATACATATTATGTAGGCCCACACCGATGAAATGGCGTTAAACATTAACACCACTTTTTTACTGCGTAGTTAATGAAGAAGCTAGCTACTTAGTTACCTCATCTAAATTTCTGTTACTTTAACTATATATTTGTTGAGATAACTATGTATTTAGTTAGCCAACTCAGGAGGTTATGGTTGGAAATTTTTGTTCAGTATGTACCTATTATAAAAATCAGAGACTAGCAATTTACTGTTCACGAATTATAAGAAATAACGGAATAAGAACAGTCGTGCGTTTATTCGTCACGAAATTCTGCGACGGCGCATATTTTTGGATTCCAGAAAAGACGAAAATTGGAGAAATTTCTCCTGAAACGTTATTCAGGAATTTTTGCGGCGGCGCGCTACAGACACGCAAAACCGAGAGAAATGTATTTTCGTTCCCGCGTCGGATACCGTTCCTTCCGGTGGCGGAGGGGAGGAAAGACATCATCGACACCCTTTGATAGAAGGTTATAAAGGATCCAGCCCTTCCTCCCTTCTTCCTCGGCTCTCTTCTCCTTTTCCACCGCACCCCTTCCTCCGGCATCTTCCCACAACCGCGACACCCCTTCGAAAAGCTCTTTCTCTCCGCTCTCTGAGATCGTCCCACGAGTCGCGAACCAGCCTGAGCCTGGGGGGGAAATTAGGCCGCCCTACGCAGTGAGATAGCTACTCGCGGAACGGCGCAACCCTCCTCGCCCTTCGCTACTTCCTCCTTCACCGCTAGCGTCCTTCCTTGTCAAAGGGAAAATAGAAGAAAGGGAAGGGAGGAATAACGGGAAAAGAAGAGTTGGAAAGTCCGGAGCGGAGAAGGAGGTGGTGGAGACTGAGAAACGTGATACGTCGCATAATCTCTGCTGGGGGTGTGTGGTACGTAATTCGCGGGAAGTCACTCTGTTTACCATTCTGAAGACGTCTTTAATATATAACGACCAATTTTCCTCGCTCTTTGCCATAAACTTCTTCGAGAGAATTTGGATGTTCCAGTCGCCGTAGGGGTGAGAGAGAAAGAGAGAGCGCGAGGGGGATGGAGTGAAAGAGGAGAATAGTAAGGGAAGTTTGAAAAGCAGCGACCGTCGTCAACGATGATACGTTATTCCGAAAAGGAAAGTATCATCTAACTCCTGTTTTAATGATGATATGATCTCTTAATATTGTCTAAGAAACTATAATTTATAGCTACTATATTATTTCATCGTCATGTTAATCGTAATATTATGATTGAAACTTTATCTTTCCCAGTACCGTGTTATTATTCCGCATAAAAAAAAGTATGGCTAAAGCTTGGCGGAAGTTTCGGAAAAGTTGAACCAAAAAAGTATAGCTACTGATCTTATCCCAGATTTTCAGCCAGTAAACGATGTGCTTTTCAATTAGATTTCAGTTGCTCGTACGAGGTTATGTTATAACCGATGTTTGTTCATATTATTTCGATCTTTTATTTTATTAAACGCTTTGATTATTACTAATAATGAATTATATTCTTATACACTGAGAAAAAAATGGTGTATTCAATTAAATCGGCGTTTACGGTTAGGGGAGTGCAGAATTAGGTATTTGCTTCGACTAATAAATTTTGTTATAACGATAACGCGGCTATTTGAAGGAAATAGGCTGTAAGTCCATTCAAATCATTTATTAGTCCAAGTAACTAAATCTGCACATCTCCCACCTGTAATTGCCGATTTCGTTAAATCTACTGCATTTTTTCTCAGCGTACCGAACAAGCCATTGTAATTTTATAATAAAAAAGACAACAAAACTTAATCAAAAAAGTACACTGAGAGAAGAGATTATTTGTGGCTAATAAATATATAAGCTTGATTATGGCGAAAGAAATATTTCCTTAGGCCAAGTAAATATGTATTAATTATTAAAATGTCTCTTTTACTCAAACAAAAACAGAGAAATAGCTAATGAATATTTACTCGGCTCAATGAAATATTTCGTTCGCCATAGTCAAGTATATGTACGTATATTAACTATCTGTTTTCTCAGTGTACAGGTAAATCGAACAAGTTTCACTTTTCAGCCGATACAAGAAAATTGTCTGGCTACAAATCTGAAATAAGATGCGTAGCCATACTTGTTTGGTTCAGCTTTTCCCGAAATGTTCGCCACGCCTTAGCCATACTTTCTGACGCGGAATCTTATCTCTCCATTTAAATAAATATATGTATTTTCCACATCTACGCTTCTTTTACTCGACAAAATATACAGACAATCTCCGAACGGCAACGAAATTAATTCCTGTACCCCCCGGTTGCATTACTAGATTGCATCAACGTGTCTAGATTTACGAACTTCTTCCCTATCTCGCGATCCATCCGATATAGAAATCGAGACATCCGTCTCTCGCAATCCTCCCCGATAAATTACAGAGCTTCGATCATCGCATCTACACACTCTCTCCTTCCTAAGTCTATATGTCCTCTCTCTCCGTTTCAATCTCCGAAACACTCGCGCATATCCTACCTACGCGTGGGAGGTGAACTCCACCCACCTCTACCTACGGCCCTTCCGCCTCCTCACCTCGAGGCATACGTAAGTCGACTCCGCCGCAGCTGTTAAGGCGGATCAGCCGCGACAGTTTTACAGGTCGCAGTATTTTATTTCGGGAGGCCCGTCACATCGCCTCCGAATGGCCTATTCCAGGAGGCGAAGTATTATTTCGAGGGAGAATCACGGACGTAGACGGAACGGGCCGTTATCTTGAGAAACTGCTCTCCATCACGCTTGATAGGCACGAGTCTCACCTTACCCCGGGTTCACCTATATATGCGCCCATATACCGTCGCCCTCCCACCCCGAATGCATCATCGCCATCGCTACAAGCGTGACGGAAGTCTCTCCTGACATAGTTTGCATACTTGTCCGCTTATCCCGGCGTTGGCAGACATCGGAGACAGTGACGCGCGCGAGCCTCGGCCTCATTAAGGACTCTTAACACCGCGTGCTCTCGCTCCGGGCTGCGCACCCCTTCGTCTACCCGTTCCTGCTCCTCTCTCCCTCCTCCTGACAAAAATACCGACGCTCTCTTAAACGGACCGAGCATATGATTGGTGCGGCGCGATTACTCCGTCGCTCCGGAGAAAAAAAATGCCGGCTCGTTAGCGTAAAAGGGACGATTTGTTTTCCCAACGGGGTGTCGGTGTTCCGCGTTAGATAAATAAATACCCCGTTCACGCGCATTTTTTTCTTCTCGCCTCCCTCCTACGCTCGCTTCGGCTTCTTCTCCACGCATGGGCAGCGAGTTTCGGGGAAGAAAAGCGGAGAAGAGAGCGACGGGAACTCTGTACGCACGCGTTTAGTGCTTATTTTTGGTAAATGGAGCCGCGCGAGGCGCGCGTCGACTTCGGGTAACGAGACCGACGTTCGTCGCGGAGTTTTTGTTTCGGGGAAGTTCAAGGGAGGGGCTGGTCTTTTCCGCTTTCGCGCGATATCGGGATGGAAAATCAAGGCCGTCCCACGTTGGGGGATTCGAGGGAAGTTTAGATGACCGTTTAAAAGTTTCGAGGGGGAGGATAATGTTGGTCGACTCGGTATTTTTAACTTTCCTCGGAGACGAGGGTGATTGCGATACGTCAGTTTATATAAAACCGTTATTTAAAGCTTTTCGAAAACGCAGATTCTGAATTTTAAAGTGAAATTATCACGTGGGAATCGACGCGCACAATTCCAGGGTGTCTAATGCTGCGTTTACAGGCTGCTCACTGCCGCGGCAGTGAGCAGGGAAGTAGGCAGGGAAGTGGGCAGCGCGAGTCTGTAAACGGGTCACTCGCGCTGCTCATGCCCACTGCCGCTGGCACTGCCGGCAAGCTGCCTTCGAAAATCTGCGGCAGTGAGCAGGAAATAGGGCAGGAAAGTGAGCAGCGCGAGTCTGTAAACGGGTCACTCGCGCTGCTCATGCCCACTGCCGCTGCCGCTGCCGCACATCCCTTCGGTGGCGGTATTTGGAGCGGCAGTCAAAGGACTGGCAGGATCGTCGTAAATTGTCTCCCGCAGTGCCCATTTGAAGAGGCATCGCCAGAACGCGAATACCGAATCGGCTAACCCATTTGCATCATGCGCCTACTTAGCGTGCCGGACTCAGGTATCAAGGACGGTCAATTGACGACTAAGTAATCCCTATCGTCGCGGGGGGTTGATTGTACGTGTGGGAAACGAACTAGAAATGCTGATGGGGTATCACCGATACAACCCCATTGTTGCGTAACATATATGAAATATATGTTCAATTCCTTCTATTATATGAAATAGTTTTTGAATAAAGGCGTGGACAAAACTGTGTCGCCAAAAACCGAATGACGAATTTAGTCGATAGACAACCGGGGAAACTTAATTCAGGTACGAAGTGCATGGGCTGAGTATATAGCCGTTCTGCACTTGTCCAAGGATAGTGCCCGTGCCCTCCCGCGAGGCTCCCGAAATTGGAGAATAGGATCGAGGCATCACCTCGCGCTTTCCGAGACACATTGGCCGCGACCAGTGTCCCGCCGTGAGGGTCCTGAAATTGGAGAGCAGGGTCGCGGCGCCTTGCGCTCGCCGCGATGAGAGCGGCGAAAATAAACATGCTTGAACGCTTTGCTTTGCTCGACTATTGGCGTATTGCTCTGCGCTCCACTATACGTGTTCCAATAAGAAAGTACAGGTTTGTATTCGCCGCTTTGTTCTCCGCTTTCATCGCTGCTTTGCTCTCCGCTCCACTAGGTGCGTAGCCGTAGAAGTAAACAAATTTTGAGAAATTGACCATTAAGCCCCGGCAGACGGTCGGTTTTTGCTACATATATGTGGTACTTTTACTATAAAAACTCAAATCTTGTATCCCGATGAGGTAACTTATTTGCCACTTGGCCGTAGGTCTAGCAGGGAAGTGAATAGCGCGAGTGGCAGCGGCAGCGGCAGCCTGTAAACGAGGCTGCCGTAAAAATATTTAGGGCAGGGAAGTGGGCAGGGAAGTGGGCAGCGCGAGTGGCAGCGGCAGTGGCAGCCTGTAAACGCCGCATAACGGCCAAAGAAATCATGGAGGTTGTCGTAATATCATTGGATTTTCTCGCATAGAGAAATATCGTGGAAATATCATAGAATTTTTTTGAAATATTTATAAAAATATAGAACCATGAAAAATATTATTAATTATAATAACATTCAAATTATCTCTTGATGCCGGATACATTAAAAGTGCGGTCGATAGACTTCGCGTTAATGCGCGCGAACGAAATCAGTGGCAGGGAATAATGAGAGTTACTCTTTGTATTATTAAAACAAATATTTATTTATATGTATTTGAGCAGACAGTTTTGTATAAACACTTGAGAAATTATAGGTACGATCATAGAAAAGTACACAGACCTCGCTTGGAAATCATAGAAATTTCGTGGAAAGGGTTTAGCCGGAGATAAGCACTTGAAAAACGCCCATAAAGGAAATAACACGAAAAGAGCGTATGGTTTCTAGTAAAAAGCGGTAACTTTAAAGTCCCCCCCCCCAGAACTGCTTATTTTTTATCTGACCGGGTGATACCTGAATCGGTAGCTCACCAACTACAAAATACGTTATTTTTAGCAAAATTCACAGAAAACCTGATTTTAAATGATTATTTCGATCCAATAGACCATATGACGGAAAGCAAAAAGTATGATCTTTAAGGTCTCAAAACTCAAAAACTGCCCATTTTCCGTTGTTGCGGCAATGATAACTTTTGATCAGAACATCAAGATCTACAACATACGAGTATGTGAAGCCTAGCCAAATCCACCGGGACCCAGTTCCCATAAGGTTTGTTTGTATTTTTTTTGACACGTGCCACCAAATCAAAAAATCTGAAAAAACTTGAGAATAATAATGATGCGAAGACGCGTTTATAAATAAAAAATTATGGTAGCACCTTTTCAAGAAGTGGTGGAAAGAGCACTTTTTAAGATTGTTTATTTTTTAAAAATTTGAATTTCGCGCCAAATACAACACAATATTTTTTTCTGAGTTCCCTTTAAGGATCCCTATGTTCCAGAATTTTTTCCAATTTCTTGGTCCATTACGTGAGCAGCAAGAAATTTTTAATGTTCAACTACATTTCTCGAAAAATCTCAGCTCCATCTTGACTTTTTGGAATAGTAAAATTGCTAAAATTTGTTCACGTCCAAGGGAGTGTTTTGGTGCCCATTTCGTGTTATTTCCTTTATGGGCGTTTTTCAAGTGCTTATCCGGCTAGACCCTCTTTGCGAATAATAATTTTTTTCGTACATTTTCTTTTTCGTTCGATATTATCTAAATATGTGTAAATATCACAAATTGAATTTAAAAATATGAACATTTTTGTTATAAGACCGAATTGCTAGACACCATGAATTCGTATCGAGTGACGTTTTTTAAAAAACTACGTCACAGTTAATATCTCATTCAGTTTCGTGCTACTTGTACGATCGTATCGCAAACACAGCAATTATTGTTCGATAACAATGGTCCGAATGAAAATTCGAAAGAAGAAAAAAACTCATCCATCATTCCTCCAAGCTCATTAGAACCTATCCCAAGGAATCTTTGTGGTCAGTTCATTCTGCGGTGTCAATGACGCGCGTTCGATCCGATTCGTCATAATTCGTCTCGGGGAGCCCTTCTTCTCTCCCCGCTTCTTTCATCCCCGAGGATCTTCGCTAATATTTAGTCATTGTACTCACTTTTCTCTCCCGCTCTCTTTTTCCATCCCTATCTGCCCCCTCCTTCTCCCCTCTTTGGTATTATGTGTACAAATACATCTGATAAATCATCGATCATTGTTCGTGCTTTCATTGTATACGCACACGCACTGGGATTCCTACAGCTTTGTCCAGGGGAGGCCCCTGCATCTGGTCTCGCGTCTCTTCCTCTCTCTTTCTCTCTTCTCACAGCATCCCTCCTCTCTCGTCGCTACAGAGGCGCGCGTCCCGCTGGCGCGATCTTCGACGGGAGGGCGGAGCGAGTCCTTTTTTTCCAGAGATGCGAATTGCAAAGTAACGCCGGGCCGACGTGCCGAGGAAGGAGGACTGGAGCGGAGATCTGCAGGGAGTGCGGTGGGAGGCATTTATTAAAGCCTTGGATTATAATGTCTCTGTCATCCCTCGGTAATTTATTGACGTTCGGTCAGGGGCGTGGCTGGTTACTGGTCGAATTTATCGACGGGTGTTCCTCTAGAAAGCGATCTCTAGTGCGACGGCGGTGGACCGCAGGGGAGGATGCCACGCGTGCTCTTGTATCGTTGTGTTGCGCGTTTTGCGCGGGATTTCGGGAAGCTGGAAAACGGTTGCGTGCCAATTTCGACTGCGGTATGGGCTATAGGGAGTATCGATTCGAGGGGGAAGGGAATTTCGTTCGATCCATGCATCGTTCATTTATTTTAAATCGACGGTTTGAAATACCACGGCTTTTTACAGCCTCCAGTGGTATTCGAGGGAAAAAACGATTAACAGATTTTTCAAATACATTCTTTTACTTTTGTAAGAGATACACTGCCGTGTTAATTTAAAAGGGCGTATCTGACATTTTTACAGTTTTGAGATGTTAGGGTTTTTCTAATTTAAATAAATGATAAAATATTTTATTCTTTCTGGGCCAGATACGACTTTTTTTTAACTTAACCTCGTGTCAGACTTGTAAAAAATCTAATAAACTGAAAAATAATTTTTTTTGTAGATACGCCTTTTTAACTTAACACGACAGTACAGTCAAAAAATTCCGATACAAATTGCGGTAATTATTACTACATTTAACCCCCTCTGGGAACTACCCTGGGTGTGTAGTGACCCATAGTAGACCCCTGACTTTACGGATTCACCGCTATTTAAGGGAGTTATTATATAATGAGATGTGGCTCTCACAACGAGTTAAGGAAGATACAACCTGAAAATATAGTCAACATATTGTATCGATATACCAAGTACACAATTAATCTACAAAGGAACACGAGAAAATAAAGTCAACACTACCGAAATCGCGAGGGTTGAAACCTCCGAGGGGCTCCCACATCCGTTCGACATGTGATCCGGGGTCTCCCGTCAAGATGAGCCTCCTCTCTTTCTCTCTCTCTTTCTCTCCTTTTCATCTCGCTCGTCCGAGAAAGAGGGAACGGTTCCTTCGGCTCGGTTCCTCGGGGACTTCTATACCGGACAGGTGGTTGCCACCGAGGATCCTGACGGGATCCACGCTCCAGGAAGCGTCGCGGGACAAGAACGAGCAAACCGTACGACTTCCTTAATAACATGTGGCCCAGTCGAATAACAACCACCGTGCCAGGAAGCGGCCCGCCTGGGACACTCAATATGTAGGAAATGTGTGCGCAAGAGATTTACGGTGTTGCTTTTTTTCAAGAGAAGAGAAATTATTAGTCGAGGTCTTAGAAAGATCGAAACTGCTCCGCTATTCACAATTACTTCGTGTCGTGGAGGAATATATCAAGTGATCATGTACCCGGGAAAAAAAAGTTTAATCTAACCTGATCTAATTTGATCTGGTTAGGTAGGTCTAATTAGATCTAAATTTTTGAACAGATTGATATAATGAGATATAAGGAAATCTCGTTAGATCTAAATCGAGATTTATAAGCAGATCTAGCAAGCTCTATTAAGATCTAATGAGATCTGCTTAGATCTTGATTAAGGTAGATGTAACGAGATCTGCTTATATCTCGATTTGGATTTAAAGAGATCTGGTTAGATCTCGTTAGCTTAATCTGTTCAAAAATTTGAATTTAATTAGATGTAACCAGATCAAATTAAATCTAAAAATTGTTTTCCCGGGTAACAAATGATTCATATTTTTAAATTACCATAAAGATCGAAATTTATTCGAACAAAAAAATTTTCTCCAAAATTGCCTCGTACAAACCCAGATGAACTAATCTATATTTAAATTGTATACATAGAAAAAAAATACATTGGATTTACAAAGTCAAAGTTGTAAATATATTCTTGTAAATGTAACTAAACTTTGTGTACAATTATGCATATAGTATGCGCAGACTGTGTTACAATTTGCAGCAATTAGTGTACTATTTCCATCAAATTTTTTTCCGTATAGCAACTTTAACTTGTACAGATTTTCAAATGCGTCAAGGTTTTGCGCATTATGATTACTGGGTAAGAAAGCATAGCTATGACGTTAAATGATTTCCAAATAACACAAATAAAACGCTAAAAAATATATTCAATATAAGCGCAATTTTTCGTAAACATATTGCTGCAATAAACGCAGCAATTAATTTGAATCGTATTATAATGTAAATTTAACTATTTACGTAAATATAGTTATTTCTCAAATTAACATGCGGCTAAGTAAATGTAGACTTTTTAGAACGATCGATTATCGTAATTTGCATGAAAGTTGTGACAACCATACAAGTCTATCTGGGAATGTACAGGTGTGTTCCAACGCGTTTATAGTCCTCAAAACAAATTGCCCCCTAATGACCGATGGCGAGTGCGCGTCGGTATCTATACTTTCGTCAACAAAATACAGCCGTCACACTCGAGGCTTCCGTACCTATGTACGTCTCACGGGAATAACGAGACCGAGACGTTTCTTTCGTCCGCTCTGATTCGTGTTCGTGCGATAGCACGAAGTGCCCCTGATAAGAGGAGCGAACTACACTCCGAGGACCAACCCGACGATTAGTCGACTCGCTGCCGACCTGCCTCGCCCTTGCTTCCATTTTTCATTTCGAAAGTTACTTCGTCGCGTGATTAACAGATAGACATGTCCTCCAGAATATATATAGAGATATAGATATTCGTACGTCGAACTTTGACCCAATTTGCTGACGCGGATTATCGGAGAGCTGCGGGCAGGTTCGCGATTCAAAGCGATTCTCTTTTCACAGCCGATGAATCGCGCGGTGGCGGCTCGGGTTCATTAACCTCTGGATATTATCGTTTATTCGCGTTATTTGTTTACAAGCGCCGCGCATTGTTTGCCAATACAATTTGTTTCCGACGAATTTGTGCGCATCGACGAACGTTTATAATTATACGGGGGACGCGCTGTTTGCTCGCGAGCTGGACGACACGTGAGCTCGTATTTCTTTTTTTGTTTCACCGGCACATTAATAAATAAAATAGAACCTCGTCGAATTGGCTAATTTATCGCGTACCCCTCCCCTCTCCACCCAACCTTTTTACCCTTTCTATCGGTATTATAACTTTTTGCGCGAAGCCCGATAAAGCCTCGGTACCATTTTCAATTTGCAAACCTATCCGCAGGGTTATATATCTGTCTGATATTGCATGTATATGCCTTTAAGAGATATGTATAGGAGAGGAAGAGAGGAACGAAATATTCGAGTTAGTCCTTAGTTATTGCCGGTAACCATTACGATCGTGCGGTTGGAAATTTTATGACTTCTTTCGCTTGAAAGTCAATATCTTGCGATGATAGAGAATATCTGTAAACTACAGAAGCTCTTTAGGCGTCGATTACTACTAATCAACGAAAAATCATGACGCTATCTTTGAGACTAATGAATATGCTCGTGAAAGCGAGCCAAGGAACGCCGTAACGAGGGCTCCTCGTCGATCCCAACCCGAGCGAGCCGATCGGCCTCGTTCGGGATGAAATTTCATACTGTGAGAAGGGACCGGCTCCAGGAAATGCTAATAGTCGTTAAGTTCTTCGCTAAACCCTGCGGTTGCACGTGGTACGGTGGATCGCGCGGAAAGGAAACGTGGAAAGGCTGTCACGTGCTCTCCTTCGACCGTAACCATGTGGTCAAACACATTCCAAACACGTGCACCCGAGACGGCTTCTTTCTCGCTAAATCTTACGCATTTTAAGTCCTCAGCTCTCGAACTGTTCGTTCTTTTATTTGGCGTGCACGAGTATTTATGGAATTGCCTGCAACCTACAGAGAACCTATTATCTTAATTCCACAGGGGTACCCTATGTAGGTGGATACAGATATGTATAATTAAAATTTCATAATGAATAATCTTCGGTATTACAGAGGAACTGAGAACGATTCCATATTCGCTTCTGATATCAATTATTCAATAACCTGATTAATTAGTCTTGGCTTTGACAAGCTCGCTGATTTAACTGATCAATATATTAATTTACTGTAGAAATGGCCGAAAGACGTGTGCTTCTATTCCCAGCTCTCATTGCAGTCACCTTACATATGAGGCAAAATTAGGGAATGATTAAAAGTAAACGGGGAGAAAAAACTAATACTGAGTAGTATTAGTTTAGGATATAAATAAATGTCAAGCTCCAATTCTAGCTAAATTAAGACCGGTTATATTATATATCGCATTGAATAATATATCAAATCATTTTGAAACCCGATGCGATGCTACACGATGCACCGTCCTCTACTGCGCCACTAATCCTATCTAATAAAATCCAGCACGATATAACCGAAAGTCGTGGTCACCTATCCCCATTGGTTAGTTGATAATCGATATCGATAATCGAAAGTCGTGGTCACCTATTCCCATTGGTTAGTTGATAATCGATATCGATATAGTATTCGATAGTTAAAGCGGCGAAATTCAATTTGATAAAATTAGTGTTGAAGTAAATGTAAATGTCGTTGTAAAATACGTTTTAGGCGCGCGCTTGCGCGTATAAATGATCTAGTTTTCGATTAAAACAAAAAAATGAATAAAATTCAGTGTTGTAATTAAGTGATGGGGAATTAATTCAACAGGCAACGACTTAGCAGAACAATTTATCAGCGATAGCAGTCACAATGGGAAGTGTGTAAATACCATTTGTTCCTTTGGAGAAATCGAAGTTATATTATGATACGAATGCTCATACTCAGAAATTGTTATATGTCATGCAATGTGTGTCATATTCAACATGAATCTGAATCTGACACAGCGCTTCATGGTGTATATCACAATCTTACAATATGTATATTATTACGTTTCCTTGCAACCTTCATTGTCTGCAACTCTCTCGCGCAGCATACAATTGATACAACGTCGAGCTCTATTCTGAAAATGCTAACCTTTTGCCCACTTTTCAACGATTTTCTGAGCTTTCTACACCAATCCAATACAAAGTGTGTACACCTAGAAAACAGTTTATTTATAGTTAATAAATGTTTGTTCAAATATGGAGAGATAAATATTTTATTAGGCGAAATAAATATTTGTTAACTATATAATATTTATTTGGCACAATTAGATCCTTTGAGGCAACCTAAATAAAAAAAACATTTTAATAATTAACGTATACTTCCTTATCCTAACGAAATATTTATTCCGCCGTATTTGAAATTACATTCATTAACTATCAATGAACAGTTTTCTCGGGGTGTAGATTTTGTTTGCATTCTATTTCGGTTTTCTCTCTCTGTAATACATTTAACATTACATACCTACCTTTATTTTACATACATGTTGGCCATTCAACTGGAAAACCGGGAAATGTCAGAGAATTTTTCGGTGGTCAGGGGATTTTTGATAGATCCAGAGAATTTTCGAGATTTTTCTCTTCAATTAGAATATTTTACCTATATCAAATTTGTAGGAATTTCGATTAAATTTATTACATCATATTAACCTGATCGCGAGCAATAATAAGCGATTGCAATATAGAGAAAACGCATCCACGTACATTTAAATTATAATTTATGTAAGTACAGCCAACTATGCATTTATATTGTTTTCACTCTCATGTAATTTAAATAAACGTTAGCGTGATAAGTGATAAACTGATAACCGATAACGTAGCAACATATTTCAGAAGTATTCAGTGTACGTGTATAATAATTTTGGCATATCAATTTTATCTCTAACCCGATTATCGTTAAAAAATATGTAATATTCCTATTAAGACAAACACGTAAGCATTGTTTTTATATAAGAACTGTATTGCAGCATTTGAATTCCTTTTTTACCCCCCGCAAATTAAAAAGTCAGGGAAAATGAGTGATTTCAGTGAGGGAAATCGGAAATAGGCAAGGAATTTTGTGAGCGGAATTGAGTTTCCACTCTGACATGAGTAGAATCCTATTGACATACGTATTTCGATCAACGAATACTTCGCGAAACAAGCTCCCCCCCTCTTCCGAACGCCTCAGAGTTACCAGAAGACGTCGAATATACGCACCGAGGAACGTTTCTTATCCAACTCGCGCGAGACGAGCGGCGGACGCGTAAAGGAAAGAGTTTGAAATCCTGAAATACTTTCGGCACATCTCGCGCTCCAGAATTAGCGCGCGCTTACGCGCGAAGCGAGAGCTCCGTTCGCCACGACCGGAGAATTTACGTTCAACGTGGAGAAGCTAATAAACGTTAATTTAACGAAATAGCACGGGTGCCTCCGCATCCTTCCTCCCGGCATCCTTGCGCGCGGGACTATGTACTTACCCACATCTAATCACGCGGAGACTGCGCGAGAAAGATAAGCGCTCTCTCGCGCTTCCGGAAACGAACAAAGCGTCTTCGACTTATTTCCGTCGAAAGGCCGAAACTATTTCCCTTTTTCAAGGGCCGCGACTCCTCGCCTCCTCCTCCTCCTCCTCCGCGGCATTCCAAATTAGATTTACAGCGCGGCGCGCTTCTCGCCGCCGCCGGACTCTCCGCGGCGTTTTATAGTTCGCCGGTACCGCGTTCTCCTATTAGCTTCTATTCCGCGAGAGTGAAGTCGCTCGCACGCGGTTGCTCGACAGCTTTCTTCCTTCGGAACTTCCGTTTTTCATCCTCCGCCGCCTTCCTCCCTCCCTCTCGAATCTCGCCTGTCGGTTTCAAGGGTGAGCGGGAGGCATAGGGCCGTAAATACAGAGAGCCGTCGCCCGCCCGCTGTCCGCCTGATCGTTTCGCTCCACTAAATCACTTTTACTCGACATTCCGGACTGCAGCTATTCCGCGCGGTGATTATGACTCTTGCAGCGGCGGAGAGTCGTGTTCGATGCGGTGGTAGCTCCGCGGGAAGCACTCGTTACCCTGTAGAAAATCAAGCACGCGTTTGGGAAAAGGAGAAGGCATCGGGGTTGTCTCGTTCAGGGTGTGATTACGGAAACTTGATTATAGAATTCCCTGACTTTCCTCTGATATTTTTCTGACTATCTCAGATGAAATTTTATAAATATCTCGACGTTTTTGTTCACATCAGCAGTTTTGCATAATCAAGAAAGCTATGAATAATCGTAATACAGGAATGCAAATTGGAATCAAACCCTCTCGGATTATTAGAGTACACTAAGAAAAAAAAAGTAGTCGCGACAACTATTTTGAACTCAACTGCTCCAGTTTTTTAATCAGCTCTAATTATTTAGAGTTATCAAAACAATTCTTCTGTTCCGGTAACTAAAAATAGTTACGACAACTATAAAAACTAGTACTAATTACCACAATTGAGCAGTTCAGTCCAAAATAGATATCACAACCATATTTAATCCTTTCAGTGTGGCTGCAAGAAGTTTATACGCTAAGAAAGTACTCCGAAGGAACTGTTTATTAATAGTTAATAAATGTAATTTCAAATACGGCGACATAAATATTTCTTCAGGATAAGAAAATATATGTTAATTATTGAATAGTTATTTTCGATATGAGTGCGTGAAACGCAAGTTTTTAACGAGCGTGAAGTTTGCCGCACGAGCGAAGTGAATGCGGCTATCACACGAGTTAAAAACGGCGCGAAACGCACGAATATCGAATTTGACTTTTTGTCATTAGTGTCAAAACCGAGGTTGGAGCGTGGGCGCCAGTGAAGAAAAAAGTGTTCACGCACTGCGCATTGTACTTTTACGCACTGCGCAGGTTGTTCACACACTGAGCAGCTTCAGTGTGTGAAACACGATTTCACAAGCGTTGAGGACGATCGAAAAGCCGAGATTTTTGACACTGAGTGACAGAAACGTTTATTTCCTTCAAATGGTTGCCTCAAAGTATCTAATTGTTCCAAATAAATATTGTAATAGTTAACGAATATTTATTTGGTTCAATGTAATGTTTCTTTCGGCATATTCAAATAAACATTTATTAACTATAAATACATTTTTTTTCTCGGTGTAACAGTGATGGTATTAGAAACCCTAATTTTTGTCGAGGGGCGCGCTATAGGTATTATTAGAGATATCTGAAAAAGCAGCACAAACTGCGTCGTGAAATATATCAACGGCGAAATTTCGAGAAATAAAGTCCATTTTATCTATAATTTCCAGTAAATATCCGAAATTTCTTAACATTTCCTTGTCTAATTAGATTCCCTGGTATTTTCTGATTTCCCTGGTTTTCCAGATCTGTAACTACCCTGTCGTTGCAAAAGCTGCGAAATAAATTCTCGATGTAGCATTCGGATCACAGAAAAATGTTAAATTTGCTCTGCAAACTTTCTCGTCACCCTCAAATTCAACAGCATAAGTGCTACACGATACGGCACTCGGTACTAAAGAATTAAAAACTTACTTTTCAATTAGTAGGTGGAAAAATAATTATGTACGATAAGTCGAACTTCCTGCGCGACGCGGCAGTTTACGCAAGGGGTGTACTTTTTTTCCGTTACCCCCCGCAAGGAACTTCCTGCCGGGAGTCAAGCCTCCCGAAACCGCAGAGTTTCGTCGTCACTCCGCGAGTTGTACCGCTGCAACGGATGCTAATGAATATGAATAATAAAGTGACTGATGATGAATACGAATTGGGAGGCTTCCGCGTTCACCCTTTCCGGTACGAATTCATGCAAAGTGGGCGTGTAATGTCGCTATAAATCCGCGCAGAAACGGTTTTGGCTCGAGACATATCGAAAGCGATAGATTTTGCGGTTCAACGGACTTGGACTAGTATGTCCTGCTATAATACGGCGGAATAATTATTCGTGTGCTTAAATTTGAGATTTGATGTGCGGATAATTGATTCAAAATAAGAGGAGATTTCATAATTTCTTCCCCTGTATTGAGAGACCAGTTTATTTATTTATAGTCAAACATATACTTGATTAAGACCAAAGAAATATTAGGAAGTTGCATTAAAAGCCGTTGTTATCCTGTAGATGGCTCTAACTACTTATGTCGTGCGCAGCAACTAATAATTCTTGTATATATTTGCTTGGACCAACACAATATTTCTTTCATTATAATCAAGTATTCGTTTATTAATTATAAATAAATAGTTCTCTCAGTATAGAAACTTTCCCATCTATACAGTTAACCCTTTGAGGGGTAGTGGCACGCACACGTTCTACCTTTCTCTCTAAGTTTTTCTCATTGTTCCATTGCCTCTTTCGATTCGTATGGACATATTAGAACATTTCGAAGCTCTGAGGAACTGATGTAAGTAATTTTTATAAAAAAATAAGTTCATTTATTATTTGTCAGTTATTAATAAATAATCTATATGACAAAATCTCTATTTTCAACAGAAAATGAGCCCTTTGAAGGGTTAAACGCAAAAATATTTTCTTAGGATCCAGAAATCGAACCCGACATTCAAAATGAATCGGATAGAAACACGCCGCGACGGTTTGACCATCCCCTCTTAGGTATAGGGTAAAATCGGGAGAGATGGCGCAGCGGGTGAGACGGCTCAGTCAAATAATTTCTTTGGCTGTGTAGCAATACTGACTCAGTTGGCGACACAGATGATTAGTGCGCATGTGCAGTAAGTGTGTGTTACTAAACGGCTGTTTTTCTCGTCAGAAAATAAAATAAATATAACTGTATATATTGTATTGGCCCTGATTATTTTCTTGTGTAATAATAATTAGGCATCCAGGCATTAGGCATCCAAGGAAGTCGGGTGAGTTGGCGCAAGCCGTCTAATCCGACTGTTCGGGATGCACCACTATCTAAATATGTGTTTGCAATGTAGCAGAAAAGCGAAATAACTTTTACATGTTATTATTAAGATTTATTACATTTTAAAGATGTTTTAAGTTTATGTGGTTGGAATAACCAATACTTTGGTATTTTTTTTTAAATTTGATTAAGATGATTTTGTATTTTTGTTTTTGTTATTTGGCATTAAAAGTCGTTGAACTTTTAATCGTGAAGCCTATTCTCGGAGAACCACTCATCCCCACCAATCTTTCCTACTACGCCATCTCACCCATACTACGGCGGGTGAGTTGGGGTTTTTGGTATATTTTCTTTTGACAAATTTTTTACAAAACTCGATAACACTTTTGGTCGTTCCTTTATCAAATTCCCATATTTTATTGTTCGCTCTATCCACATTATCAATTAAGTACTGCTTGTCCTACAAATATAGTTTTTGTACCACTTTAAAAAAAGGTGCATTATCTCTCCCGACTTTACCCTAATATCTAAGTGATTTTCCCTTTCCCTCGGAGAAAGCTCACCAAACGCATCCCTATATGAAGCTTTTCCAGCGACATAAGCACGAGAAATTCTCGAACCGTATACGATCCCCACATACCCGTCTCACACGAATACCCCGACTGCGTATGCACGCCAACGCGCCTGTAATTATAATTAATTGTAGTTGTTAATTGTAATTAATTGTAAGGCCAAGCGAACGTTGAGACGCAGTTCAGTGAGGGGACGCAGGGCGACTCGCCGCAGATTTTGTAACCCATAGAAATCTATATAAGAGCGAATATGTTCGGACGCAGTGTGAGGTGGCGTAGTTTTCACGCGCCGCGAGCCGGCCGAGCGAACGTTGAAGTGGCCCGGCACCGCGACACTCCCGCCGGAGGGCCGCGCGGCGCGTTAAATCGAACCGCGTTAACGCGAATGACGTGTTCCCGCGGTCGTTTGTTCGCGCGAGCGGTTCTTCGGACGGGCCGCCGACAGTAGTGAAACCGAATCTCATAGCCCGGGGTAAGTGTCCACCCCCTGCTTCGGCGGAAGGGTGGACCCGTCGCAAGGAGGAGTGAACTAAACGGGACTAGACCCTATTCGCTCGCTTTCCGGTAACTCCGGTTTTTAGGGCTTGTAAAGTCGAGAGCCTGTTAGGCCGGATGATTTTACGAGTCCGCTCACCGTGTTCTCGCGCGCGGAAAGGCGAGACGCTGCGCACGACCCTCGAAACGCCGGGGTCCTCGCGCTCGCTCCTCTCCGATTTCATGATTTACGCGGCGCTTCCCTAGTTTCTTGCTCCACCGCAGTGCGGAGAGCCATTAGCGAGAGATGATCGGCTGCCGGGGTGTGAATGCGTAATGGCGTAATAAATAGCGGGTGTTAAGGTATATTTAAATTTAGATGGGATCGCGCGCGGCCTCCGGGCCCGATGCGGACCGCGGCGACTGTTACTAAGTGACCCTAATGTCCGAACCTAATCTCCGACTAATTCCGCGTTCTGTGTTTTGTAACGAGGATTACCGTCGACCGCCTCGTGCGTATTAATCACCATCAACCCCCGTGCGCCGGCTGAACTATACATACATACATATATACATGTAGGTATATATACATGTAATATATAATATGTATAATATATATGTATATATTTATACGTTACACCCCGCGCGATGCCGTACGCGCGGCGCGGCTGTATAACGAGCCTGCGCGGCTCATCGATTCCGCCGCGGATTACGCGATTATGCGAGTCGATGCCCCGCTTCGAAAATCTTTCCTTTCACCGCGAGAGCGATCGGCGCGTAGAGACTGCGGGCTGTTTGTCATCCGGAGACGGGTGCTTGGAATAGGTGCACCGCGCGTGAGAGGGGTAGGGGGTGGAACGCGGGAAATAGGTAGAGTCGGATACGCAAGCTGACGGGCTCGTCGTCGTCGTCGTCGTCGTCGTCGTCGTCGTTGCAGTCGGGGAACGAAATTCGAAGCGCGCGCGCGTGCGAGAGAGAGAGAGAGAGAGAGAGAGAGAGAGAGAGAGAAGGGTGGGAAAGGGAGAAGCTGACCGTGAGATTTATTTCCGCATAAAGGCGTGACTAAAAATCGCGATATATCACGCGCACCACCGTGTTGCATACTGGTTATACGGCCCTACAGGGGTTCGTTGTTCGGCTGGTCTCGCGGGCTAAGCCCGGGGTAAACCGCGAGTCGTTTGTCATGCTTTTTACTAATAAGCTGCTTCGCGCTGGACCCGCGCGTTTCAGTGCGCGACGCGCTGCGGCGTTCGGGATACGGGCGAAGAGGAATGCTGATCAACCGCCCCTGCGGAAGGGGTGAGTTCGAAGTGCCCGTTGCCGTTGCCGGGAATACGGGTTTTTTCGAGGGTGGACTCACGTACGGAAGACACGTATTCGCGTATAAATGACGATTTTTACTCCTCTCGATTCTAAGTTTCACGATGAAACATTAAATTTCCCAAAATACTCACGGAAGAACTGGTATAATAAAATTTACTGTGCATCACAGTAAAAATGGTACATATAAAGGTTTTCAGCTGTTTTTACACAGCGCGGTATATTTTTTTTCCTTTCGAAAACATTACATCGTGACATTTTACATTATCATTTACTACTCGGTGAGAAGAGTACCTACATTAATCACTGTTATACTACATAATAGATTGGATATTTTGGGAAAAATATTGTGTTCGTTGCTTTACTGTACGACACCAATTGAAATAGTTTCAGTAAAGTTCACTGGATATACGTCAGCTGTTGTCATCCGGTAAAGAAAGAAACGCAATACTCTTTCTCCAAAATTTCACATCTATTATCTAGTGTATAACAATGATTAATATACTCTTCTCTCCATGCAGTTTTAAAAGGATAATTATTCTGCTGTTCATTACAGTAAGAACATTCAAAGGCCCTTATAAGGGAGAGTCACTAAATTTGGACCGGGGCCTAGGTTGAACCACTTCTTTATCTAGAACAGTAGAGATATTTCACGTTGTCTGTGTGTGGGGTTAGTGAGATACATCATATACTCAGACTTTGTGTCAGATGACGCATCTTTTCCATTAGTTCTGACGGTCATATTTGTAGCTGGTAGGGCAGTAGTAATTCTAGATAGGTACAAGAGTGGTCCAACCTAAGTGCCCCGATCCAAATTTGGCTACGCTCCCCTACACTGAGAAAATAGTTTATTTATAGTTAAAATACTCCCGGGGTCACGAATTCTGTCGTTAGTAACTTTTCAAAACGTCATACTTAAACATACTAACCGATGAATAATTAATTATCATGCTCTCATTAGCCAGAGCAAACGCTGCTGTAGCTAATGAAAGTATGAGATTTAATTATTCATTAGCTGGTACGTTTAAAAATTACATTTTGAAAAGTCACCAGCGGCAGAATCCGTAATCCTACAAGTACGTATACTTCATCATGGCGAAAAAAATATTTCTTTGGGCCAAAGAAATACTCGTTGGCTATTACTCTATTTCTGTTTAAACGAAAAGGACATTCTAATAATTAACATACATATATTTACTTGGCTCGACGAAATATTTCTTTCGCCATAATCAAGTATACGTTTATTAACTACAAATAAACTCTTCTCTCAGTGTATATGTGCCTCTTTTATTCTACACACGGTAAAATGTACTGTACCATCAGTTCTTTTATGCCTCGGTATTAAATACGAGACGGTTTAAAGTACTTTATCCCAAAAGTCGTCTACACGCTTGCCGGGCGACAAGTAGGTATATAAGGGCCCGGAAGAAAAAGCGAAAACGGAGCCCCCCGTGGCAATATTTATTCGAAAGGCTTTTCCACTGGGAAATCTTTGGGAAATTTTCGACCGCCGCCGCGCTCTCTTCATTCCTCGTTTAAAATCCATTCCGCGCCGCTCGTAGGGCATCGAAGGCCGCGAGCTCAGCGAGCGCGAGGGAGAAGGGAGCGACGGAAGGCGAGAAAGAGAGGGCCTGAAATATGAGGCAATTTCATGAGCCATTAAGAATGGAAGTTCATAAGTTGGCAGCACGTGTTTTCGGTGTTAACCCGTGTAGAAGATGAAATGAGATTTGGAAATGGGGAAATGGAGGGGGTGACGGCGGAGGGGGTCGAACGAAGGGGGGTCTCCGGGAATATACATCGGCATTGACGTATACCGGGTGTCCCTCCGGAGAGGAATGGGGTCTACGTCGCGGCTTATCTCCGAAATATGCCCCTCCCACTCTCTTCGGGCCGTTCTATCCCCCCCTCATACATCCGCGGTGGGGTCGATTTTTTACAGTGCCACGTCGAAAGTTAACTTATGGACGGGTCGAGATTCTTTAAAGAACTCGCGTTCTTCTTTCTCTCCCCCCCTCTTCCCGTTACTCTCGTCGACTCACGGTCCGCGGTTCCGAAGGGTGATGCTTTTATAATTTCACCCCTAATTTATTTTATAGCGGAGCTAATAAAAAAAAACCGACTACCTCGATATATCCTACCCGCCGCCCACCCCTTCCGACGACGAACCGCGCGCGCGCGGTCCAGGAGGGTGGGATAAAAAAGTTAAATGCTTTCTTGCGGCGCCCCCCGAACACATGTTGAACAAAGGATGCTCGCGCTACCCTCGACGATCCTTTCGTCTTGTCGCCGTCCTCGGCGATCTTCTCCTAGCGCCCTCTCCGGCTGCAGGGAGGCCGACCTCCGCGATTTGTCTGCGTTCGAAATATTTATGCCGCCGGAGATGTCGTTTCCGGAATTTTTTACTCGCACTCCGCGTGTCTCTATTTCTTTCTCTTTCTGTATAGGGATGGAGGCTGTACCGAGAGTAAACAGAAATATATCGATTCCCTTTTATTATTAGCGTTATTAAGGGTGGCAACAGGCCTGGAAAACGGGGAAATGTCAGGGAATTTGATTTATCAGAGAAAAATCAAGAAAATGTCAGGGAATGTTGAATTTTTAGTGGAAATTATAAATTAAATAGAGATGATTTCTTGAAATTTCACCGTTGATACATTTCTCAATGGAGTTTTCGCTGCTGTTTCAGTTATCTCCTGTAGTACGTGTGTCCCATCTACTAAAATTTTCTATTATCAACATTACTTTCTTAGCGTATAAACGTTTTTACGACCTCGCGATCTTGTATTATACGATAATTATTTATGGTTTTGTTGGTTTGATTATACAAAACTCTTAACACGAACAAAAATATTATGGAAACTTACAAAATTTGATATGAAATAGTCAGGGAATTCTATAATCAAGTTTTTGCAGTCACCCTGGTTATTAAACATTTTTAAATATGATGATCTAGTTAAAAAAAAATACGAGCCAGAAGCCTATATTTAAAAATAATAAAAATCTGATATTTCACATTAACATTCCGATATCAGCACAAAGCGGAGAAACTCTTCCTCTCGGAAAGATCCACCTGACAAGATTGTTAAAAAGAAATTCATTTCTTTACCCCAATCTCCGATCAGATCCCCACGCTTCGACTCCCCGAAATCTCCCCCAGCTTCCGGCAGTCGATCAAGCGCGACGATTAAAGAAACAATCGCATCCGACCAACACGAACTCCGGCGTAGCCTCGACCCCGTCCCCTCGAAATCACATTGTTTGCCTCCCCCGCTCCGCCGTCCACCATTTCTCGTACAGCCCTTAATTCGCCGGGCTCGCTCTTCCGAGGCTCGCGGGATCTCTAACGAACGTAATACACCCTTGTTTTTGCGACGATGTAATATAAAAACGTCGCGCCTCGCCCCCAACCCCCGGGCCTCGCTCCACCTCGTCGTTTTAAGGAGAGGAGCAAAAGCTGTCCCTTTAATTCTTTCTTCCGCCGAGAACAGGGAGTCGATTCGTACGCATGGAAAGAGAGAGGAAGAGGGAAAAGTAGGGGACGAGGGAGAGGGTGCGCTGTACATACCACCGAAAATCTCGCGCGGCTTGACGAGGAGCTGAGGGGGCCCGTCTATCTTCATTAGAAGCGGCGCCATTCAGCGCGGCAGGTAGCGGGCGCGCAGGTTAAAGCGCTGTGGTATTATTGTACTCCCATTCGGGTTCGAATGCGTGCGTATTATAGACGCTGATGCGCGCCGCACAATGCGTATGTATATAGACGCGTATACCTCCGCGGAGAGAGTACGTTGTGAGTCCTCCCCGCTCCTCATTGTGCGTCGCCGGAGCTATCTGTCAAAACTCGACGCGTCGAACGGGCGAACGAGCGCGGCGCTACTATTAAAGACATTCGTATACGACGGCGACAATAGGAGACGTCCGCGTCCGCGCGTGTCGTTCTCGTTCGTTTCGTTGTTCCTTCGATTTCCTGGCAAAAAAAATATGGACACACGGGATTCGCGGGGGAGGGTCTAGCGGTCGAAAGGGTGAGTTTGCCCGAGTGCTTTGGACTTTGAGAAGAACTGGGTTTTCTCACCGGTTGTTTTTTTATTACAGATTCGAAAAATTTGCATTTTTTCATTTTTCATTTTCAGCGTTGTTTGAGCTCGAAAACGATATTTCGAAATGCAGTTACGTCATCGTAAGCCTATCTCTCTCGCACTCGTTGATTGGTATAATTGCGCTTCTCTTGCGTTTCGATGACGTCACAACGTTGCTGAGAGAAATGCGCTTAGAACTTTGCGAATAATTACTTTTTTTAATGCGTAATATTAAATATTTATACAGATTACAAATTAAATTTAAAAGTATAACTATTTTTTTTAGGAAGACCGAGTTAGGGTGGCATTATAGCGCTCAAAATCAGACGAGTTTGAAAATATGATCGGTAAAGAGTTGGAATTATTGGGTTATTATTATAAAATTTGTCGTTTTTTAATGATGAATATAGGAAGGGTTAATCGTATTGACTTGGAAAACAATGCTACAGTTTACATGAAAATTCCGAAATATCTGGTATCAACAGCTTACAAGCATCCTATAGGCATCGGATTGTTTGCAATTCCCACGGGAAATGTATTCAAAACTCTTATATATAGAGGTTCAAGAGAGCCGATACGTACATCCAGCCAGCCGCCAGCTGCTCCATTTATCTTGCTTCAATTTTTTTCTCTCAACGAAGAAGGCCTCCTCTCGAAACTTCTTATCGACGCGACATGTCGGCAGCCCTGGCTCGTCGGTGATTAGTCGGGAGGATCTTTTTTTTTGTGGGAGGTCGCGCGGCGGGGTTGCAGACGGTACTGCTCCTTCCGGTTGGAGCGAGCTGCGCTTTTTTCTTGGCCTTCCGTCTTCCGTACTTCACGGTGCTCGAACCGCTGATAAGTATTTCGAATATATTCTCAATTAAGATTATATCTACTTTTTTTCCAATTTGTATTTAATTGTCCAAATATCTAAAGTAGTTTTCTATACAGGGTGAGGCATTTAAATTAAGACACATGGATATCTGTAAAATAACGCATTTTAGAAAAAATTATTTCTTACAATAACTATTTGCTTGAGAGGGGGAAATAGAATTGTATTTCTTATTTTTTATGTGGCAGACGTTTTCAAGGCCACTTTAATGTCAACGTTTTTTTCTTTAAATGGAAGCTTATATAATATTTTTTTCAACAAATTCCAACTATTTTCCGAAAGGTTTTTTTTATTTCTTTATTTTTGTCCATTTAAAGAAAAAACATTGACTTTAAAATAGCCTCGATAACGTTTACCAAATGGAAAATAAAACATACAGTTCTCTTTCCCCCTTTAAAGCAAATAACTTTTATAAGAAACATTTTTTTTCTAAAATACGTTAATTATTTTACAGATATTCATGTGTTTCAATTTAAATGCGTCACCCCATATAATTATACAAATTGCATATACGTAATGATAACGATAACGAAACTCTTTATCAGTCCTTCCGCAAGATATTCTCACACGTGTAATACAATTCTCACGTGCTCCTCTTTATATCTCGCTAGCACGCTCGACCTTTGCGACTTTGACTTATATACCTACCCTTCGAACCTTCGCAACACTTTCACCCCAGTTCAAGTACCAATCCCAACGCGAGCCCCCGTCTCGCGAAAACTTTACGAATTCGAATGTAATTGTCGGACGTACCGAGATTGTAGCGCGGCTCCGGGGGAGGACGGATTTAATAATTTATAGCCTACGAACGGCGAAAGTCCTGGATTTCGCTTTTTCGTTAATCTTTCGAGGCGTGCGCGCGCGCGCGAGAGAGAGAGAGAGAGATAGAGAGAGAGAGAGAGAGAGAGAGAAAACGAAGAGAGTGGAAGGGGTGAGAGCAAAGGAGAGCAGCTCAGCAATTTCTCTCGCGGCATTCCAGCAGATGGGAATTTGATGAGGTAAACATGGCGATTCTTTTTAATACTCGCCCCGCCCCCCCGCGCCGCCATCCACCCTCGTGCTTTGGCACCGACCGCGCGCCCTACGAGATTTATGCGTGCAGTTTGTAAATTAATGTTGACTCCGGCGCGACTGCTACGCAATTTCTCCGATTTGTCTTTAATCTTCGCTTTCTCCACCTCCTCCCCCACCGATCCTACCGTCTCGGTCGTCCTTTCCGAAGGATCCGCAAAGTCTTATTTCCGCGGGCGAATCTTTCGCGTTTTCGCTCTCGTGCGTAAGAAGATAAAAAAAGAGCCCGCGGCGAGAGAGACTCATCTTTATTAAAATAAACTTCACTCCGCGCCACGATTTCGCCTCGTACTCCTCTCGGTTTTTTTAAAGGGAATATCCCTCGCCCTCTCTCGCCCTCGCCACCCCTTCCATCTCTCGGGCAGATAGCCGCGAGCGAGGCTCTCGCATTAAGCCTCCGGGCTCGAGGTTAAATAATTGTCGGAGCACCCCTCGTTTAATTGGCGACGAGTGCGAAAATCTTGGCCCTCTCCCCGCTTATCCATCGGCTCGCGCGCGTCGGCCTTCGATTTCCCTCGGGACGTCCGGCACGCTTAATTACTCCCCGTAAGAGGCTCGCGCGGTGCTAAACGATGCGTTTCCGATTCGGATATCCCAAGTGAGGTTTCCCCATTTCTAGTCAGCCTCGTTCAACTTTGAACGCGATTAGGTATCTTGAAACACAATGGGGATACGAGAAAAATCAAAATCAGCTTTTTTACAGTGGAAACCCAGACAAATATATTTTGTTTGAACTTTCTTTCGATGTATCTAATCGTTCTCAAGATAATCGATATTTAACTTGTACTTCAACCGGGATGCTTATCCCACTTTTAGGCCTACTCATGCATTCAACGAATGTTGCCTTCTTATCGTCACGTGATATTCGACCTATATAACTGACCAGGGTAGAGTGGGGTTAAAAATGCCGGAGGTAAAAAGTTCCATTCGCTAGATTTTTATAAATGAACAAAACCGTTTCGTTTATTTGCAATCAGCGTTCTCTAGCAGCTATTGCATACGGAGATTATTTCTACGTGTAACGCAATTATCAAATAGTTATTTATTTTTGAAGACTAGCCGAATAGTACTCATTACTTCGCGGCACTTTTAGCCCTACTCTACTTTACAACTTATTTCAATAATCCGGCTGCTTTTCACAACAAGATAATTCAGACGCTATAATTATTCCTCAAATTTACCTACCGACAAGGACTACGCGAATGTCGAATTCTCTCGTTTTTCAGCATAAAAGCTTCTGAAGTCAAATAAACATGAAAATACACCAGTCGAAACGCTATTCGCATCTCTGAGTCGCTGGCTCATCGAATGACGTATAGGTGTAAAATGCATAACACATCTTTCCCATTCCTCTTGTTTCAGAAACCCATGCGAGCCTCGCAATACGTGTCGGAAGGGAGATGAGATGAAAAGAGGAAGACCGACGCGGAAGGGATGAAAACGCGGACGAGAGGGGAAAGCGCGCCATACCGTACCAAGAGTAATGTATATCTCGTCTTCCGGTAAGAAAAATCCGCTGTCTTCCCGCATTTGCCACATCCTCAAACTCTCGCGGAGTATGAGTAATGCCATCCGACGTATATCGGACGTGTATCGGCCAAAAGGAGTCCGAGTGTTTTACTCTTTTTCAGCCTTTTCTCAAATATTTCTATACGCCTCGCTCCGTAGCTGTCCCTTTATCGCGAGATCAAGGCTGCGAGCGTTTCTACACTGAGGAAAAAATCTGGTTGAAAGGACTATAATTTAACCAGAAATCATAGTCGATTTTGGCGCCAACCATGATTTCATTATTCTTATAAACAGTGAAGTTCTAGTTATATTATAGTAACAAGAGATTACGATTGCTATAACCAGATCAATCTGCAGCATGGTCTGATTAACTTAACTGTTTCTGGTTAACTTAACTATGATGCATGGCTATCATAAATTACCATTTGGTTGTTACTGTAACTACGCGTTAAAAGTTATTTCGACTGCATTCATGGTCAGTTTAATCGTAAATATGGTACATCGAGAAAACATTTTATTTGCAGTTAATAAAGGTTTTTTGAATATGGCGAAATAAACATTTCATCCAAGTAAATACGCGTTAACTAATACGATATTTCTTTGGCGCAATTAAATCTTCCGAAGGAACCATTTGAATGAAATAAACGTTTCAATAATTAATATATATTTTCCTGTCCTAATAACATTTTTATTTCGGCATATTTGAAATATTCCTATAAATCAAATTGATTTAGAAATATTAGTAGCTTATTCATCAGTTGTTCATATAAGATCAGTAATTTCTGGAATTCTAACTTTGATAAATCAAGGAGCCTATTGAATTAAGTAAAACATTTACTTCATTCAAATGATTCATTCGAAAGATTTAATTGTGCCAAAGAAATATTAAATTTAACCCCTTTCCTTACTGGCGTGCGGTCTCTCAGACCGACACGCCACTGAGAGAGAGATTTGTGGAATAAATTTATTCACGCCAGTAAGGAAAGGTTAATAAATTGTTTTCTCGGTGTACTAGCAACATTGTTAGAAGTTTCTATTAGGCAATCACAATAAATGTAATGGAAGCATTTTTACAAACACGAGTGTACATTGAAACTAATGCGTAATGGTGTTAGGAATTCCAAAATCGTTGTATTTTAAAATCACAATACTTTGCGTGGAAAAGTAGAAGGGCTCTCTCTCTCTCTCTCTCTCTTCGGTACTGTGAAATTCGAAAGATAAGGTGTTGTGAAATTACAATACACTACTAACTCTCAACCTAAAAATGGAACGCACGCAGTGACTTTACACTGCTAGCTACCGACACGCCTAGTGTAGTGTCGGTTTTTTTTTCATACCCTACCAGGACTCGAACCTGCGATCTTTAGGACGAGCTGCATCGCACTCTACCAATTGAGCCACCGACTCTTCAATATTTTTGTCGGTCGACTCCAGTCCTATATATAGAAACCGAACATGTGACAGTGACTGCTCTCGAAGGTTCTTCTCATTAAATTTTATAAAATAATTTGATACTTTCCTTTTCAAAACAGTAGCGATTATGATAATATTAATCATTCATTATTTATGGAATAATTCAGTACAATTTGCACTGTTTGAAACATCATTATTATTATATATCACACGTAGACGCAAACTGCACCGACGACGCTATTGAAACATCACAATGTATTGTGAATTCAAAAGAGACGTTTTAGGTTTTTACCATACATGTTTTAAAACCAAATATGGGTATTGTTTTTTTCAAACGCTGTTGTGAAATACAAACACGATGTTAGAGAGGAATTCAGAGTGAACGTTGCCTATTTAAAGAGACAGTGATTAAATAAAAGTACGAGTTTTTGATTTCCTAATATGTGTGTTTGGAAATCAAAACGAATTTGTGATTTTAAAAGTTTTGTAGTGAATTCAAAGTTTGTTTATTAAAATTAAGAATGTATTTTTGAATTCTCTACACATCCGTATAGCGTCATATTGTGAAATCAAAAACACTTCTAACAGTGAACCAGGAAAATTCAATCTCGCGATTATGGTTGATTTTACCACCCTCTTTTCTCTCATTGTCAGTGTATAGACGGGTATAGTCCAGGACGACTCTCGCCGAATCTTCTCCCTCATCCTCCCTCGCGCTAAGAGTTTCGCGGCTTCGACGGTTTCCTTATTTAAGCCACGCGGAGCGAGACGTCCGCATAGGTGTGGCGAAGAATAGTCACGTGGTGAAGTGGCGAGGGGTGTCTTTGTATCGGGGTTTCAAAGAACCCCACCCCTTCGCACCCACCTTCGTTTGCGATTGTATCGCGCGACGTGACTGAAATAAAATCTCTTGCGGTCGACGACGACTTTCGAGGGGGATGTCGCGGCGGGCTCCGTTCACGCGATACCTATCCACGCGCACGCGTGCGCGTACGTGAGGTACGATGTAGGTACCGCGTCGTCGCTTTACGGTGTTTGCTCGCGCGTGTCCCAACGATTCCCTTTCCTGCGGGATACGGGGGGGTAGGGAGAATTAAATATCGCACTCCCTTAACGGCGCCATCTATCCCACGACGCCATGCTTTTTCAACATCCGGCACTCGGGGTTACGATTGATTTCTAACGAGTTTTAGGTACCACGTTGGTACGGGGCATTCCTGCGGAAATGGAGCATCCCCTGATCCCCCATCTCGATTAGTTTCGAGAAACTTATACAACACACTTCGGAATTAAAATCTCGAAATGTATCGATACAGATTGCGTAAATGTCTTATTCGAGAGGTGGTCCACTTACGTGGGAATTGTCCGTATGTATACGATTAGTTTTTAAATCGAAGGAACACACCGAGGGTCGTTCTTTCCTCTTTGCGTCGATAGCTCGGAAATGAAAAAAGAAGAAGAAGAAGAAGAAGAAGAAGAAGCGTTTATTCTGCTCTAGGGCCGCAGAGGCCCTCTGAGAGGACACAAAAGGTCAGAATAAATAAATATCGAAGAAAGCAACTAAAAGAGTGAACGAGCGAATAAGAGATAAAGCTAGTAATAGAACAGGCTAGACTAACAAAATAAGCTAAATCAAAGTGCACAATGCAAATGATACGGATTAAACTAACAAAGTAAAGTATGATAAGTAAGAAACTAGATAACCAAGAAAGTAACTAAGAAAGCAAATGAGCGAATTAGAGATAACGTAAGTAATAGAACGGGCTAGACCAACCAAATAAAGCAAGTGAAAATACAATACAAATAATACAGGCGAGAGAAGCAAAGACAGTTGAGAGATACCAACGACCTCCGTAGGAGGAATCGAAGGGGCGGGGGTAAAATCTGACAAAGTTATCGAATTGTCCCTCCCGACGAGAGAGGGTGCACGCCGGAAGTGCAGTTAACTGAACGCCAGCCAGTTGCAGCCAATAAAGTTCAAGGGGTTTAACTCGATCGGACAATCGCATAGAACCCAAAGAAAATAGGATCGACGAGGGGCGGTGGACGGAGTCGATCGCGCGGGGAAAATAACGTTAAGTTTGTTTTTCTCCTCGGGATTGACTCCGGCGCTCGGCGGGCGCTTGGACTTTAACACGCCCGGCCAATCACACTTTTTATCGACAAGGCTGAACGATTAGGAAGTCGGTCGTCCCACGAGACTCGGGTCATCCGCATCCCGAGTAGAAATGCCGTCAGAGATTTCTGATGACGGAACTGAAGCGGATCTGGTGTACGCTGGGAAAAATAGGTACCTTTTTTTTTTGGTGCATCTAACCAAGATCCTGCAAATGATGACCAAACCGTCTGGTAAAATATGGATCTTCCATTTATATTTAGTTAAACTGATCACTTCTTGGTTAGAATAATTAAACATTTGGCTAGAATGACCAGTGATACTAAGTATTTTTGGTTCAACTGACCAGTAATTTATTAGAATAACTAAGTACGTTTAATCAGATGCGTTTCGTCATTTTAACCAAGCTAGTTTTCTCAATGTACTGCAAGGCTCTATATTACGATATTACTTTATGATTGGATTTGAATACGATTCTGATCAAAATCTGATCAAATTACTAGGATTTAATTCCGGTCAGAAGTTTCGATTCGAAGTTGATCGGATTCAGATCGGATGTAATCTCAATTGGTATCCCAGATCAGATTCTCGTCTGGTAATTCAAATAGCATTCTGGTCAGAAATCCCGATTCGAAACTTATCGGATTCGGATCATAACGTCATAGTTTACCTTGACATCCAGATCCGATTCAGATTGCAAATCGCGTTACATTTCAGATCCGATTCTGATCTGCAGTCCACGGAATCTGTTCAGAATCCAATGAAAATTTCGACTCGGGATCAAACTGTCGATGGAACTTTTTCTTTCAGCGTTTTCGATCGGACGGAAACGCCTCCGCGTATAGGAGATGTCGAAACGTCTACACGCTAAACACGCCGACTTTATCATCCCCCCTTCTCTAACTTTTCTCTTGAATCTGATACAGAGTACACACTGTCATATGAGTTTAAACTTACCTGCCAGGAATGAAACTTCAATCATTATTATCTCATTATTTATGAACTTTTAGCCTACATCGGTATAAAACTTTGTTGTAGATAAGAATGTAATCTTCAAAAAGTATTATATGAATATGAGCCGAAAGCTCATAGATTATGAGATAATAGTGATTCGAGTCTTATTTTTTCTGGTAAGTTTAGACTCATACCGTACTCTCGAGCGAGCAGTACTCGAGACTCTCACCCTTCGCAATTATCGGAATACCCGAAATAGAGACGAAACGACACACCGGGACGTATCGACTGGACGAGGGAATGGTGTAAACTCACCTCCGCTATACACTTTGAGCTGACAGCGCCGGTGTATCCATCCGGAATACAGTCGGTCGAACTTCAACCGGCAGACACACTCTCTCCACCGGGGGAGGTCTAGACGCGGCTCCTGAATTATTCCTCGCTACTCCAACCGATCCGCGCGCCACTCGATAGAACACGAAGAGTCCATCGACTTGGCACATGCTCGGATAAGCAAGGAGATCCTGTTGGGAATGAGAAAAAAAAAGCAACGGAATATTAAATTTGACAGAAGGGAACGACCGCACGACGAATCCTTCTTCGTCGTTTCACTTCCATCGCTGCGGGGGACCTCGAGCCTATATCTCATCCACCCCCGAATCGTATACGTGATCGTAATTCCGCCTCGGACCGCGGTATTGCGCCCTTCGTAAACCGGTTGCTTATACGAGCGGAGTGCATAAAAAAGAAAATCTTACGGCCCGCAATCCGGAACTTATGGCGCGCGCATGATAAAATATCGTGGTTCGACGTTGCCGAGAGGGGTGGATGGTCCGGACGGGATGCCACGGAGAAGGATGGCTGTACCACCCCGCGAGACCGTCGGTTATTAGCCCGTGGAATTACGCAAGAAGTTTCGGGGCGAGAGGGCTGCGAGCCCCTCTCCTCCCTCCTTCGACGCGGTTGCATCTTCTTGCAGCTAAAGAGGGTCGCCCTTCACTTTGTTCCGCGTGACGCCGAGGGGAGGGCGATGTACCGGGGATCGGCCCCGCTTTCGGAATTAAATTTCCCGGCAGAAACCGCCATCAAATCCGAGCCTCGGGCGCGCTTCCTAGGGGTCAGGCTCTTTCTCTCGAGGGGGAGCGGCGTAATAATCATTGTTATTGCCTGACTTAAATTTCTAGAACGTTAATATATTCCGTCTAAAAAGCGAACAGGACCGTGTATACGTATGCCGGCGCTCTGCTAGAAATTCTGGGAATTTCGGGGGATGATCGTATACGGTCCAGATGATCGGGGTCGCGGGTTGACCAAACCGCTATGGACGAAATTACGTCGAATTTCGTTTCCACTGGAATGCTTATGAATTTATCTTATTTCATTTGTTCGGGTAAATATTATTCTTGTCGTTCACCTTCAATTTATTCCAATTATAGGAGGTAATGTGAATATGATGTATACAATAAGGATAATGGTTAACCCTTTTCTGTACTCTTATTTAGAACTAGCTGGTTTACCCGACGTTGCCCGGGTTTTGGTCAATTTTGTAAAAGATTTACGTAGTAAGATAATAATTGTGTGATCGAAACCGGTCCAACGTCAATTGATTGGAAATTTTATTGGCTTTCAGAATATCACCATCCACATTTCCCTGATTTCCTGACCGTTTTTGAGATATTTGCGAAAAATTGAAAAATTGCACGTGTAAATTTTGCTCAAGGAGGTTGAAAAAAATAGTGGGAGTCAGTTTTTGTAAATAGTACTATATAGATAGTATTTTCCGCCTTGTTTTAAAGCATACGTGTGCAAAATTTCATCAGGATCGGATAAAAATTATGGATTTATATAAAGAACATACAAATACACAAACAACCGCGTTCGCATGTGTGTGTATAGATACAGGTCAATTTTTGGTATCTCGTATTTATCGCGCTGTCTCCGTCTTTATAATGACGATCACAGTTTACATCATGATATTATTTTTTTTTCGTCGATACGAATAATCCTTCAATTTATCCGCCTCGCCCCCACGGTTTGGCGAAACGTTCGCTTCGATCCTGGTGACATTTCATTTTCTGGTCGAGCGAGGGAGGCGGCCACGCGCGACCTTCGTTGGAAAATTCAACGGACATTCGGTTTATAGGCTCGGGTTTTATGAAGACCGATAAAAATGTCAATCCGTCGATGAAATGCTATCTCGAATATTTGACCTAGTCGGACGTTCCATTAGTGTCGGATTTCAGCGAGCGGCTTGCGTACAGAGAGGGCGGGAATAATGACTTTACTTCCCTGCCGGTAGCACTTCCTCCACTTTTCATTCTGAACTGCTTTCTACTACGCTATACATGTGTGTGTCGTGCACACACATATGCACATTTTACTCAGCACATGGTAAAAGAGGTTTGCATAAATATTTTAAGCTGTTTTTACGGTGCAGTAAAGTAATTTTTCAAAAACATTAAGAAGGGAACTTCACATTTAAAGCCTTTAGTTGCATTCATTTTCAGATAAATCCATTTTTTGGGCATTTCCAGCATGCTTCATTATATATAAAGTACTAAAAACATTTGTCCCATTATACGAGATCTTACAATATTAGAGTTATGAAGATGTTTCTCGAAATGACATTTTTTGAGCTGCGTAGAATATGTAATTCGAAAAATGTTCAATCAACGAACCTTTCCTTGCGTACACATATATTTTAACATCTTTGCAGCATGAACCTTTCCTTATGTAAATATTTTAGCAATAAACAATTGTATTTCAGCATTATATGTTGGAGGAAAAAACAAATTGTCTTTGAACTTACTATTTTTTCAGTTTTCAATTTTCTGACTTAAAAGTTGATTCGTGCTAAGCTATAATTTCCATTTTGACTTTTTGATTTTAGATGAAAGTAATAGACCCTACGTTTCACGGCATGAGGCACCTTTCCACTTCTAGGATAAAAGTCTTTGTAATTCTAATATTATAAGGTCTCAAATAATAGGACAAAAATGTTTTCTTTTAGTATTTTAAATATGTAATAAAGTACACTCGATGTGTTTCCGAAAGATTTATTTAATATATACTTTATTTATTATAATATATATATAATATATATTTATTATATATATATCTTTCAGAATAGACTCTCGAAAATGAGAGAATTATCTTATAAGCCCTTTATACGAGGCTTCCCCCATAAATCGCGTTGAGTTTACATTACAATTTACTTCGCTGAGAGGACAGTTTATTTATAGTTAATACACTTTTAATTATGGCGAAGGAAATATGTATTTCTTTGGGTCAAGCAAATATTCGTTAGCTGTTATTGATCTGTTTCTATTTAAGTAAAATAAACGTTCTGATAATTAACATATACTTACTTGGCCCACCGAAACATTTCATTTGCTATAATTAACTACACGTTTATTAACTACGAATAAATTGTTCTCTCAGTCCATTTTCGAAGTAAAAATTGTTCTTCAACAGAGTAGAAATATCCGAAAACATTTACGTGTACCTCTTTTATTGTAAACACGGTCAAATTTGTTATTATACCAGTCTTTTCATGTGTACAATGAAGTAGTTCAACTAGAAAATGAAGAAAGTATATAAGTCATTATTTACATTCGCTATACCTTCCATTAGACTGGACAAAGAACAAAACAACCGAACACCTGCAAAATACATATGTACCTTTGACTATATCTACATACCTCCCTCTGCCAAGTTGTCACGCGGTCATTCATACGAGGTACAAAGAAAGAATCGATAACATTGCTCGGAGTTACTAAATATTTTATCTTTAACGTCGTATTTAGACCAGACAAAGACGGAAAATTCCTCGAACGAATCACGCGATCAATTCCCCGCAGACTGTGATAATAAACGTTTCGAGTAATTCCCGATGGGAAATTAAATTATCTTAAAACACCCGTATCCGCTTGATAAATTGACGAAAGCCACCACGACACGTCGAATCCACTCTGGAACGACCCCATTCGTATCCACCTTTCCGATCGTGTTCACGAAATCGAAGTAATATAACGACGCCTCTCTGAATAATGACCGAGGCCACCGCAAGAGCCACTGGCGTCACTGGCATGGTATGGAACCTCCTTAATTCTACCCCCGAATTTAACCGGGACTAATGAAACCTTGAACCGCCGATTATTCCGGAATATCGACGGGGTAAATGTACTTGGAAGCACCCACTCCTGGTTACCGTACCTCCGACGTCGTTTTCGTCGAACATATTCGATTCCGAGAGAAATTGCCCCGTCAAGGAATGCACCGACGTCTCGTTTATCGGTATTCGATCGTCCTAATTCCACAATATCTACGATCTCATTCTTTCGTTTCCACCGGAAACTCGAATTATTCAATAGAAGCAGTTGGAGATATGTTGAAGTCGGATATTATTAGAATCGATCGGTTCCATTGTTACACTCTGAAATATGGAGTTGGCAGAAAACGATCTCGAAGTCCTGTAGAATTAATGATGTTAATTAATGTTTAATTATTACGACGATCTATCGTAGAGGGGGTTTGTTCATTATTCTATTGTAATTAATCAATTAATCAACGAGTTGAAGGTGATATTCAGTGATTCATGAGACAATCGTTATTAGAAACCGTAATATATCGATTGTTTTATTATATTTGCATTTTCTGGGTTCAAAAACTATAAAATTACTTCTTAGACCAAACTGGAACTAATTATAATTTATATTTCGGGATTTTTAATTTAAACTTTGGAATATTTTCTGAAGCAACCCGATCCCCCTTTTAGCCAAGGCCGGCTGGGACAATTTTTACGGGCAGAAATAAAAAAAAATTCCCTCGCATTTCTCACGACGCCTCTCGGCCGTTTTAGCGCGGGCTTTTAGCGCACGCAAAAATTGGCGGCTTTCCGACGGCGAAAAAGACTGCGGAAGGCCGTGGCTTCGACGAGAGGGGCTCGAAGTACGTACAGTCGGGACTACAGCGGTGTACGTGCACACTCGGCTGCCTCTTTCGTCTAGAATTTAATGGCGCGACGTCGAGTGCGCCGGGTCTAGAATCTTTTTCCTCGTATTACAAAGAAAAGCCCGAGTACGTAGTTTCCCGACGCGAGACTTTTCCCTATACAAAGGACGCAATCGCGGGAAAATCGCGCCTAATGATCCTTCAGCGAAATGGCTTAATAGGCGACCAGTGCATCGTATATCCGAATGCGCGATTCCCTTTGAACGAACCGCGGCGACGTGGAAATTTTTAACAAATTTGAAATCCACGTCGAGAAAAATAACCTGGTCAATTTATTCAATATCCTGGAGCCCGTAACCAAACCGTTTAGTGAAATATGGATCCTCTCTCTCTCTCTCTCCATCTGTGTTTGGTTAAACTGACCATTTTCTGGTTAGAATAACTAGACATATGTGCCCATAATTATGAAAGTGGTCTATAAGTCAAAATTAAAAAAATGAGTTTATCAGTTATTTCACACCACATTGTTTTAAACTAAATTAATAACAGATACACTTTTTTTTTTAATTTTGACTTAGACCACTCATAATTATGGGCACATATAGTCAGAATAACTAAATATTTGGCTCAACTTGTATAATAAGTTAATATTAATATCAACTTAATATTTGGTTTAGTATATTGGTAAAAATAATTAAAATCGTTTAATCAGACGCGTTCCCGAGTCGACATTTTAAACCTACTCGTTTAGGTTTACAGTAGGTTGATTTTTCATTATATTGGAACCCTATATTGAGCCTAAAATAATCCTTTAATGAACATTTCACCAATTTTAGGTTTAAAATAAGAGCTTATATAGGCTGACTAGGCCAGTGGTAGGTCGAAAGTAGTATTAAAAGCATCAAAGTAGGAGTAAAATTTCGACTTGTGGGCTTTCTCACTTTAACCGAGTTATTTTTCTCAGTGCAGAATTTCAGATCCAATTCTCTCGTCTGTAATTTGTCCGTCGAATCGAAGCTCTCGATGTACGTCATCGAATTAGCCACCCCTGCATCCTCTTTAACGACAGCCGCCCGGGTCCCGTGACCGCGAGAGGGGTTGATACGAGCGCGGAGAGCTATTTTACGCGTTCGTCACACGCTGTTTCTTTTTTCCTCCCGACACGTCGCCTCTGACGTACGTCAGATCCACGTGATCACCGCGCACTGCCGGCTTTTTTTCACTATACCCTTGATCTCGAAAGCTCAGAGCGGCTATTTCATCATTTTACGTTGAAGTGGATCGTATATATAGCCGCCGGACTTTTTCGTGAGGTTTACAGCACGGCCGGCGCGTTAAATATTCTTCCAGCTTTTCTCCAAACTGCGAGCTCACCCCGTCTTTTCCCTTCTATACACACCCTCCACGTTCGCCGGATTCGACAAAGGCTGCCGCGCGGCGCGAGAGGGTGGGTCTCTCTCCGGGTCGACGTAGAGGTTCGGCGGCGGGAGGCCCGCAGCTTTGCGAAATAACTTTTTTAATGCTCTCACCACCGTAATAACCCGCTCGCACGCTTTGCAGGAGCGTCGCTGCACCCACCGCATCCGCGAGAGCCGTATTATCGAGTCGTTTTTTTTTCCTTATTATTTTTTATCCTCTATACTGCGAAACCCTCCGGTCCGAGTTAAAATTTCAAGCGGTTCGAGAGGTCCAGAAGGGGGTGACTATCGTTGGTACGCAACGGGGTGTGGTTGGAAACGGTGTCGGGCGGTCGGGGAATTCTGGGAAACCTGGAATTTGGTTAGGGAATTTTTATATAACGCTGGAAAAGTCTCGGGGAAAGTTTGAACTCGACAAATTCTTTGAGATTACCTTGTTACTTTTATTATTCGGTTTGTTTCAATGTGAACATCTTTAAGTGTCAGGAAAAGTTGTTATTTCTGACAAAAGAGTTTTCCAAGGATATAGAATGCTTGCAATCGAGTCTCAGGAAAAGTTTGAGCTTGAAGAATCCTTTGAGATTATCTTGTTACTTTTATTATTTAGTTTATTTTAAAGTGGGCATCTTCGGGGATTGGTACAATTTTGCCATTTCAGACTGGAGAATTTTCCGAAAAATCGGAATCTCTTTAATCGGGTATTCGACTATCATATTCTCTGCAGTTTTTTTACCCCAGTTCCAGAATCGTCATCATCGAGTTGATATTTCAAAGAAGGCACAAGATATCGGCAATTGTATGTACGAAAAAAGCATTTTTCCCTGAGAAAAATATCCATAATTCTGTCTTCTTTCGAGGCTTGCCGAAACATACCTATGATTTTTGGGATAAAATGAAATTCGAGTTTGAAGAATTCTTTGAGACTACCTCATTTTCTTTATTATTTATTTTATTTCAGTATGAATATCTTTAAACGTTGGAAAACATTTTCCGAGAAATCGAAATCTCTACAATCAGTCGTCCGATTATCATATTCTACGTATTTTTGTACTTTACTTCGGAGAATCCTAGTCATGGAGTCGACATTTCAAAAGAAGTTTAAGATGACGACGATTATATATGTACGGAAACATTATTTTTCTCAGAGAAAATGATCGACAACTTTGTCTCCCTTTAAGACTTTCCCTGATATATCTGATTTTTGCAATCAGTGGCGAAAAAATGATTTTTTATCAAATTTCAAGGAGCATTCCACGCATTTAACGGTTTACCTTACCTATCCGTTCGTCTGCCGCTCCAGCCCCTGCAGAAAAGCGGATAACGACATCGGTTGCAACCCTCTCTTCGAAGGGATACAGTATAGATACCCTTTGTGCATACGGGGCGGTATTAATGGCGTCTAATCCGCAGGCGCACCGTCGCCTCATCTCGTCAAGAGGGACGCTTCGGTGAACAATTTTGTACTCTCGATAATTAACGTTGCCAACGAGTCTACCCCTTCTCGAAGTAACGCCGTATTGCTAACGAGGGAAAGCTCGCAATTAACCGTCAATTCCACTGTATAGCTGCGTTGAACCGGGTGAATGCACTCGCACAGCAAGTGAATTTAACATTCGTTTGCGAGGCAGGGAATTATGGAATCGTTGCCATTTCTCCGCTTTAAAACTGCAGCGATCTTTGTGCGATAACACTAAAATTTAACGTGCGAATATAGAAGAATGAAAGACGGGAACGTTTCGATCGTACACTGAGAACAAAATTTTATTGAAAGATTTAGTTGGTTTAAATTAGTCATAACAACAATATATTCATTTCAGTTAAGGAAATCGTGTTTATTTCAATACTCGTTTATTCACAGCAAGTATAAGCATAATCAATGCGAGTAAATATTAGTCACACTAAAAAATGCTTTTACTTGGTCCAATCGCAGACCTACATAAAGAAAAAGAATTAGTTGGATCTACCGAAAATTACTTGCGGCGTCGCAAGTAATTATTTATTTAGATTAATTACATTTTTTAATACATCAATTTGACATCTCTTCCTTACAATCATGTGGAATAATATGTGATTACAAGGAAGAAATATTTCATTAAAATGAAAAAAGATTTAATCGATGTAAATAAATAATTGCTTGCAATTCCGTAAGTAATTTTTAGTAGATCAAATTAATTCTTTTTCTCTATGCATAATTAATCATATATGGCGGACTAAATATGTAAAGTTGTAGCAGCTAAATGTCTGCGTATAGTGATTAAACATATATTAGCTGTGAATGAACGAGTATTGAATTGAACACAGTTATCTAAATTAAAAATATTCAATTCCTCGAAATAATTCAAATCAAATAAATTGATTCATCTAATTTTTTGTTCTAAGTGGCATTTGTATTACAGACGCGCTCGATAAACTCGACAAGGCACCACGTCCGCGAGCTGTGCAACGTGATATACGACGCTGCAATTATTCCAGTCGAGCGCGGCACACGCCAGGTCGATCTTAAAACGGAACCGTAAACCCGGCGTCCGTTGGTACCACGCAAACCCAACAAGAAAGTCGTCGGAAGGCGAACGTGGCTCGCTGAATGCAATAAATGTTGCACGTTTCCCGGACGTAAACCGGCATACCGGGCCCACATCCGCGTGCGCCGTACAGCGCGCCGCTACTTCCTAGACATCGAATCGACTCTCCGAACTCGTATCGAGAGGCCATTCGCCGTTCGATCTCGGCAATCGAGTTAAACGTCGCTTCTCTCTCGCCGCGCGCTGCCCCAAGGAGAGCGGAAGTCCGTAGGCACGGACGACGGATAAAAGGTTTCGCGCTCGAAACTCTTTAAACTCCTCTCCGCTTCCCTTAATCGTTAGCTACTGTTTGATTCGTCGAGACGCGTTCGGAATTCTTATAGAATATTGCAAAAGGAAGCTGTTTCGAATTTTTCTACGAGGAAATACTAAGATATTCGCGAGCGAGAAAATCGAGTCAAAATAGAGGGGTCGACTGTATATACGAAAAAAAATGTTAGGATTTCACCACCATTTCGTCCACCAGCTTGGTATCGGCTTTACATCCTTATACGAGATGCTCTGCGGAAGACGTCGCAAAAATCCTCTCTCGACTCTCTTATATCCGACCCCTTCTATTCTAGCTTTCTTCCTCGTAAAAACTGAAGGACTTGATCCAGGTTCGACGATTCGTCCCCTTCGTCGATTCGAACTTCTTCGCGGAGTCGAATGCTCACACGGCAGAGTTACCTAAAGATAGAAAGCTCCAACAGGTTGCACTCGAAACACGACGCCCGCGCCAATCGCAATTTGTCATTGACAAGAAAATCGAATGTTTCTTTTTTTTTGGGAAAAACGAATCGTTCGTTAAATTTTGTCGTTCTCTCCATTATCATTCATGTTAAAAGTTTCCTTAATTTCCAGACACGATAATATTATGCATAAATGTACACTGAAAAAAATAATTAGATTAACTAACGAAACGCATTTAGTTAAACGTATTTAGTTATTCTAATCAAAATACTGGTTAGTTGAACCAAATATTTAGTTATTCTAACCAAATGTATAGTTATTCTAACAAAAAAGTGATCAATTTAACCGAACAGATGGAGGATCCATGTTTCATCAAACAGTTTGGTCGTCGTTTCCAAGATTTTGCTTAAATTGACTAAATTTTTTTGTTGGTGTATTTTAAATTCACAAAACTATACCCTTAATTTTAAGGAGCGTGTATTTATTTCAATTCCAAGTAACAATTTCGCAATAATCTCGATTATTTTTCAATTTCAAATAGAAACATTTTATAGAAATTCATAAATTATGTGAAGCTTTTCTGAATTTTAAGGAAAGTGTTATAGGGGAGATGTGTTTCAACATGGGTAAGTTGTAACACTTCCATTTTTTTTAACAAGAAACCCTCCAGTGGAAGATAAATCACAGGTTTAGTATAGTCGTAATTTGGCCCTCTATCAGTAGAAAATACTACGATATTGGCACAATCCTGTCAGTTTTATAAAAGAAAGTGTCTTTAAGGTGGGCACATTTGTCATGAGCCAACAACGGCCACTATTTGTTTCTATTAACTCAGTTTCAGGGTACTTAAACGGGTTTTGTAAACCAATTATATGGTGATAAATTGATAAATATTGAAAAGTTTCCAAGCACTGATGCAACATACCCCGAACATGGGGTAAATTCCAGCATGCGCACAGATTTCTGTTTTCCTTTAAAACTCCGTTAATTTTTTACATAGCTTTAATTTTATTCGCTAGGTTTATTTTCAATATGTTAAACTATATTACATAACCCTCGAAAACTAATTCCTATTCTCAGTAAAATACGAAAAAAAATTAAAACTAAAATTTGTTGCAACCTATCCCGGTCTCCCCTACACACTAAGAAAAATAACTTGGCCAACTTAACCAAAATCCTGGAGATGACGACTAAACTGTGTGGTGAAATATGGTTCCTCTCTTTGTGTTTGGTAAAACAGACTAATTTTTAGTTATAATAACTAAACGTTTGGTTGGAATAACTAAACATTTGGTTAGAATAACTACATATTTAGTTCAAGTGACCAGTATTTTGATTAGAATAATTAACCCTTTATGTATCGGTGGTCCGTGCAAGGACCATCTCCATTACAGTCGAAAATTCTATAATTTTACACAAACTATAGAATAATGCTTGACTTCCTGAATGTCCAATAGTCCAAAGAGGGACCACCGCTTAGACAAAAACTGTAAAGTTTTTTACATAATTTTTTTTCCAACAATGTATTTATCTTATGCCTAATAAACTGTATCACCCAAAAAAGCAGACATTTTAAAGAAAAAAAGTTTTGCGCCTTAAAGTGTTAAACACATCTAACTAGATGCGTTTTGTCATTTTAACCTAATTGTATTTCTCAGTGTGTATGTACTTATATCATATTTAAAACATACTTATGTTTTATAAAAACTTCAGTATTTCCCTCAAGTTCAGGTCAAATATTTTTAACAGTGCAGTCTCTTCCCCTCGATAACGATCTCAAGATATGGACCGAGAATAACCATTCGAGTCTCCCTCCTCCTTTTTCGCGTCACGAGACTCCCGCGCGATTTCACCGCAAAAAGCCATCCTCCTCTGTCACTTCGTCGAGCGGTTCGAAAACACTCTCGAATTCCCATCCCGCGCGGTACGACTTTTGCAAGTTTTCGTAAGCAGATACCGCGCGCGGCTTTCAGCCGCGAGGACACGCAGCTCTGCGCGTGGTAGAGCGCCGTCGAGTAAACATCGGTGGTACAACCATTGCTACCACACCGAGTCTACCCGCCGAGTCTTGTAAACTGTAACCGAGTTGCCGTTCAACGCGATGCAGCGTGCCCTCGCACGCGGAAACACACATGCGCGCGCCAAACTCTACTTCATTTCCTCCCGCGCGCGCCGGCAAGTTCGACACGGCAGGTTCACCCCTATCGCGAGGGAAATCCGCTGGGCGCAATAACGTCGAGCTCATCGGAAGGCGTAAATCAACGTTTAGATTCGATTTCTATCATGCGTGGGGGTCGGCGGGTGCTCTCGCGCGCATTATATTATGCATACGCCCGGGGTGTCGGCATTGTCCTCCTGGATATTTTTACTGATGTCGAGTCTCTTTTTTTACGCGCGTGCTAGCATTTTCGTCTCCCAAGAGGAGGACGCCGCGCGCGGGTTATCAAAGTGCCGGAGAACGGCTGCTGCGGAGGGGACTCGGACTTTTCGAGGAGATAGGAATCGAGTGAGATGCGTACACTGCGAAAAATCAGGAGTTAATGCGGAGTGAATGCGGAGTGGATGATTTTTAAATCATTTAATTCCGTCCGGAGTGAAATTCACTCCGAAAAGGATTTTATTTAAATAAAAATTTATTTCAGGGTTAAGCATTGTATTTAAATGTTTTTGTGAATTTTAATGTATTTAATAGATATAGTGTGAATTTTTGCGAATTAAATCTATATTCACTCCGAAATTGATGCGAAATCACTCCGCAATCAAACCGCTGAAAAAAAATCCATGCGTTCACTCCGTCCGCGGAGTGCTTTTTTTTGTCACTCCGAAACTCCGAGTGATGGGAGTGAAAATTCACTCCCGATTTTTTACAGTGTAAAAGAAACACTGAAAAAACAATAGGATAGACCGAGGCGAATCGGATCATAGATCTGTATTTCTTAAATTGTGGTAAAAATGACCATTTCGATCGTTCATATTACTTCGTTGGAGAGGAACAAAGTAATGCTAATGACCAGAGAGAATGTCCATTTTCATAACGATTTTAGAAATATGGATTTATGATCCGATTCGTTTCGGTTTACTCCATCATGGACCATGACAGAGAGAGATAATGGGTATATAAATACCAGAACTATATCGATTACGAGTTTTAAAACGATAATTTTGATGGATAACACAGGCACATAAAAAAATCAGGGGGGCTTAGGTGGGTCTGACTTCTATGACAGACATATGTGTGTGTGCGTGTGTGTGTGTGTGTGTGTGTGCGCGCGCGCGCGCGCGTGTGTGCGTGTGTGCAATTATTCATTATCTATGGATTTTTTACACATATCTATCGTAAAAGATGATTAATAATCTGAATAAAAATAATACTCTGAATAAAACACCAGTCAAATTGACTGCCTGCGAAAAGTTCCAGTATATTAATAGTATAAAATATATACATTAATAGAGTTAATACATTCGAGTAACAGTTAAAATAGGTAATAAATACGAAGTGTTGTGAATTTGCTAATATGTAATAGGATAACTGTTACTTTATGTTCATTAATCGTTTTGCTGATTTCAAACGACACAATTTCTAATCTTTGATACATTGACAGTTAAGAAACGTCATTAACTCTTAAGGTGTCTTTCCCCCAGTGAAGAATCTTGATTTCAAGTTGGGAATTCGCCCGAGCGACGATTTTCCCACGGAGAAACTCAACCAGTTTATATCGCGACCTCTCGTCGACCCTCGTTTAACTCTACATGCGCCGAGTTTCGAGAAAACTATCCCGAGCGGATCTTTCACGAGAGATTCCTTTGTGCGCGAGCTAATCTAATTCCTCAAGCCGAAACGCGCGGCCGCTTCGCGCGCACGAAGCATCGAAAATCTCGTTTCCTCGCTTTCCCGAAATCCGCATCTATGCGCGTTTATACACACACGAGCCGTCGAGCGGAGGCGGAATGAGCACCCTGACGGCTGCCGCCTCGAGCCCGTCGGCTCTATGGTAAATTAAGCAATTTTATCATACGGGTTTGTAAGCCCCATAGATCTAAGCGCCGTGGTATGGGCTAGCCACGCGTTACTAATGTCTCCCCATTCACAGATTCGGGGTACCGGGTTCCTCCCCCCCGCTTCCTTCCCTCGCTGGAGGTACTCCTGGAGCCTCTCTCCTAGAAGCCCTCGCGCGCGCGCGCGCGCGCGTACATTTGTATATCTTAAACCGCAGGAACTGTAGGCTTACCTGAATGCCTTATTGAAATATATCTCGGCACTGTTGTAAGTACGAGGGACTCGCCGCTTTGCTCTCGCGCGCTTTCTCACCCTCTCCTCGTCGCTCTCTTTATAAATCTAGATCCGTACCGTAGGTATATTTATTATTTCCCTCTCGGTCGCTCTCACGGGAGAGGATTTCCATGAGGGTCTCTCTCTCCCGGAGATGACGTTTGGGCAGGCGTATAGGGCCACGCACATTGTGCGTGCTTCGGGAGATAGCTCCTATGTAGGACCGCGACGCGGTAGCGGCGGCGGTCCACGCTCCGGTGACAAAGGCTCCTCGGCTCTCTTTTTCCCCCAACCGAGGGAAAATTTCTATGCTGTTATTTTGATACGCATTTTTCCCCCTCAAAAATAACGCACCTCTCTCGCGTCTAGCGTTTCGCGACGCTGCGCGGAGTTGAATGGTAGGAAGAGGTAACTACAGCGAGATTGTGGGAAGCGGGTGGCTCGAAGCGTTCGGGCGGATCAGACTTTTTTTTACTTCGAGCTGCGCAATTTAATCACGCGGTGGTTTGAAGTGAAAGAGGATGAAAAAGGAGGGATTTTTCTTTTCGATAGATATTACTATCTTCACACAGGGAAAGACTGATACTACAGGGTAGCCCAGAAATATGAAAATGCATGTTCATTACGGCAAAGAAAATGATACGAACTATTACTTTATATTAGTTATTTTATTTTTATATTCTTCAGATTTTAATTAATGAAAACGTTATGGTTTTATATTCATCGGACTTTTATTAATGAACTTTACTACTAATGAACTAATTAATGAGAGTGAGTCAAAACAAAACTACAAGTCCCCGTGTATACTTCGCACTCGGACATACTGTACTAAAAATTTTACTATTATATATTTGCAATAAAAGAGGCACACGTGAGGATTTTCGAATGCTTTTACAATGCAATTGAGTCATTTTTCTTTTGGAAATATTAAATTGTGATAATTTACATTACAATTTACACTAGTTTCTAAGGAAAAATTGTTCTTCAACACAGTAGGAGCATCCGAAAACCCTCATGTGCCCTCTTTTATTGTAAATACAGTAAAATTTATTGATATCAGTCTTTCCGTGTAATTTAATTACTAGCCGATTTCGTAATCGTCTTTTCTAACTACTCGCCTTTGATCATTCCTCGATACAAAAGCGAAAAGAAATTTTGGAGACGTATCTAAACCATATACACCCACGAGGAACTGGTTCTGCTTCGCGCTTTAACCGCGGCAACAAAGCAGCGATTACTTAAGCGAGACGAACGCGAGGTAGTCGAAAAAATGACTGTGACGATCCGCTTAGCAATCTATAATCTTAATCGTATTTAAGAGTTACCGGTTTCATCCTTTCGTGCCTCCTCTCCTCCATCGCCCCGCGCTCTACCGCACCTCCTTTCCACCTCCCCGCACAATCAACCTCTCGTCATTCTCAAAAGCAACCGCGCTAAGCGCTCTTTGAAAGCTGACAAAGGAAATTAATTCCTTCTGGAGGGTGGGGGGAGGGTGAATTCCGAAGAGAACCTTGTGTAAGATTCCGCGGCATTCGGGCTCGCGGACCTGCCGGCGAAACGAAACGATGATGCCGAAGAGGGAAGAAGATACGGTTTGGGGGGAAGTGGACGGGGGTGGAACGGATACGGCGGTAGCGATCTGCACGTCCTTCGTTCGCAATAAGGAGGGGAAGCTTTTCTTACTCTTTCCAGTGATCTATATTCTCCATTTTTTAACGTCTGTTTCCATTTCCTTCCTTTCTCTGAAAAAGCTTGTTTATTTCGTTGATTTGGGACGCAAACGAAGATGAAATTATTACGTTACGAGAGAGAAATGCGTTCGCGGGTCAAAATAACGTCCGAATATAATCGATCGGCTTGTATCACATATACAAATCTATATGTACAACACTTGAAACTCAGCCGAATGTTATCGGATATCGATTGATCCCTAAATCCACACGATGCACACAGAATGCCAACAGACACACCACACGCAGGCAGATGGAGTCAGGACAGCGTAAGATTCGCGTTACTCGCGCTCGGCTGCTCCCATACACGCGCGGAGAGCGAGAAGGGCAAAGTGTGCGCCGCGCGGTTGGTTGCGTACGGGTTCGCCCGTCCCGGAACGGTTGAAAAACCACCGGGCAGGATATCTTCGAGGCCTCGGGATCGTCTCCGGTTAACCGCGGCCGAGATATTACATAATTGGATTCTCATAGAGAACTCCTTCGAGGCTCATCTTCCAGCAGCGCGAGTGTGCCTCGTGGATGATTTGAAGGGGAAAGGATTCGAGTACCTCCAGATGGCTCGTTTCTCCCGCACTGAACTGGAGAACCTCGTTATATCGTCCCCAGTATCGACGAAACGAATCGACGATAGCGCGTCTTCGTGTTTCCGAGTAGAATTTTTCTTCGGATTCGGATCAGATTTTCAACAGATTCTGCGAACTACAGATCAGAATCTGATTCGGATGTCTGATCAGAATTGGATTTGAAATGTAACGCCTCGAGTACACTGAAAAAAGTATTTAGCTAATCCAGCTATATTTCTGGCTGCCTCAGACACAACTAGAAAAATATTGCTAGCGTAGCAAGAATTCTTGCCATGGCGAAGAAAATTATCACAGCAATTACTATAATTTTCGAGTTGTGGCCAAATTTTTTTGAGTGTAGAAATTTTCATCAGATTTCATGGACCATACATATCAGAATCTGATCCGGATGTCTGATCAGAATCGAATCAAATTCTGATGTGGAGTAGTGCCTCGCGAGTATCAATTTTCGTCAGACTCGTATCAGATTGTGAACAGATTCCGCGGACTACGGTCTGTTATAACTTGACTTCAACGTGACACAATTCTACAGATCAGAATCCCATCCAAATCTGGTTATAAATATCGTCATAAGGAATCCCGCAGTAGCTACATCTGATCCGTTTCTGATCCATCATCAGATGTCTCTGATGACATTTTTACTCGGGTTTCTCTCGCGCGCGGTGTCTTCTTCTCAAAAGTATCCTCGTTCCCTGGCAGTTTTGATACTCAGGTGGGGACGACGAGAAGTGCATCAGAGCGGAAGCGCATAATCGTACGCGGCGGCCAAGGTGAAAGGCCGAGTAGAGTCCCGCGCGATGGACAAGGGCCCCGTGGGGCGTCTTTATTGTCGCGACCAGGTGTCCTGTCGACACCTCGATACCTCGGCGAGAGGCGGTCTCACAATGACGCCGCCACCGCGGCACACATCGCGGTCGGGCGAAGTGACTTTGTCGCGGTCGCGTTCCGCGCGGCGGTGCATTCATCGGCGTAGGTACATGGAGCCACGCGGCGGACGTATCCATGGATGGGGAAGCGCGTCGGGCGGGGAAACACGTTTGACGGAAGATGATGTTACAATTTGCGAGTCGACCGTTGGGTTTCTGGGAACATTACGTTACGCTCCACCGTGCGGGACATCAAAGGACCGCGCTTCGCCGGCCGCGCGACAACCGGGATGCTGCGACATCGAATTATAGCGCGCGCTCGCGTGGGCTTCGGTTCGTCCCGAGCAACCCTCGAGAATGGAACTACCTATAAGGGGGAAGGGTGTCACGTAAAGGATTGGAATTTTTGGCACCGGAATCTCGTGGCGAGAGGAGTTAGATACCTGCGAGTCGTCAGTCAAACGTCTGACGGTGAATGGTTGTTGGAGTGTCAAACCATTGTGAACCATTGATCGATCTCGTGTACTCAGGTCGTTAAAAGGTATGGATGAACTTAGTATACCGTCATGGATCCAGTTTTCGATCAGCTAAGATTTATAGGCAGTGCTTTGTACTATAAACAATCAATTAATCAAAAACACTTCTTTCGTGATTGATAAATTGATCATAAAATTTGAATTTAGCACGAGCAAATATATGAAAATCTCGCAAATTAAATGGTTAATCACGTTTTCATGAAAACATGACAAAAAAGCAGATTTCAATCAACCAATCGTGCATGAAAGTATGTTTTCGATTTTGCGTGAACCCAGGTCGTTTGAAGGAGTAGATGAACCCTGTATACCGTCACGGATTCAGTTTTTAATCAGCTAAGGCTTATAGGCATTCTTTTTATTATAATGAATCAATACATCAAAAAAAAAGTTCTTTTGTAATTTGATAAATTGATCATTAAAGTTGAACTTGGCACAAGCAAATGTATGTGAGAGTCTCGTAAATTAAACCCCCCACAAAAACAGATTCTCTGTAAAAAAAGGCGGCATGTTCATTCAGTGCCAACAAAAATTGATACGTAAAATACTCTCCAAAAAAGATTTGAAATCAATTAAGATCGCCATGTTCAAGATTTATGTATTAAAAGTAAAAGGCATCATTTGAAAGGAAAATTATTGTAAATCAAGTTACTAAAAAATTCGACTAAAAAAATTTATAAAAAAATTTTAATAAAAAAGAACTTGCCGCGTTTAAGTTTTCATATTTTGTCCACTATGCCGAATAATTGGCAGTGCTTGGACGGTGCTAGAGTGATTCATAAATTACACTGCCGAAGTCAAATTCAGAGAATTTCAGAAGGCCCCCGCCTAATCGGTTTCCCGTGCGACATTCGGTATACTGGTGGTATCATATTATAAGTGTATGAATTTATTTAAAATCATAAGTGCATAAACATCGAGTATAATTCTGTCTGAATTTTTTATTTTGAAGAAAAAAACGCGGCAAGTTCTTTTTTATTAAAATTTTTTTATAAATTTTTTTAGTCGAATTTTTTAGTAACTTGATTTACAATAATTTTCCTTTCAAATGATGCCTTTTACTTTTAATACATAAATCTTGAACATGGCGATCTTAATTGATTTCAAATCTTTTTTGGAGAGTATTTTACGTATCAATTTTTGTTGGCACTGAATGAACATGCCGCCTTTTTTTACAGAGAATCTGTTTTTGTGGGGGGATTTCACTACTTTTTGGAATTTATTCATCGGGAGAATATGTACACCCGGGGATACGGTATCTGTCGCTGGTGACTTTTTTTAAACGTTATTTTTAAACGTACTAACCAATGAATAATTAATTCTCATGCGCTCATTAGCTACGGTGACATCTACTCTCGTGAATGAAAGTATGAGGATTATTAATTATTGGTTAGTACGTTTAAAAATAACGTTTAAAAACAGTCACCAGCGACAGATGCCGTGTCCCCGGGTGTACATGTAGGAGAATAGTTTTTTATTATTAAGTATTACTGCAGAACGAGTAGGTTAGAAGATTTTCATAAAGACTCACGATTTTCTGACATATCATCTCGTACAGGTGCAACCGAAGAGGATCTAACTCGTGTCCTGTCCGTAAAAAGATGACTCGATGGACATCGGAGAATGTCAGTCTTGTCAGCGAGCGCCTTCATCCATAGTACCCATAGTACTTTCATTGCAATATGGGCTTTTCGTTCCAACTATTCCTGCTTTAAGGAGGTTCGACTATCAGACGAAAACCAACTTACAGCCCTAATTTTTTTATATGATATACACGAATACTTTACACAACTAATACGAAAATTTGAGCAATATAGACCGTCTATAGTTTCTTCGTTATTTTATTCTAAAGTTGACCACTTTTAACATATCGCCTTATGGCAGACGATTGTACTAAGGTAGATTATCACTGACTTTAACACACATTCCGCCAACTTTAGACTTTGAAAGACTAGTAATTTGACAGATGAAATATTAAGGATTATGTAAAAAATAAGTAAATTGGGTTTTACCGTATAGTTGCAACGTAATATTGTCATGAGATTCGTTTTGACTTCGCAAACCATTAGCATGCCATATTAACGGGTAGAAGAAGTCGAAGGCGATGGAGTGGAGGCGATGAACTAAAAATAAAATAAAATTTAGTATATAAATCGAAACTTGTAGTAGGAAGGCAGAGGGCAAGCACCGATGAGAAAAAAAATAGAAATAAAGTATTATAGTTACCCCGATATTTTAGTTACTCCGATGATTTGTTCTTCTCCCACGACTTAGATTCTCCAATATGTAGAAATATACCGTCTTCCCATACTGACAGTATACATTCATTTTACCTCTAATATGCCGGAATTAAAAATCTCTAGAACTCTGCGGTACAATGCCACGGTAGGAATATCAAATTCTACCGACATGACATGCTTCGACAAGGTCTGTATCAACTTTAGCATTATATTGGGGGCACTGCACTAATCCTGTGGCACATTTTTCTATCTGAGAATCGTTCTGAAAAAAATAGAAATAAAGTATTATAGTTACCCCGATATTGTAGTTACTCCGATGATTTGTTCTTCTCCCACGACTTAGATTCTCCAATATGTAGAAATATACCGTCTTCCCATACTGACAGTATACATGCATTTTACCTTTAATATGCCGGAATTAAAAATCTCTAGAACTCTGCGGTACAATGCCACGGTAGGAATATCAAATTCTACCGACATGACATGCTTCGACAAGGTCTGTATCAACTTTAGCATTATATTGGGGGCACTGCACTAATCCTGTGGCACATTTTTCTATCTGAGAATCGTTCTGAAAAAAATAGAAATAAAGTATTATAGTTACCCCGATATTGTAGTTACTCCGATGATTTGTTCTTCTCCCACGACTTAGATTCTCCAATATGTAGAAATATACCGTCTTCCCATACTGACAGTATACATGCATTTTACCTTTAATAGGCCGGAATTAAAAATCTCTAGAACTCTGCGGTACAATGCCAAGGTAGGAATATCAAATTCTACCGACATGACATGCTTCGACAAGGTCTGTATCAACTTTAGCATTATATTGGGGGCACTGCACTAATCCTGTGGCACATTTTTCTATCTGAGAATCGTTCTGAAAAAAATAGAAATAAAGTATTATAGTTACCCCGATATTGTAGTTACTCCGATGATTTGTTCTTCTCCCACGACTTAGATTCTCCAATATGTAGAAATATACCGTCTTCCCATACTGACAGTATACATGCATTTTACCTTTAATATGCCGGAATTAAAAATCTCTAGAACTCTGCGGTACAATGCCACGGTAGGAATATCAAATTCTACCGACATGACATGCTTCGACAAGGTCTGTATCAACTTTAGCATTATATTGGGGGCACTGCACTAATCCTGTGGCACATTTTTCTATCTGAGAATCGTTCTGAAAAAAATAGAAATAAAGTATTATAGTTACCCCGATATTGTAGTTACTCCGATGATTTGTTCTTCTCCCACGACTTAGATTCTCCAATATGTAGAAATATACCGTCTTCCCATACTGACAGTATACATGCATTTTACCTTTAATATGCCGGAATTAAAAATCTCTAGAACTCTGCGGTACAATGCCACGGTAGGAATATCAAATTCTACCGACATGACATGCTTCGACAAGGTCTGTATCAACTTTAGCATTATATTGGGGGCACTGCACTAATCCTGTGGCACATTTTTCTATCTGAGAATCGTTCTGAAAAAAATAGAAATAAAGTATTATAGTTACCCCGATATTGTAGTTACTCCGATGATTTGTTCTTCTCCCACGACTTAGATTCTCCAATATGTAGAAATATACCGTCTTCCCATACTGACAGTATACATGCATTTTACCTTTAATATGCCGGAATTAAAAATCTCTAGAACTCTGCGGTACAATGCCACGGTAGGAATATCAAATTCTACCGACATGACATGCTTCGACAAGGTCTGTATCAACTTTAGCATTATATTGGGGGCACTGCACTAATCCTGTGGCACATTTTTCTATCTGGGAAAGCCGTGGTAGAAAAGTAAGAGATACGATAGAATTGGATTACAATAATGAAGTAATTATTTTATTATCTTTTCTTTATCGATATATTTTCCCTTTCGTATTATTAAAAGTTCCAATTTTATATTATCGGAACGCTGTACAGCTGTACTACCATAATAATATGCTTTCCCAGATAGAAAAATGTGCCACAGGATTAGTGCAGTGCCCTTAATATACCGCTAAAGTTGATACAGACCTTGTCGAAGCATGTCATGTCGGTAGAACCTGATATTCATACCGTGGCATTGTACCGCAGAGTTCTAGAGATTTTTAATTCCGGCATATTGGAGGTAAAATGCATGTATACTGTCAGTACGGGAAGACGGTATATTATCGGAACGCTGCACAGCTGTACTACCATAATAATATGCTTTCCTAGATAGAAAAATGTGCCACAGGATTAGTGCAGTGCCCTTAATATACCGCTAAAGTTGATACAGACCTTGTCGAAGCATGTCATGTCGGTCGAACCTGATATTCACACCGTGGCATTGTACCGCAATTCTAGAGAATTCTTTTCTACCCAGGTTGATTTTTGACTGCGAAGAAAAATCCACCAATCCGTCCCGTTCTCGTATGGCGCTGAAAACAAAAAATAGAATAACCACAAAGATATTTGTTCTGTATAAGGGATGAAAATGAGGTTAAGACAGTCAGTTAGGAAGTTACTTATCTGATGCCACTTCTTCCGAGATATAGATGTTTCCTTCCCTGTTCTTCATGCACCAGCAACCAAAGAAAAATGACACTGCTTCCGTGCACTGTTTTGATTATTAAAAAAAAATCTAAACGATTTGATAATAGCTAGCTGTCAGAGCGTCTGTCACATTCACCACTGTTGAGATTCACTACTCCGATTACACTGAATTTGTACTTTTTATTAACAAGCGCGTCCGAGGATCGAAAAAATGCGAGGGATATCGTTTCGCGAATGGAAATATTTTTAAATTTTGAAAAACAACTAAACATTCAAGGAATATAGTCTCTCACACACTCTCACATACATTTTTGATGGCGTATGCGTGTGGCCGCATCTGTGTACACATTTCCGACCATGGCCGAATACCGCCGAAGACAGGCGGAATTTTTGTGACATTTTTACATATATATATCGCCCGAGAAATCGGATTCTCGACTTTAATGGTGCGAGGGGCGTGGCTTCGCGTTGCTAAGGAAAAATCTCTGTTAATATGTAACTTACAACATTTACTCTGGTCTCTATCGATAGAGAATAGTCGATTTATATGGCGTAACTAAGCATAGTTTTGGTTATAACCGTATATTTATTGAGAAAATTCGATGTTAAAATTGAGGGGTGAAGGGGGCAGACATTTTTCCTGTAAAGATACACGGGTGCTCGCGGCGACAGCGCTGGCGGCGTCGTTCTGACGACTTGAATGAACATGCCGCGAGACACTACCGTGTCTCTTGATTCTTGGCTACGTTTTCATGAAAGTATGATGAAAAAGTTGTTTTCAATCACCTAATCATGCATATAGGAATATATCGCTCACTCCTTTCAACAACGTCATATCTCAAAAAATGTTATTTTTCAGGAGATCTTGCAAGGATATACTACTCTTTCAGGGCATTCTGAAAACAGGCATAACTAAAAATCGCCGATTTGTGAGATATGACATTGTTGAAAGGAGTGAGCGATATGTTTTCGATTATGTTTGAACCCAGTTTTCGCTCAGAGATTTTAATATATACAAAATGAAACAGACTCATTGAAATAAATGTTCTGTGACTTAAAATGTTTTAATACAAAGTGATCGAAAACTGGATCCGTGACGATATATGAATAAATTCGGAATCTCTGCGTTAAACTCGAGTTCAACTCTGCCAAATGAAAAGAGAGCTCATCGCATACCCCCCCCCCCCCCCCCCCTAGGAAGCAATGTCGAGCGAGCCGTGAATAATAACTAGAAGCCCCGATACTGCAAATCACTAATGCTTCGAAGCTGACGGGTCGTTAGAAGAGTTAGCCTAGCGTGATAAAATCGCTGAATAGTGCAAAACAGACAATGGGTGGATCCGCGGGGGACCTGCAGCCTCCTCCAAGACCGTTCGGCGGGTCTCGACAATGGCGCGTAAAGGGAGACACCTGGATGTACCCCTAATTATGCCAGACTAGTCGCGGAAGAGCTGACCTCCTCCTTTTCCGCGCCCCTTTGGCGAGTGGGAATCGAAATCGTCCCCGTCGCGTTGCCTCGAAATCTCAACGCGATTACCTTTCCAACCCCAAGTTTCAACTTCTCGATAAACGTTTGAAAGTCGTCCGATTTCGTTTAATTTTACCTCGTATCCCGTTAGCCGCGATCGACGGAAGAAAACGGAAGTCGTCGCTGCCCGGACTAAACGAAAAACGGCGCGGTGGAATATAAAATAGAAAAAAAAGGGAAATTGGTTCACCGTTCGCGCTCTAGGCGAGAAAAACGAGCGAACGGACAGACGAAACGGGACGTGGCGCAGATCGACGCCGAACGGGTTCACGGTGAACGCTATCGCGTCCTGAAGGGCCAATCAATTTTTTTAAAAAACCCTCCAGCCAGCCGGCGGAGCTCGGTGACACGGCGAACGAACACACAGAAACTATTCATCCATCCAAATGACGCCAGAGGCGCCAATCAAACGCGTCCCCTGCATCTGAATACTCGATATAGAGATATAGAGATAGGTACCCACTCGTATATGTCTATATTAATAGGAGAGAGGCTTTCTCTCTCTTTCTCTCCCTCGTCCTTAGCCTGTATCCTTCCATTCTTCTCTCTCCCTCGGCCTACTCGTCCTCCATCGTTCTACTGATGTGAGTATTGACCCCGCGAACCGGTCTACGTGTTTCAGTTCTGTCAGAGCGACGGCAACTCGGTTTGTTCGGCCAACAACTCGAGGGCCCGTGACATCTAACAGGCGAATATTCGATCAAACTGCCGCGCGGCTGTATAACGAGCCGAAACGTCGAAACGTCTGTGGAAATTGAACGAGGGGACGAGATTATTAATTGGACGATCCGTTCTGGCAAATTGAGGCACGAAGGGACTCCAGATCGAGCGGATACGCAAATCGATCCGGTGTTTCGTTGTTTTTGGGAGGGAAATAAGCCGTCGTTTTATTCGAAATTAGAGTGATTAAGTGGAGACGGGTTATTCGATGCGGTTTATTTTGGTTTTACACTCAGAGGAAAATTCATTTGAACACGAACCTATTTAATAGATTATTAATCACAAATAGGATTTTTTTTTTTTCGTATCGAACAGAGATCTGTTTCAATTAAACAAATATTTGTATACATCGTAGGACGTTTATTTATTTCAAACTTCGGTTTCCTCCTTGAAAATAAATTTCTTATTCGTCGCAAATAAATGCTTTACTAGGTTCACATTAAAATAAAATGTTTTCTGGGTTTATTGTAACGGAGAAACATCGATAGGTCGAATACGATGTGTGGCTAATACCGATGCTTCTCGTTCTACAGCCACTGATATAAAATACATCGAGGCTCTAATTATTATTACGGTATCGACGTTCCCATTATACGCGTCGGATAGCTCCACGGGCTATACGATAATATCGCGACCGGGTTACGTGATTCATTGACCGATGCAGATATCGGAGGGGGCACGGATACGCCAATCGGATGTGGTGGGCCCTTCAGATGTGGTCAAAGCGGATGTATGCATCGGAGCTACGAGAAGATCCTATTAGACGGAATTTCTCATTGGACAGCGTTACGTACAGTTGATATACTCGATACTCGATATTGTATCTATAAAACCATATACGAATACGAAATTGATAAATGTTTTACAGAAGAATATTTAAATATGACAATACTTGTACAGTTGAAATTTTTGTGTTGAAATCGGTCCACCTATTTTTCTATAATATACATCTTAATAAATCTTAATAGATCAACCGATTCTTCGTGTTAATTAACATTTTTTAATGTCAATCTTAACATTTTATTTGGTTATTTTAAATAAAAGAATGTTTGATGATCACGAAAGATTGGTTGATTTTAACATACAAAAATAGGTTTACCGATTCCAACACAAAATCTTACACTTAGTAGATATTGTCATTTTTAAAAATTCTCTTGTAGAACATTCATGAGTTTCTTCTCCTAGAGAACAGAGTAGATATAATAATAAATTTATATCACTACTTTTTCACACTTATAGAACAGTCTACACTCGGAAAGTATTCTAGAACTCTACGCACATTGAATTAAAATTTGGCTCTTGATTAAAGCATTGAATTGAAATGGTATAATATCTAACGATTAACTGATCTATCCGAGTGAGTGGTCCCTGGCTACGACAGTTCTAAAACTAACTTTACTTACTGTGTTAATTAATTATCTGCAAATGAAGTTCTAATGGAAATAGCATACGATGATACATGTACAACTCTAGACCTCCCACACATAAAGTTAGTTTATTGTCAATTTTTGATCCACTCAAACTCAACATGTGGTATAATGTTACAATAGATATATTAAACGTAACTAAATCAGACGTAAACGAACCCCGCAGGCATACCTAGTTGAAATGGATTTACGCGAGAATTTGCAGGAATCTTTGACTAAAGGCAGATTTTAGCAAAAATTATGTAAGAACTTTTTCCACAAATTTTAAAACCCTTCTTCCCATCTCTTCTTACATAAAATTTAAACGTGCAAATCAAAGTATAGATTGCGAAATGACAAATTTGTTATATACTTTATATTCCTTCAACCAACTCCTTTTTTATTATCATTATCACAAATCATGGACAAATATATTATTTTTAATCGTATTATATTTAGGTATGAAAAATGCTTCGGTAGCTACACAGAGAAAAAGAATTAGTTAAATTTACCAATAATTCCTTGCGGGGTCGCAAGTAATTATTTTTTTAACGTCGATTAAATCTTTTTTTTATATTAATTAAATATTTCTCTCTTGTGGTCACATACTTTTCCACATGATTGTGAAGAAGAGATATCAAATTGATATATTAAAAGATTTCATTGGTATAAAGAAATAATTACATTGCGACCCCTCAAGTAATTTTCAGTAGATCCAACTAATTCTTTTTCTGTGTATAAGATAACATTACTCCCTCCACCCCTCTTCAACATAAGCACGCATAACATTTTTTGTGGAAATCCCCTCTCGAACATGCTTGGATGGTACGTAATTTGCGAACAGCCCCTTATCTCTTGTCTTACTCGATACCGGAGATACACCGTAACATAATCGCAACTCGATCTATGAGACACGGCTCCGCATCTATATACCTAAGTACTCGTATATCCGTATACGGGAGGTTTACCCTCCGCGGCTGTTTAACGGCTAATTGCCGTGTATTTTTCACGATGCTTTTAGCCGAGTGGATGATAAAAACGGGACGCCGGAAACCCCTGCGAACGGCATGGCTAATGGCCGATTGCGAACTCTTTGATAACGCGATATTTTTCCAACACACATCGCGCTAACTTTAAACACGTACGCGCGGAACTGCTGGTTTTCACAGCTGCGCGTTTACGTATTACGAGCGTGGCGTCGAGTCGCCAACGACACTCCCCTAAGTGCATCGTACGATTACGATTACCGTCACTGGTCGGGCGCGGTTGCTTCTTGCGCGCCAAGTTGCATCGCATCGCTTGCACTTCTCGCGGAAGTTCGCGTAGTTGTACGATTATAGTCCTGCAGGTTTACTGCTGCAGTTTGTTAGTGCGCGCGCGTACGTGTGGATGTACGGTGCATTTAACATGCTCGAGAGACGATGATACATTCGCGTTTAATGAAGAGTTCCGCGTTATCGTCGCGTGCATGTATTTCATGCACTCGTGATACATCAACGGTAATAAGTGTACGAGAGGTTTTGTCCGTTTGTTGTCATCCCCGAGATAAAATGTATCTCTTCTGAAGAGTTTGACTTATATGTAGTAGAATTACGTGGCGTTGTATTCCAATACATCAATCCATGCATAAATCACACACTGAAAAACAATCGTTTTATTTAACTAAATCTTGAAGTTATGGTCGGTCAACTAAATATATAGTTATTTCAGCGAATGTTTAGTTAAAGCAGCTGAATATTTGGTTACTTCAACTATATTTTAGTTGCTTGAACTACATATATTTAGTCGGTTGCGTAACTTTAAAATTTAGTTACATTAAACAATTTTTTTTTTTCAGTGCAGTAAACTCTACAGTGAGAGAATTAGATAGGCAAATACCTATACTTCATAATCACTATTATTAATGAACATAGATATCGTCGCGTAATAGTTTTCGCTATACTTACGTTGGGAAAAACATTTAGGCACTCGAATAAATTGAATGTGTTTTTGAATAGTTCCAACAGCACATTTATTCGATTAGAATAAGTATCGATTGAATGTATATAAATATTATTGATTTAATTGAATATAATTTGAATCAAATTGGTATTCATTCGAATCGAACAATTGTAGGACTGCAAAAAAACAAGTTTATTTCGATGAAGCAAATTTTGTTCTGAGTGTAAGTACATGTGTGGTAAAAATAATACATTTTCTCGGAAAGATCAATATACTTTATTATCATAAGAGCTATACCGCAAAATATCACGGAATTTTGTTCAGATACATGGCTACTTTTCCCATAACTATAAAGCATTATCATTTTGATCATTTTATTCTCTCAGTGCACTTTTACATACTTCATTAAATTAACGAATCAGCATAACACACCCTGTGGGAACCATGCAACGTACCAGGCGATGATGCCACCGACCCGGAGTCATTTATTTTATTGCTCTTCGAGAATTTCTATGGGCATCGCGCTTCCCACGGAGCCCAAAGCGCAGTTGGCGAACCACAAACGAGCCGACAAAAGCGTCCTTCGTCCTGGATCGCTTTCTCGTCACTGTACAGCTCTTCTTCGCGCCGTTTACCGGCCCCCTTCACTTCACTGTTTGACACTGTTTGCCGCCATAGTTTAAGCCATAGAATCGAAGCTCGGATGTCGCCGCCGTCCGACCGAAAAGCCTCTCCTTCACTGCGACTTGCGGGAGAGACGGCGGCGCCTCTGAAGTGTCTCCCGAAATCGCGCCGCGAAACTGCGGCGAAAATTGTTCGGGTCGTATATCGTCGCGTGGTAACCTGGTCCGTGTCGACGACGCTGACGAGACAAGTGCATCCCCCGTGGAGAGACGACCGCGCGCCGCACCCCTGGGTTCCAATCTTTCTTCCGCGGTCTATCCACCTTCGTCCGGACACCTGTACGCACGAAGGCGATACACGCGAGAACGTTTCCTGCGGCCTGCACATATACAGGGAATCCCTGCACGGGATGACTATGTGTATTCTATGGCAAACGCCGACCCGGTTACGCCTCTTTCGAAAGTCCAGCTAATTCCCCGTGCTTTGTCGAGCATCTTTGAAATATGCCGCTGCGTTCATCGATCGCGTGATGCAATCCTGATTCGATCATCTGTTGTGTAAATTCCCGGTGTAAAATTATTTTTGGGATGGCCTTAGTCAAAAAGAGGCACCTGTAAGGTTAAAATAGGGCTTCCTTATTATTAACTTAGTAGGGCCCTATCAGGGCTTTCTAAGGTTTCGCTATTTTTAATCTGTAAAGCTCTGGTAAAGCCAACTTATAAGGGCCTCTTCGGGGTTTGATAAGGCTGCCTTTTTAAGAAATAGGCAGGCTTTGTTAATGAACATTTAGCAGAGCCCTATCGGTCATTTTAAGACTTCCTTATTATTAAACTTTATGCTGCACACAATTCAGGCCTTATTAAGGCATTTCGATCGGGACCCGATTAATTGCCCTTAAAAGATGCTTCATGCACTAATCGTTTCATTTCCTCATCAGGCCCCATTATAAATAGGGACAAATAATCAGGCCCTACTTACAGCCCTAAGATAATTTCTGCACGAGTCGACCTTCTATGAGAAGTTTAGTTTTGCGAAATCATCGTTTATTTGTCGAAGGGTGAGGGGTAAATAAATACTGAGAAACAGTCTCGATCGGTATTTGTTATTTTACTAGGTCATGTTTGGATTAATAACAAGTTTTCTTTATGTAGTACCTGCATACTTTACAGATTTAATCTCGTCTTTGTAGTCGAAGTTAACTGGACAAGTGCATCCCCCGTAGAGAGGCGACCTACTCTTTGGCATTACTCCCCCGGTTTGAATTTTCTTTTCACGCGATCCACCCCCTCCCGAATGACCATTCACACGTAGAGATACATAGAAGGACGTTTCCCATCTGAGGAATACCTGCGCGGGTACCTATTGTCGCGTATAAGTAAACGCAAACCTGTTCCGCTACATTCACATCGTTTGTGCAGAAGTCCCACTGCAGTTCCTGCACTTTGTCGGGCAGCTTTGAAGTTTCACCGCGTTTATAGCGCGTAAAACGGTTCCGATTTAGAAACTCGTTACGCGAATTTGTACTCTCACGCAGTTGGGAATTTCGTTTTCGAATTGGTTCATCTATTTTTGTACGTTAAAGCCGACCGATCGTCCTTGTTAATCTAACATTTCTTATATTCAAACGAACACAACGAACGTTAAAATTAAAACAAAGTATTTTAAACTAATACAAAGAATCAGTCAAGTTCAACATACAAAAACGGATTGACCGAATCGAATAATATTAAATTTCGAATTGTGTATGCGTATTACGTTATAGAAATTAAGAACGAAACAAAAATGTATAAGCTGAAAAGCATGAATCAAAAAAATCAAAACCACTCTGTTTGAAATCCCCCAACCGAAAGTCAAAAATATCAAGTTAAAAATTTTATGTTAACAATGACATTGTTCGAGTGTGTTATTTTATCTGAACACATCTATTTTAATCCTAGAATATCAAATTTTAGTGTATCATTAAAGCCAGATTTAATGCTTTTAATATGTCATTAATTTCTTACTGAGACAAAGTGATGAAGTATATTATGTTCATTGATCAGTTCAACATATCTCTTCTGTAAGTAACATATTTTTAGTTATCTTCGGCTGATAATATTAATCAAATTTATATAATAATTGTGTTAAAGCGACATATTTAAAAATGTTACTTTAATAATTCTGTAAAAATTACGCTCTTTTAGAGTAATTTTAATTTAAAATAACTGTCAAAATTATAATAATTCTGTTAAAATAACATTCTCATATGTAAATCTTTATATTAAATTCTTAACATTTTGCATAAGAAATTTTATAACTAAGGGTCTTTAGTTAAAAATAACACAACATTTTAGATTAACCTACGATAGTGTAGTCAAAGCTAAGAATGCATAAGTAACGAGACAATTTTAACTGCAACGGCGGATGCCACTGTCTCCCGTAATTTATTCAAAATGTACCTACATTTCGAACGAAGCGCAGACAAGCTCTTCGCGCACCCGCCACCCCTTTAATCGAGCCGTCTCGCCGCTGCTCGTAAATAAAGCTCTTCTTGAAGCCATTAACGAAGGTGGCGCATCGCTGTCAAGCACCTCGCGTTTACTGAAATTTCAAACTCGACGCGCAGCTACTTTTACCACGTACGCGGTGACGTGGCAATGGCAGGTTTTCGTATAGGACACCCGCGACGATGTTGCGACTCATAACAGTTTCGCGAATAAGAGCGGATACGTTCGCCTATCAGTTGAGCGCGGCGGCTATACGCCGCAACGCGCGTACTATACGCGTGCCAACGAGTGCTTAACCTCGCTTAGCTCTTGGCATCGCGCGTCGGGACGTTACGTCTGGCTAATGACGATGCCAACTCCCGAACGCGAGATGCATCGCGCTGCAGCCATCACACCTACCCTTGTCCTCGTTCGTTGAAATAGGCGCTCGGCTCTTCGGCCGGGAGTAGTGCCATTTCACGACGATGCACGAACGTTAGCTCGGTTTGAGACTCTCCGAGCTTCGAGTGCTCTTATCCAAGCCGCCGCGCGTCCTCTCCTCCCACCCCTCGATCCGACACTGCACTTATATGCAGGATACGTCTATACGGCGAAACGTTAATCCTGTACCGGTAGTAAAGATTTATCTGAGACCCCATGGAATATAGAGTGGTAAGACGAATAGGGTGCATTGAGGAAAATTATGTCTCAAAATGTAGCAATCAATTTCAAAAAGTATGGAGAAAAAACGCAAGGTAAGAAATATAGTGATAAGACAATTATGAATTCGATTAAACACTATACTGCTTTGTAAAAAAAATTATATTTTTAATATATATACTTTTAAATAACATTGTTTTTCAATACGTGATTATGAAATTGCCCTTATAAATTTCATAACGGAGTATATTACTTTTCATAATCACGTATTGGATAATAGCTTTATATAGAATTGTACTTATTAAATTTAATACAAATTCTTTTTAATGTGATAGAAATAAATTTTATACGTACAGAGTATTTAACCGAATTCGTAACTACACTATCACTAGATTTCTTACCTGGAATTTTTCCCCATACTTTCTGGGATTCATTGTTACATTTTAAAACATCATTTTTCTTAATGTGCTATGCTGGAAAAAAGTTTGCGATAAAATTTCTGCTACAATTATGGTAACCGGAAAAGGTGCCCGGTACTTTAAATAATTTTCTTCATTAATCACGTAATACAGTAGAATCCGCTGTAGCCAGGATTACCTCCTTATTTGTGCTGGACTAGCGGCTCTGTGTTCCAGGGTGATTTTTTAACAATAGAAAACGTGATACTACTTTTCCCATCACATTTATCATCAGCGGATAGTACAGATTAATCAAGAAGCCTCGTATCACCGCTCACTTCATAAAGCATCGTGCATAACACACCCCCGATATAACTTAAACTCGATAAACATCTATATATCTTCCGCTATGACTGCATACACGATGCAAACGGCAGCGCGAGCAAGTTCTTTAAAACCCTTAACTGCAGATATGCAAATGAAACGGAGTTAGCTCTCGACCAACTGGGTGCCCGCTCGACCGGGAGAGCGAGCCACCCCGTGTTTTGCATCGCGTCGAGACAACGAATTGCTTTGGCCGGGACGCTTAGCTTGGCGAATATTAACGGTAAATCTACTTTTAACTGCCGTAGATTTAAGCGAGTCGTCAGGAGCGGGATAGCGAGCTCGGAAGTGGCGGAAGGAGAGCGAGAGAGAAGCCGACGGAGAACCAAACAACCCCTTGGTAACCGAGTCTCTTCCAGTCGTTATACCGCCTCTCTCGCCCCGTCGCGCACCCCTTTTCGCCTCTCTTCTCCTGTAAATCGATTACCGGCTCGTTGATCTCGCTTTAACGAGTCCGAGAAAGCCGCGAGGTGGCGAGAATCGCGGCGCGAGTCCCATGCAATATTTATGCCGCGAGCGCGGCGGGGGTTGACGCGCGCGGAGAGAAGTGGGGCGGCGCTAAATGACCGGGAGTTTTTCGAAGGACATGGAAACGACGCGACGAGTCGATGGCGCCTAATTACGCGAGGCCCGCCTCATCGATCATATGTATGGAAGGGTTCACGTTGCTTCCCACCCTCCGCCGGCCCGCAACGCGAAATTTTATCCAACCAGGGCAACGAAACGGTTCGCTCGCTGTCGCTTTCGCTCACAATAAATTACCGCGGCGGATATTTCGCATCTCGCGAGAATTGCGCTCCCCCCGCGTGCTGTGCGTGGTGTGCAATTCGGGTCAGTGGGAGGTTGTTATTTGCAAAAGTCGTTCGCCGATCCGGGGCATCGAAAACTCGCTGTTATCAGGATTTAACCCAGATCCGCCGGATGTATGGGATGCCGGATAATCGAAGTATTAACGAGTCCTTGGAGTCGGTGGGGAATTCTGATTTGCAGCCCGTTGGTGTCAGTTTTCCTCTCAATTTTCCTCTAATTGCAAGAGTTCTATAAAGTTCTAAAGTTTCCGAACAATGACATAATTATACGGAAAATTATTACTATATAGATTCAAAAATTGTCTAATTACTACTTTTTTTGCAATTATTCTAACTCGCGTAGTCACGTAATTTATTCCGAAACCTACGTATCATATTACGTTTCCGAAACTAGAATCGACCGAGGGTACGACTCGAATTAATAAGAATGTTATTGATGTGAAACATATTATGCCGCGCTTCGGCGGTGAGAACGGCCGTGAAACGTCGCTGAAACGTCGTGAAACGTCGCTGGAATGGCTATACGCTTACTCGGGACGCATCGGCTCTCTCCGCCACGACTCGGTGGTCCCCTTTCACCGACTGCTAGCTTCCCCACTTACTACTTCACGCTCACTGTATTGGTGTACGAAGCAGTATTTACCCTCATTAATGAAAGCACGAGGATTGATTAATCATTGGTTAGCACGTTTAAAAATAACATTAAAAAAAATATAAAACAGGTTTTATAGAAAAATTGTTAGATGTGAAACATCGAAATTCTTCTTTGTAGAAAGTATGCGATAGGAAGGATGGACCACGCGTCCGTTTAAAGAACACGTGCGCCAGTGCGCATTTGTATTTAGGGGCCATCCATATATTACGTAAGACATTTTTGGCCTCTTTTTGACTCCCCCTCCCCTCAGTATAAGATACTGTAAGAATCCAGATGACCCCCCCCCCCCCCCCAAAGTCTTACATAAGACGTAACTTTTTTTAAGTCATTGTTGAGCTTGCCGTTTATACTGCTTTCAAATATCAAATAAATATTAGGAAGAGATTGACTATATTTCTCGAGACGGTCCTGCTAAACAATAGCATCATACATAATCAGAACGAGGATGCTGTACATAGGAGCTGTTTAAATAGACTCTTCATTATTCGCTATTCTCTAATCGTGTATCAACAGCATCTTTTATCCGAGTGGAAGCCCAACACGATTGATATAAAGTTTATAGTCTACTAGGGTATACTTCTTTATGCACTTCATCCTCGTTCTAACTCTTCGTATCAACGGAAAACATTAGAAAACATATATATTCACTCAGCTGAAGTAACTTCATTTTTAAACTTCGTTTAATAAAATATATTCTCAGTAGAGACATCCTGCTCCTCAACCCACTCGACGTCCTCCACTCCCGTTTCACTATCTCGGAAGAAGCACATAAGCTCCCGATCACGACGCAATGCCACTAGTGCAGGTCGCCTCTTCTCTGCTTGATCCTGGGTTTTGCACATTCTTTTGTCTATTGTTACTGCTTTATTTGATGCAAAGTACAGCGCTTCTTTCAATCTGTATTGAGTGATTTGATAGCATTTTTGGCTAGGAATTTCTCACGTAAGATGAGGTCTAGACCACCCCCCCCCCCCCATTATAAGACACTGTAAGAAATATTCACACCCCCCCTCTCCCTCAAACGTCTTACGTAATATATGGATGGCCCCTTATGACTATGATACTATTAAACGGTACGAACCATTGTGTCGAATTCCGTTTATCGCGAGACGGAACAGCGACTGATGGCAGAGTTAAGAGAGAGTAAACTAAATGCGCTTTTTGAATTAGACACAACGGTTCGTACCGTTTAATAGTATCACAGTCATAAGTACAAATGCGCACTGGCGCACGTGTTCTTTCGACGGACGCGTGGTTCATCTTTCCTATCGCATACTTTCTACAAAGAAGAATTTCGATGTTTCACATCTAACAATTTTTCTATAAAAACTATTTTATATTTTAATAAATGCGTGGACAAAACCGTATCGCCAAAAACCTCGGCGACCTTGGGACCCGATGCGCGAAGCCAGGTACTTACCCCCCGGGGGTTGGGGAGCAAAGCTAGTTTTGAATTTGGATATGTTGCTATTTTAAAAAAGACTCCATCTAACTCGCGATCGGAGATTCCTACCGAGGTCCGCCGACACGCACACGCACACGCCCATCCAGAGCCAACCGCCACTTTCCACATAGGCTACCACTATTCGGTCGGTATCGCTTCGCCTGCATCCAGCAGCCGTTACTGGGGGGGGAGGGGGGGGATACTGTGGTGGCCCAACACCAGGTGGCGCCGAACCCTTTCCGCTCTCGGTGGTCCGACAACGGCGCAGTTACTATATAAGAACGTAACTGCCCGTCCCTCACGGAGGACTACGGAGCGTCTAAATCAGGAGTCGGCCTCGCCTTACTGACGAGTTCACAGGCCGACTCCGGGACGAAGCGCTCCGCCACGAGATAGCGACCTCAGGTTTCCTTTGCCTCCTCCTTCTTTTTTCAATCGTTCCAGTGGTTCTAATATAGTATTTATCATAACAATATATATATATATATATATGGCCGCCATGGTGTCCCGAATCTGTGAGTAGTAATGTTGGAAATAATTTTGCATATTTATATATAAAAAGAGAGAATTGACTTCATAATTTTCATTTTATTTATGTCAAGAAAATTCTAGTACCCCTGTCTACAGTTTTGGTCTATAGTTAATTTTTCAGTGACAGAAGAACAAAGAAGTATTATTCGCCCGAAACACGGCAATTCGTTCCCTCTTGGCGTACTTATGTATATGTGTACGTCGATACACGTTCGCGATTAATCGAATTCGCAAACGTAGAAAACTCCACGCTCGACATCCACGCCAGCCGGGTCGCGAAAATGTCCAGGTCGGGACGCCGAACACGCGCGATGCCTCAGAAAGTCGACACGCTCAACGAGGCCGTCGGCGCGCAAACATTAGCCGGTAAAAGTCGATAATCGATCAACCCCCGATGGCGTTTAACGAGTTTAAAGGGATTATCGTCGCTGAGTCGGTCCGCCGTACGATCTCGCGCTTCGTTCGCCGCGCTTTTTATTACATTTCGTCCTCGACTTCCCGCATAAACGGAAGCGGTGCTGCGCTTCCGCTGGAAAAATAAAACTTGTCGATAATGTAGCTCGCGCGTGGGTTGGATCGTTAACTTTAAAAACAGACACAATTACTGGACGGAAGCGAGGATTTATAGAGATATGGTTAAATGTAGGGAACTTTATCCTCACTGTGTAAAAAAAATTATACTTTTAATATATACTTTTATAAAAAGCTTTTTTCCAATACACGTAGTTATGAAAATTAATAAACTCACTTGTAAAATTTGTATGAAATATTTGTTGAACTTAATATGCACATTGGATAAAAGCTTCATATACAATTATATTAATCCTTTGTGGTCATTAGGAATCCACTTGACCCAGGCTTCAATTTTAAAGCAGACTCTACTTCTTTTTTTACACACTGAGAAAAATAAGTTACGAATCCAAGTAAATGGTTTTCTTGGCACTCTTCATGTCAACGGTTTATTTGAGTCAAGTAATATTCGCTTGAATTAAAGAAAATTGACTAAATTCTAGCAAATATTATTTGAGTCAAGTAAACCATCGACATAAATAGTGCCAAGGAAACCGTTTACTTAGATTTGTCATTTATTTTTCTCAGTACAGTCATAACTAGATGCTCATCAGATTTTGGAATAAATGTAATAGCCTTTTCTTGAAACTCGTACCACGAACCTTCTTCGGACTTCGGACTTCGGAAAAAATCATTTTTAAAGCGTGCACTATAAAACTATTCATTACTTCGGAGTACCATATCTTTTATAAGAATCATCTGTAGACTTTATTAAGAAAACTCAAAAGATAAAAAAGTTATGACACTTTTAGTGAAACAGCTCATTCTTCACGCGCTTACGTATTCACGATCGTTTTTGAATATGTCATCATTTCATTTCTTACGTTGATACGTTGATTCTACAATCTTCGAAAAATTGTTCATAACTTGTCGATCTAAATTGGACGGATGTTGTTCATGTGACTGTTATTTAAAAATCTGTTGGGTCCATTTAACCCATTTGTGACCATCGCGGAACTATACGGACGTTTGACCACGAAGGGTTAAGCTTAATAAATAAATATATTTACAGTGCTATTTTGACTAATTATTTCATGGATGCCACGTCGAATACCATCTGCAGCCTTTATTAGCCACGCACGAAGTTCTGGTACCGCCGTGAAACGCAGAACAACTATGCGTAGTAGAATCTGCCGGCCGATGCAATCGCGACTGCTCACGCGCGCACATATACGTTACGTAGCCCCATTGCACACGTGGTCGACCGTGCGGTATCTACGAGCGAAAGACGCACAGCACGCGCCGTCATTAATTGGATTCCCAGTTCGCAATCCCCGGTATGCTCGCTGCGGTTTCTGGTCGCTCAATTAAACCGACGATGTCCCATACAAACGGGCTATCGATACCGCGACCGTAAAACCGATCTCACCGCGAGACTCACTCCTATACGTCGCGTCGGCTGGAAGAATAGGGGCTACCATCGCGCGCTCGTAAATCTCATCCGCAGAGTGCACTTTGCAACGATTTCTCGCTCGACGTCAGAGAAGGTTGCCGGGGTGGGGCTGAAAAACTCGTGGAAAATCTGTATGACGAGAGGGGAAAAAATTGCTCTTTCTCCGTTATATTTCCGGTAATTTTTCCGATTTTTAAACAAAATTGGAATTTTCCCGAATAAATTAATTAACGGGAAATTAACGTCTATATTAAGCGAACGTAAAGTATTCTGGACTACGACTAGCGTCTCCTTTTGCATAAATGTGGAACTTCATTTTATAACTAGAGTTGATTTCATTATTTTCGCCGCGATTGAAACGAAAATCATAAAATGTGTGCACTCTTTTCATATATAAATAGATCGGAATTATTTCCTGAAATCATAACCACCACATGAAAGGATAATAAAATTGGAAAGTACCTAATATAAAATTTCTGCTAACAGACAATCCGGTATACGACGGCGGCCATGTTGTTATAATAACAATATTTTTAATAATTCGAGTCGTAGCCTGAGCCGATTGTATTTCAGGAAATTTAGTATGGTGCGTAGATTTCGAAAAAAGATTGTTTGATAATTAGAAAATGGATAATCGCGGAAAAGCAGGTGAAAAATGTTTTCCAAATATAGTGATAATTTTCCGTAAACATAATTGGTTAACAAATTTGAAACTGTATTTGACTCTTGCAATTGGAGGAAAGCTGGCTTCAAAAAACTAGAAATCTCAATTCACTGCTAACTCCCAGGTCCGCTTAATTGTTTCCTTGTCTTGTTATTCTTTTCCGCGTTACTGTATCGACTGTGGTGTCAAGGTAATGTCATTATCGAGTTCCATTTCCAAACTTATACAGTGCGAGGTATGATAGATATTATTACGGCGAGAAGAAAGCTGTAACGAGAGTCGGTCGAAAGGTGGCGTGACAGTATTAATCATAAAGAAAGAAGAAGAGCACGGAAGTCGTATAGAGGGGGCGAAGACCGAACACTACGGCAGCGCGAGCCGCAATCAGGAACGAAATTAGAAGGGTCTTATTAGCTTTGTGAAATATTAACTCGACCGTGTCCACAAATTAACTTCCAGCGGCGTTTGCATAAAATTACCTGGAGAAGAGCGGGAGGCCTATAGTATAACTCGAGACTTTCGGTCATGGCAACTTCCTCCCTCTCGTTGCTTTTCTTCCGCCACCTTCGGCTCTTTCCTCCTCCTCCTCCTCCTCCTCTTCCTCTTCCTCTGCGCCACTACACAGAGGGAGGAGAAAGATAGACCCAATTCTCACACCGGGAGAGTTTTGAATTCCGGCCAACGGTACTCGACAAAATGTAATTATATTGCCGCAGAAAAATGTCCCTAATTGCCGAATTCGCCGAGTGCGAGCGCGGAACGCTAATGCGCTACTGCTCGTCGCGCGCTGTCGTTTCCGAAAGCTATTTCGAGGAGGCAGGCGGCCTCGCTCGCGCTATTCCTACGGAATTAGCGGTTAAACGCGTTACATATCGGTGCTATGGCGCCACGAGAAAAGCTCATGCCAATTTCTAAATTCTTCCCGATATATTTCCAGTGGCTGCGCAATTATACTACCAGGTAGTAGTGTAAAAAAGTAGGGTAAAAATCCCGCAAATTTGAACGCAATCTTGAAATGCAGTGAAGATATGTAGATATACAATCAAGAGTAGCGTTTCGTGGTAAAAAGATAGATGAACATTTTTTAATTAAATTTGTTGTCGATATTTCTCATTATTTTGATGATAATCGATTTCGAATTTTCACTTCAATCGGAACGTTTATTCCATTATCCTATTCCTTCGATTTCATTTTCGTAATATATTAAACTGAGATAAATAGTTGCAAGTGTCAAGAAAATACACTGAAAAAAAATAGTAGATTCGGCTAAATTGACGATTACGGGCGGGAGAACGCCGATCAAATTACTTGACTTTAGTAATTTGATTATAATGATTAAAAAATGTTTGACGAAAACAAGCTGTAGTCAATTCTAACTAATTATTATTAGTTCAAGTACCTAAATCTGCGTCTCATCCGCGTATCACATTTGTTTTCTCAATGCATGCCTTGAATCAAAAATAAATATATAGTCTTACAAATGTTTAAGAATATAGATTCTTGGTCGAAGACTTTTATTGCAATAAGAAATTCTTTCTGCGCCAAAAAAAACAAATCTAGCTTAGCAAATATTTTCTTGCGCGAAGAAAACCATAGCTTGATCCTGGAATCATATCATGCTTCCGATTGAAGAATAGATATTTTCGTTATAAGGGCGTGAAGCGCCGTTTTTAACGAGTGCGGCAATCACACGAGTTAAAACGACGCGAAACGCCCTTATAACGAATTCTATTTTTTGTCACTAAGTGTCAAATACGAGGTTGATGGGGTTGAGGACGCCCGTGAAATCGAGTTTTACGCACTGAGTGACGAAAAACATTTTTTTGGCACCAAAAATTATTTCTCTCAGTGTACGATAGGTCATTTTTCTTATAATACTAGACCATTTGCACGTGCAAGCGCGCGCCTAAAGTGTATTTCATAACGACATTTACATTTACTTCAACACTAATTTTATCAAATTGAATTTCCCCGCTTTAACTATCGAATACTATATCGAATATCGATTATCAACTAACAAATGGGGATAGGTGACCACGATTTTCAATTATCGATATCGATTATCAACCAACCAATGGTGATAGGTGACCACGACTTTCGATTATATCATGCTGGATTTTATTAGACAGGATAATCAAGTTTATAACTTCGCTTAGTCCTTCGAGTCAACTTCGCCGTTCACTCGAGTAAGACGTTCGCCAAACCCCAAGAAAAGTATAGCAATTTCCGAGATTCGCTTTTACGCGGGAAAGGGAAAATCGGTAAAACCGAACGAGCCGCCGGGCTGCGCGACGATTTCCCAGGTGCAATACTTTCGCAATCGAGGGAGAAAGGGTTCGAAGTACTGTCGGTGAATACGTCTAAGGACGGCCGTTGGAGGGAAACTATACCCCACCGAGAGAGAGAAGGAAAGGAGTCCGCGCGCTGTGTCGCTTCTGTTTTATAGGAATAGTCGGGGCTAAGGTTTACGACCGTCGTTATGCTGCCGCTGCTGCTGCTGCTACTGCTGCTGCTGCTGCTGCTGCTGCTGCTGCTGCTACTGCACCAGCAGCAGCGACGTCACTTGGCCGAAACTATTCCCGCGTAATTCCTCAGAACGTTTTACGCGGATGCGATTACGTATTTGGATATAAATCGCGTTATTATTCCGAGCGACAGAGATCGAAATAGTTTGATTTTTGGAATCCTCACACTGCTTTCGTTGGGAGCAGTCGAACCGTTTTCCGAAAACGAACGGCACACGGTTGGCGCATTTCCTCATCCTGCCACCCCTTCGAGAACTACCCTTCCGACGTTCCCCGCAACTCCCTCGTCTCAGTTACGTAACGAGTCTCGCGGTTTTATTGGTTCCGGTATTTGCATCGCCGTCGGTTTTATTAGGAATCCTAGAAACCAGGAGAGGAAGAGATCCGCGAGCGCGCGCGCCGCGTTTTCCTCCTAGCGGACGATGAGAAAACAGCTACCTCTCCTAATGCCTCTATTAAAATGCAATCCCACATTTCGCCTCACCCGCTCGCGCGCGACTCTCCTTTTATTCATTAAATAACCGTCGCTCCTTTCTGTCCCGCCACTTCCGCGCGCCCGGAAGAACTTTTAAATAGCTCTTTAGGCGAGTGTAATTGGCGCGCCTCCGGCATAATTAAAAGAGACTCGCAGGATTTGGAAATGCGCGCTCCCCGGCTAGGTCCTTATCGTTCGCTTTTTCTTCGGCTTCTTTCCATTTGTCGGTCGCGTATAGAATACTCAGCTGTGGCATTATCGGTAATTTGTACTTCGGAGGTTCTCGAGTGGCTATTGTAGTCCTGCGTGGAGGACTAAATTGTTATCGGGGGAAATAACGAAGGCTCGTTACGGGAGACGAATCATCGCAGTGCACTTAAAATGGTTCGTTGAATTGCATATCGGTACATATCTTGTAGAACACTGAGAGAAATAATTGCTGGTATTAAACAATATTTTCTTCAATCAAAAACATGATATAATTTCGGGATCAAGCCATGGTTTTCTTCATGCAAAGAAATATTGTCTGGGCTTGAATAATTGTTGTTTTGCGCCGAAAGAATTTTGTTGTTCCTACGACGGTATGCTTGAATCAAGAATATATCGTCGCCTTAGAGCAGAACTATACCAAGTCCAACATTTACAAATGTGACTTGGTATAGTTCTGCTCTAAGGCGACGATATATTCTTCGATCAAGAATCTGTACCCTTAAAAATTTATAAAATAATATGTTTTTGGTCGAAAAAACATTTGTTTGACACTAGCAATTATTTCTCTCAATGCAGTTTACTTTGGATGATTTCCTCTGAATACGATGGTAATAAGACTCGGTAGATCGTTAGAATATATCGAAATTCCTAAAAATATTGGAATTCGATGGAACCGTTCGCACGATTTGGAAACGCGCGTGCCGACCCTTTGGTATATAACACCCTCCCTCCTTTTCATTTCCGCGGAAGCTACTTCTCGATCGTTACCGCATAATTTATGGTTCCAAACTCCCGCTGTGGAACCCATGAAAAAAGAAATCTCGTAACCGGGAAACGAAGGCTGCACGGATCGTCGCGATTACCGCGCGCGAATGCGAAACTAAAGCGCGGTACGTACGGCTATCGACGAGCCTGAGCGATTTATAACTCACGAGTCTTCGAACCGAAGTTCTTAATACGTCCGCGATCGGAGCTGTTATCGAACGATTGTAACAGAATTCATATTAGCGTCGTGATCGAGAGCGTGAGCTCCATCCCGCGCCACGCGGAAGTGCATATAGGCCATCTCCAGTACAGTCACGTACAAAACTTCCATCATTTTCGACCGCTTTGTATTAAAAAAATGATTGAGTTTCACCAACGAAGCTATAGAGGAGTCACGATATTATTTTCACATTCGAAACCACCGATTCGATAATGCATGGAAAAAATGCAAAATAATGCATAAGTCGACCCTGTACAGAATTACATGCATATCATAGGAGTTGGGAATTGCGGATACACCGTTGAAATATTATATTGGAATCAGTCCACATATATTTTTTTCGTTAAAATCAAGCGATTCTCTCTGTTAACCAATACGATAAATGTTAGAATTAACAAAAAAACATGTTAAAATAAAGAGAAAAAATGTTAAGATCAACACAAAGAATATTAAATTAAAACAGAGTATTAAAATAAACACAAGCAATGTTAAATTAGCACAAAGTATCGATTGATTTTAAAATACAATAACGCTGGAACGATCCCACTACAAAATTTCCAACTATACATGAATGTACCTTAATAAATTTCGAATGACACGCTGCCGGATATAGCATTCATTATTTCATACGAGATTTTCACGAATTATTAGTCAAATAAACGTACCCACGAAATATTCGCCTTTGTCCAGCCGTCCCCGTGAACGCGAACGAAGGTATAATCTAAAAGTTACACCAATACACGATCCGGAACATTTGCTACATCGGAGTTGGGCGAATCGTTTCGAGCTCGCCCTTTGTGTACGGACTGAAGAAAACTTTTGACCCCCCGACCATATCCCGCGGACCGAAGTACACGCGCACGCCCGTGTTACTCGAGGTGTGTGAACGAGCGATAGGATAGACGAGGCGCGTGTAGTAATATCATGCATTCCTACCGGCCCTTCGCTTACTAACGTGAACCCCACCCACCACCGTATATACCCGCTCCATTACGCGCACTGATTATTCTCCGTTGTCCACCTGTAAACAGAATATCGATAGAGTTAGGTACCCCGAGCTCTGTACGAAGCATCTCATCCGATCGACCGTCAGGCATCGTCCAGGAGTTCGGCACTCTCGCCCCTGTTTGTTCGCAGCGGGTAGGTACGTATCGCTAATGAGAAGGGCACCTGCCATGAGCGAATGCGCGAGTAGACACAGCCAAGCGGGAGCTGAACGATCGAGCAATGGCACAGAGAGAAGCCGGAGGCCTATGCCCACAGCTAATATTATTATTGTGTCGGGCCCCGAAGAGCAAACGCTCGCGAGTAGGTACAATCAGGGCAATCAGCATGATTGGCGGTCGCATAGAGGGGAGGGGACAGTATGTATATATATACCGCCGGGGGGGGGGGGGCAGTAACTCTATACCGACTGTATATATCGGTATATACTTAGCTTTTAGCCTTCCGCGATTCGACCTGGTGCATCCGTGGCTCAAATTCGAGCGGGTCTCGTTACTCGCGTTTCGGAATCCACGCAGGGGAGGAATTGCATTGGATGTTTTTTTAATAGGCGGTGGAGCTAGATTTTAACGTCGCTTCTCGGTATAGAGTTACCGCGATTGGAAAACGAGTACCGCGGTGGAAGGGATTGGGTGTTGTTAAATTTGGGAAACCGTGAGCGGATTTGATCTCGATAGAGTCTCGCGTTGACAATGGACCGCTCCTACGAGCCGAGATACAGACGCGTGACGGTAAATTGCATCGAAGGAAACAAACGCAAACACCGTCGTAATAGAAGCCCTTCTCCGAAAACAGTAGCTAGTGGTACACGTGAAATAGGTAGATCCAGGCGTACCCAAATACGAGTGTCAATCCGTCGCAGTGGTTTCTCGTCCTTGTCGAAGGACGTCGAAAATCGATCCTCGCGTTGCGTCACGAGGGATTTCATCGATCGCCTCGCCTTGTGAAGTTTCTCATCAACTCGCGACGTGCTTAACCACGGTGTCCAGCAGTCAGGAAATTCTGGACAACCTGGAATTGTTAGGAATTATGTGGGTCGAGAAAAATAAAGAATTTTCTGGAATTTTTCGAAAATACTCAAATCCCACAAATGCATAACTTGATTTCTAGTCTGTTAAAATTTTTTTAAGAATTTATAGATATACCTACAAATCTCATAAAAAAAAAGAGTGTTCTGTACTTGTATATGTATGCATCTAAATTATTTCTTGTTCTGAAGAAAGCCATTAAATGATAATATGATTTGACAAAATTAAATTATTTGAATGTTTAGTTCTCAGTTTTCGTAACCCGTTTTATGAATATTAGTTAATTTGTTTATTCGACGAAAAATGATTGATACGTAACACTTTACGTTAGATCTATACCTACCAATAGAGGTCAGGGAAATTTGGCTATTTCAGACTGGGAAACCTGAAAAAAAGTCGGGGGATTTCTTTTTCACATTTTGACCGTCACCGATAAAGGTCGATTTACACATATCCAATCTGGTTCACGCCCAAAGCCGTCCGACATCGACCAACGAACTGACAGAAAAAATGGTTCATAAAATTTCTAAGAACTGCCTGAGTCTGATCGGATGGCATGGAGACAAAAAGATGTAAATACTTCCATACACGTCTAATGAACCATTTTTCTGTCATTTTCGCCGGACGCCGTCGGGCATAAAACGGATCGGATATGTGCAAATCGACTCTAACCCAGCATCCATGACAGGATTGTCTCGCGTGGCCACTGCATATCGAACGCTGCTATTATTATTTATTTTCCACAGCGATATGTACACTTTCATGCAACGTCATCGACCGTGCAGACAATGGCGAACGACGGGAATCGCTTCCGAAAACCATCGCAGTAAAATATAAAGTTCCCTCGGCCACATACAGTCGCGGACGGACGCGACTGTGTCGCGCGCTGTCCTACATTGCATTATGCATCGCCGTTTTGTCGAGCGAGTTAAACCGCGGAGCGCCGCGAATACATTCGGTTCGGTAATACTCCTCGGTTCGTTTCCCCGCTATCGCCCTTCCTCTCGCCCTCCCGTACACCCGCCGCGCGTATATCTATCTCCGGGTATCCACCGCGGCGCGGGGATGTCCCGCGTATACATAGTTTGGCTCATGGACAAAACGGGATAGCTAAACGAGGAGGAGCGAGCGCGGGTTAGCGGGTATAACCTTCTCCGCGTTCGTGCGTCGCGTCGGCTTCGGACGCATATAGGTGCCGGCGTACCTACTGGCCTGGAAGCACCGATAACCACGTGACGTGCTCGACGCTCCAATTCTAAATGGGTACCCTCTCTCTCTCCCGAGTAGCACAAGATGGTGATTTTCAAAAAGTCTTCTGAACTTAATACAAATTGTGTACTTAATGTCAGTCCAGAAGACAACTTATTTTTCGGATATTTTAAAGATATCTTAAAGATATCCAAAATATAAGTTACCTTCCGGATGAACATCAGATAGAGGGGGTTTCCCTAGCGCCGGATAGAACTTATTCGGTACTGGACACTATAGTAATATCTTTCAAAATAAGCGTGACGAAATCAAAGTACATAGGTATGCATGCTGATACCCCATGATTAAACAATTCGAGATACGGAATGTCAGTTAATAGTGACGTTATTTTCGTGAAGGAGAACCTTTTCTTTATCTTTGGACTCGGACATTGATGTACGTGGTTAACTTGACTGCGTTGTAATTTCAACAGGTTCGCAAGTAAATGCTGTTCTATTGTTCATTCTTAACAAAATTATAAGTCTTTTTTGTTTTTTATATTTATAGTATCATTTTTAAGTTTTAGTTTGATAGAAATTTTATATTAAGGTAAGTCCTGGATAGTTCGACCACTTTTTTTTGAGGTACTGTAGTACATATCTTTTTCCATAAATGTATGCTTTCATAAATATTAAAATCCCATTAAGAGAACAATTCTATACAAGTATTTATTAGAAAGTTGCATGAAAACATATGCATAATGCAGTTGCAACTAATAATAAATATGAAACTGTGGCTCAACTAACCCTTAATAGCTGGGTTAGTTGAACCACTTCATTAGGGTGAGACCAACTAGAGGGTTAACATGAAATTAAAGTAACAAAACTTCGTTTTGTCACACTTAGGTAGACTAACAAGCTCATAACATATTAATATAAATGAAATTCTCACCTTTTCAGATTACTAAACGTGCGTTCCAAATTTAATGGTAAAAAAAATTAGTTGGACGAAAATATTGTTCTCAGTATCACGCGCGTGTTGTGTCTTTGTAAAAATGACCGCGAGTTGCCGTTGTGACTTCGCAGAACCAACTAAACGTCGTGACGGCATTTCTACCAAATATGGATGTTTCGTATTGAATCTATAGGTACTGGTCAAACTAACCCGCTGGTCGAACTATCCCGGACTTACCCTATATTTTAAATAGCTTTTTGAAAACCGCGATCCTCTCATACTTAGGCTCCTCTCGTATGTGCACTCTACCGCCAATTTCGGCTGTACGAGACGCAAACGGAGAGTCGAAAAATTTACAGGGGAAAGAAATCGGGGACTCGCAGCTCAAACGACTCTTCCGAATGACCCCCGCATATCCGGCACCCGCCATCGGTCAACCGAGGGAACGAATCGGCTCGGACACGGGCGCGAATTTTCAATGCGATTAACGCCTCCGCCGAGTTTTCCCTTCACAATGCGACCCGAAATTATGTACGGTGTTCGACGGTCCCGCAGGATGCAACTGTCGGTGGCGCGGGAGAAGAGGAGGAAAGCTCCTCGAGAGGGTCTTTCTGATGGATCGGCTGGATGCTGGATACCTACCGCCGCGAACCGTTGTTGGGGTGTTAAGGTAAACGAGGTATCCGTAGGACCTCCTGGCGAGAAGGGACTTCCTCCGGTCGTGGCATTTCCTACCGCGCGCGCGAGTTATCTAATCCGACTATTAAATTAAAATCTCCGAGAGAGATACGAGCGTTCGTTAGTGAAATCGTCATCGATAATACGACCATGGGAAGGTTCCGGGGAGACGAGTGGCGCGTCCGAGTGCATCCGGTATAATCTCGGTTTCGGATCTTCACGCATTTCTCTTCCTCTGAGGATTTCCCTTCGTTTTCTCCATGGCATCCATCTTCCGAGCGCCGAGAAATTGGATAGGGAGATCGATTCTTTTTTTTTCGTCACCGGATTCGTTCCTGAATTATTGCACCGCGTGACTTGGTACACGCTCATGGGTTTGCTGTTTGTAATGGAATCTTTTTCGTGGGACTATCTTCGTTTCCCTCGAATCATTTCAAGAGAATATGAAGTCTGAACAAATTTTCCTGTGTTACGTACAATATCATACCTACATTTGCAAATTTTGTGTTGAAATCGATTCAGCCATTTTTACATGTTAATTTAACATTCTGTGTGTTAACTTTAATATCATTCGAATTTCATTTTAACAGAAAAAAATTGTGGATTAATACGAAAAATCGGTTGATTTTGATTCTACGCTAAAATATTTGAACCAATTTAAATACAGAACTTCAAACTGTACCCTCTTTGTTTCTCTTTGCAAGGAAAAAAGAAACAAGAATAAAACTCAAGAAACCGTAATTACGTTTCACATAAATATTCCTAAGCGGAAAAGTTGTATGTTGTTTATATATAGTCACATACAGGGTCTTCCACTCAGGGTACATGCAACAAATTTTTTATATCAGGTATTGTTTACGAGGTGTGAGAATCACCTCCACTTTTTCATACGAAACTTAATATTTTATTCTCATAAAAGTTATAGAGTTTATCGAGCTTGATAAGAAATGTATAGGATTAAATGCCCATCCATTGAATGGTTCCTGAGATATGTAAACAATACATGATATCCAAAATTGGTTGCATGTGTCATATGTCCTCCTCGACACCAAACAATTTTTATTAGAAATACTTGTTCGTGAAACGGCTAATAACGGAAATAAGCAGCGTGACTCTCCTGAATGGAACACTCCGTATAGATTTAGTCCTATATGGATTATATATGATTTTTATAAAAACTATATATGGACTATACATATATGAATCATTTGAATATTTTAAATTGTATAATCCATATATAGTCTGTATATGGTTTACATAGAAATTATGGTATATGTAATCCATGTACGACCAAATCCATAGATGGATTCTACAAGGTGTAATGGCTAATGGTGTTTAAACAGGAGGAGCCTAATTCCGTTCAGAGTTAATACACTGCAGTGTCATGACCAATGACATAACTTCCTATGATCCCCGTTCCTCGGAACCCATTCGGCTGTCAATCCGTTGCTAAAGTGAGGAAACCCTAGGAAGTCATACCATTGTGGTCAGTATATAAACTCTGTTTCAGTCCTCCCGACCATTACTTTCCGCGCATAATCCACGTTGAACTTTTCCGCCTGGGTTACTTTAACAATAATTTATTTCCAACTGTACACTCTCCGTTGCCTCGCGGGAAAAAAAAAGAATGCACCTCTCCCCAGGGATTACGCGATCGTACGATAATCATTTCCCTCGTTAGCATCGAGAGCTACATATACGCCCATCATCAATTATCGCTGCGCGCACGGCGGACCGCGTAACGGAGAATCACTTGCGTTGCACAACCGCGGGCCTCGAGTGTCAAGGCGCGAAAGGTAATTCCCCCTCGGAATCAGATAAGCCCTCCTCCGGACAGCCTCTCTTCCCTCCCGCGTAGGCGCGGTCATAAATCGACCAACTGGAGTTTCCCGCGACACCCGTTACATCGCGTCCAGTACCTATAGGTACTCTTTGCGTACACAGCCCGGCCCACCTACCGTGCGAATCCTCGCAGGTGTTAAGCAGATAGCATCGTGACTCTTTCGCGGGGAGAAATATACATATATGTATGTATAACGCCAGCCCGCAGCATCGCGTCCGAGGAAGCGTTTAATCCGGAGGCTCTCGCCAGGTTCGAATCAAAGGTAGGAGGAATACGTGAAATCCGCGAAAATTAGGCCCTCCGCCCACGAGGCTACTCAAAAGAAACTGGAACTGGTAAGTAACTGGAATCACTAGCAACTAGTCGCCTTGGTTTCGCACACGAAGCAACGCGAGAGTGACGTGATTTCGACCGGTCGGTACGCAATGACCAATGTTTGCAGTTTCGTTTCATATCCGTGTGAGCCCACGAGGCTACTGAGAAGCGACGCGATTGGAACCCAAATCGCCAACGAGTCGCGTGCAAGTTTCCGCCAATGCATTTAAATAGAAGTCCGCTCACGACGCAACTGCAAAGTGATTAGTTTGTGATGCGTTGGCAATTGGTTTCTAGCGACTCGTCCTGCTGGTCGCCAAGTGATTAGAGTTGCCGAGTTGCCGACGTTTTTGTGCGTGGTAGATTTAGTAAAACAAGCTCACGGATACGAAACGAAACTGCAGACATTTTGGTCATTGCGTACCGACCGGTTGAAATCACGTCACTTTCGCGTTGCTTCGTATGCGAAACCAAGGCGACTAGTTGCTAGTGATTCCAGTTTCAGTTTCTTTTGAGTAGCCTCGTGGGCGGAGGGCCTAATCACTTGGCGACCAGCAGGACGAGTCGCTAGAAACCAATTGCCAACGCATCACAAACTAATCACTTTGCAGTTGCGTCGTGAGCGGACTTCTATTTAATGCATTGGCGGAAACTTGCACGCGACTCGTTGGCGATTTGGGTTCCAATCGCGTCGCTTCTCAGTAGCCTCGTGGGCGGAAGGCGTTTTGGCGCTGCCCCGTCGATCGCTCCGGTACTCGCGTCGGGCACCACGTGTACGCCGACGAGAGGAAAGAATCCGAACTCCGAACCGAGCATCTCGGAGCGGACCGCCCGTCGTGCCCCGGTTGCGGGGCAATCTGGTCCCGACAAATTAGTATCTTGTAGGGCGTTAAGAGTCCCCCGAGAGTCGTTTACGGTTCAGATGGCCCGGATGCCGCGCGCGCGCGCCGCGAGTGTACCTGCGCGGCGCGGTACCCATCCGAAGGAACATACTCTCCGACGACGACGCCTTCGCGCGGTCCACGAAGCTGCGCAACGCGGCCGCTCGAATCGTTCTCGATTTAAGTCCAGCCACGTTTCAACAATAACGACAGATTTAGATTTCCAGCAGAGATTTTTGGATCTCCCTCGAATTCATCCGTCGGTCGCGTCCCTGGGAGAAAAAGAAACAGTTACACAACGACGGGAATTTATTTTGGGGCCCCCCTCGGATGTGTACGTACGTAATCCTGCGAAAAGTCCTGGTAAAATATTCCAGATCGCCGGATCCGATATACACTGCGTAAATAACAGTCGTCGCCGGGCTCCATCGAAATGCTCCAGTCGCGAGGAACTGACCCGCTGTCAATCTCGGGGCCGGTTTTTCGCAAATCCCGCCATTGTCGCCGTTAAACGCTCGGATAAGTATATATGAGGAGTTGAATAGGCGGGGCCCAGTTTACATAACCCGGCATCTGTCACAACTGTTTATATCCCCGGATCCAGATTCGATCCTAAGACGGTCTTAAGCGAACTTTGTGGACCGGCGAGCGAACAATGTGGCTTTTACCCCTCACGCTCGAGTGCCATGGATCCGCAAACACAAGGCGACGAATTCACGGTGTACCTGCTCAGCCGATGTCTCTGCCGTGCGTAATGATCGTTCGTAGGTAGGGGGACGTCGCTTTATCGTATCACAGCCTAAATCGTACCAGTACTGATTATTTTATGAAATAGAGGTTTTTTTTTAACGGTGGTACGATATAGCAAACTCTCCCCTATGTATCCAGGCTGGAAAAGTTTTATATATACCTATATCTAATATTTTTATATGATCTATATTTGAATTTGATCATATATGAATTATATATTATTTCTGTATTAACTATATACGGACTGTATGTGGATTATACGAACATTAAAAAAGACAAATATAGTCCTTACGTGTGTGGTTAATATAGAAATAATATATAATTTATGTATGACCAAATCCACTGGATCGTGTAGAAAATATACAGAACTTTTCCGCCTTGGTACCGCAGCGTAGTTTCATCTTGTTGACACGGACACATTGTTTAACGGGATTCTATCGATGCTATCATCGTTAATTCTATAATTAACAGTGATTTTTTCAAATTCGGTAAATCGATAGATATAAATGTTGGACCATTCAGTTAAAGATTTGTGACGATTCACCACCTTGTAAGAGAATTACGAAATAAATATATAGATGAGGAGAATCATCATGAAATTGAACTAAAGAGTCCAAAAACTTACATCTCTATATATCAATTCAGAAATAAATAGACCAATGTGCTGCTTCTCATAAGATTCTATGTTAAATGGACATTCATTTTATTTTTTATATATCATACAAGTTAATGAATCATCACAATAATTGTGAATAATCTTAACATTTATATTATCGATATATAACGTCTGAGTAACATATGACACGTTGCGCTAATTATGTAACTCGTAAGAGTACTCAACGCGATTTATTTATAACAATTAAGATTAAGTAACACATGTAACAGATAAATACTTATTAGCTAGTAGACAAAAAAATATTTCAACCAAGAACATCGTGACTTTAACCATTTTTACGAATACAGATTCTTGATTCAAGAATATCGTTTGTCGGGACAAAAAATGTTTCCCGTGTAAAAAAAACAATTATCTGAGTTTATTAAATACTTTCTCGTACCAAGAAAACCATGGTTTGATTCTGCACTGTGAACAGCATTTATATTTTTAATATACTTTTTATATGAAGCTCTTTTCTAAAACATATGGAATTATAAAAATTTATATATTTTCTTATGAAATCGTCTTAATAAATTTCATAACAGAGTATATTAATTTTCATGATCAACATATTGAATAAAATCTTCATTTTATCCCTCTAAGGACGACGACTACATTTTCGTTACGTTTCAGTCTGTTTACAATATTACGACGGTGATTGGAGATTTTTGGCCCGGCGCTGGCTGTAACTTATTCGTTATGCTTAATTTCCAAATTTATGAAAAAGATCTTCTTTTCCTGATGAAACATCACTTACATAATATGTTAACACTACCAAAATAATCTGATAATAACTTTTGTCTACGAATTTTATGCTGTGGAAAACTTCGTCCTTAGGGGGTTATATCAAGTTTAATACAAATTGTTTACAATGTGTTATTATATCGTGTTCTTGATCGAAGAAAATATTTTTGTCGGCACCACCAATCGTTTCTCTCCGTGTATATCATATTATATTCTATAATACACATCGTATATAGCCCATGTAATACGCGCGAAACAGAGTCGCCAGGAACGGATCGTCACGGAACGCGCACCTTATGCAAAAGTGCACTCCCGGCAAGCAATAGTCCCTCGCGGCCGCTGCACTACCAGCGAGAGGTCCGCCCAAGCGCGCGCAACTTACCGTAATCCATTTCCCATGGAAATGCATATCTTCCGGGAGCATATCGCGCGGTATACGCAGCCACAGCTCTGCTAACGTATCCCCGTACACCATATCTATATCCAGGTGTGCAAGAGCTACACCCACGCGTGTCGCGCGGTTTCGCGTAACGACCGGGTGTCCAGTAAATACGCGTTAGCCGGGCGTATATCGGAATGAGAGCATTAGCCGTTCCTTTTTTCTCTTCGCGAACGGCGAAATGGTTATTTTATACATGGCTAGCGCGGTGAGCGCGCGGTATTCCCATGGCGAGTGTAAATACCAATACAGAAAAGATAACGGCTCGGCGACGGGACCGAAGCGCGCTCGGAATAAAATGTATCCCGCGCGCTCCTCCTCTGTGAGCGTTAACTTATTATGCGGAATATTATCTTTCCCTAATAAGACTCGACCCTGCCGCGCGCGCAAGTATACGCGCCTACCCTCTTTCCGCACTTCGGAGCAAGTCGGGGGGGGGGGGGGGGGGGAGTCCACATTTCACTGCGCGATGGTGAGCGAGGGGAGTGAGAACGCCTCGACGAGGACCGAGCGCGGAAGTACCCGCTGCTTATTTTTCTTGATTAACTCGAGTTTTCGGAGATTGTCCCCCCGGTTAAAGAAATAAATAGCCACCGCCGTGTCGAGACGGCGACCCGACGAAGGTATAATTATCGCGATGGGGGGAAGGTGCGCGATACGTTTTCCCGCCGAATTGAAGTACCGTCGGCGGTCGTTTTCATTATGGCAAATGAAAAAAAAATATGTTACGGTTCATCACCAGAAGGTGCTGCTTTCTCACAAGTTGGCGAACACGACTTCGGTCGCTATATTAAATCGGCGTTTACGGGTGGGGAAGGCAGAATTATTTGAAGGAAGCACGCAGAGAAAAATGGAGCTCAAACTATAAGGAATTGTACTTGAATATTTGAATTAAAAGTACAAGTATACAGTTGAGCAGAAAAGGATTGATAATTTACAATGTTTAAGTGTACAATTTATAAAGAATTTAGTAAAACTCATTATGTTAGTAGTGAGAAGTGACGATTTCAATGTTATTATCTTAAACACTGCAGTAAATTTTTAACTATTTGCATAGTGAAATTTACTTGATTTCAATTTTTCCTATTTTTATAGTAATATCTGATCGCTTCGAATTTTTAACTACAGCAGTGTAATTTTTACTTGGAACTGAGCTTCATTTTTCTCCACGCAGGATGTAATCCATTTAAGTCAATTATTAGTCCAAGCAACTAAATCTACATTCCCCCACCTAAAACCGCCGCCGTACGGAGAAAAATGAAGTTGAAATGATGAGCACTGGATACCCGAATTTTGGCACTATATGCCCTTTATATGGCACTACATGCGCTTTGTATGGGACTGTAGTGGCAACTAAAAACTATGAAAAATATTGTTATGCAGAATATAGCATTTCATTATCGGCGTACAGCAAGCTTTAATACAATATCGCGTATATTCAAATAATTTGGAAGGCTGTACTGCGATAAATGCCAATGGCTGTATTGTAAAAACCGCCTATTGTAATTTTTTATATTTTGCATAGTTAAGTTGTTTCAATGTATAGGAATGTTGTATACTTTCATGGTCTTCTTTACTTTATCTGCCTGAATAACGAGTACCCTGTGTTTCGTCGCACGGTGGACGAAATTTGACACAACGGTTCATACCGCTCGATATCATTGCCATCTAAGTGAAGCATTAATTTAGAATTAATCCCATCATCGGTCATTATGACAAGGCGGGCGGTCTGTTTCGGCGAATCCCGGCTGCTAATGAGTTCGCAGTCCCGCACCTTTCCGGAAAGGGCTAATTGCTGGACGAGTCGGAATAAATCGTTTTCCGCATACTTAGGGCCGGTTTTACCAACACGGTATAAACGCGGTATAGCGCTATACTGAGAATAACCAGCAATAAGCCTTATGTTTATTCTCAGTATAGCGCTATACCGCGTTTATACCTCTTGGTAAAACCGGCCCTTAATCTGATAGTTACCGCTATACTTAGAAATACCAAATCAGCTTGTAAAGGGGAGAATGACGAGTTCAATAGATGACCGATCAGGAAGACCTAATATCTGACTCATTAAAACCATAAAGGATTAGTTCACCATTCAAAGTAGCTTAGCCAATCCGTAGGGTCATAAACGAGCATCCGGTATTCTTAACCGTTAGGTACGGAGCTCATGAACTCCTTAGGCCCGCTTGTTCAATGTAAGTTCAAGGCTGGTTCAGCTTGAACCGCCGTTCTTGGTATATTATGTGTGACACGAAATATATCAAGAACGGCGGTTCAAGCTGAACCAGCCTTGAACTTACATTGAACAAGTGGGCCTTAGCGTCATAGGCCACTCGGAAACTACCCAACGTCATCTATTGTTCTAAATGTCTTTCTCTCCTAACCAATCGGGGACCACCGCATCAACCTGCTATATTATAGTGCCAGAATTTGGTCATCCAATGCTCGTCATTTCAACTTCATTTTTTAAAATGCGATTTAGTTAAATTTACTGCACTTTTTACTCAGTGTAAGACTGCAGCTGTTCGCCACTCACAGAGGACTACAAAGCGTTTAAGGCAAGAGCTGACCTAGCCTTACTGACGAGTTTACAGGCCGAAATACTCCGCCGATAAGAAGGCGACCAAACTTTTTGCCAAAAATATATCGCTTGCGTTTCGAAATATACGACTCCCTCTTCCGATTCGTAATTTAACAACTTCTGCAGCCGGAATCTAATTACGGAAACTCTAAAGCGTAGTCGATCTCGCAAGGAAAAAACGATTTCCAGTACCGACGCGATTTATCCAACTTTCCCCCATATATCTGTCTTGTTAACAACTCGCCAGCGCGACCTTGCTGCACCGACAAAAGTAATACCTTACGTATATCCGCGTTATCTGCCCCGGCAATTCTTTACCTCCCCCGGAGATTCCGCCGGGGGCCGAATAATTTACGGGAATTAAAAAACGCGAAAAAGTAATCAGCCACGAGTCTTCTCGCTCCACGCGCGCTTTCTCCGTCCGCCCTCCACCCCATCCGCCGGTCGTTCGGAGCACCGAGAGCGCGTTGAATTCGCTCTCTTAACACTAAAACCCTTATACCCGTTTATTTATCGCCCCGGCGCCGGATCTAATTAAAAACGCGCCGAGGGCGAGCCTAACGCCGGCGCGGGCTCCAGCCGTTAGAATTAGGATTTATCGCGAACGGGCTATCCTAATCGGGGCCGGGCAAAGGGCTAATAAGAGCGATGATTTATCGGAAGCACCTCGATAAACGGGGGCGGCGATTTTGATAAATTCATTGAACCAGAATTTGGCATGCGTGCTGAGAATGCGTATGTGGCGAAAAGATGTGGTCGCCATCTAATCGGCGAAGCGTTTCGTCCCGGAGTTGGCCTGTCGACTCGTCAATAAGGCTAGGCCGACTCCTGCCTCAGACTCTCTGTGGTCCTCCGTGAGAGACGGGCAGTTACGGTCTTATATAGTGACTTGCCCGCTGTTGGACCACTAACGAGAAGCCGAGAGTCGAGGGGCGTCGCCATCTGGCGGCAGGCCGACGTAGCGTGACGGGTCACCACACGTAGAAAATTGCATCGCCTCGAGTTTTATGGCAAACTATTAAAACTGCTTTGTGCTCGGCGTTGCCTCGGTTTTTTTTTGGATCGATTTTGTAAAAAGTTTTTGTAGTAGGTAAAAGGTAATAATTTTCCGATCGGAACCGATCCAACTACATTCGACGGGAAATTGTATGGGTTTTTAGGATATTACCATCTAGAATGCTTTCGCTGATTTCCTTATCGTTTCTGAGTTATGTGCGAAAAACTGAAAAGTTGCACCTGTAAATTTTACTTAAGGGGGTTGAATAGCGTAGTGGGGGTAGGTTTTTGTAAACCAAATGTAGACAGTATTTTCTGCCTTACATATTTTAAAGCACACGTGTGCAAAATTTCATCGAGATTGGATAAAAATTGTGGATTTGTATAAAAAAAACATACAAATATGCAAACACGCATTTTACCGTACATAGATATGTTCGTATACGCGTCTAATAACGCGATATATCGCGTATGTCGACGTGTAAACTGTGAGAAAAATAATTACTACTCTTATATAAAAAATATTTCTTCAACCAAGAACATTATGATCTTAAAAGTTTTTAAGAATAAATTCTTATCGAAAAATATGTATTCCTGATTCAAGAATACCTTGGGTTGGGAAAAGAAATTCTTCCACGAAAAAAACAATTACTCGGGCCTCTCAGAAATTTACTTGCGCGAATCCTTGAATTGTACTTATCATGTTTTTTATTGAAGAAAACTTTTTTTGGCACTAGCAGTTATTTCTCTCGGTGCACGTCGGAATTATTCAATATACTCGCGAGTACGACAGTTATACGAGATCCACGATAACGAATTATCGTCTCTTTCTCTCGAGAAAAAGAGATAGAGATAAATTTCGATACCGAGAATCCACGCTCCGGGCTATACGCGCGGCAATTCGAGAAGGGACGAGCGTCACGGATCTGTTTGATTAGCTTTTTACTTTCCTCGGCTGGGAGTCTCGGGCTCATCTCGGCGGCAACTCGATTCCGCTCTAACCATCCGAACGAGTCGTTTGTCAAGGGCCGAGAGTGTTATACGACACGAGATATCGTCGCGAGCTTAACCACGTGATCAACTGCTGGACGAACTTCTAACGGTATCTCTCGTGTGGCGCGCGCGCGCCTCATTTCAATATTTCGCTAATATTTCATGAATCTCGCGCTGATCTCGAATATACGTGGGATATTTAACGATGTCCATGGGATAGAGAATTTAGGATGCCAAAAAATGGTACGAGGAATTTATAATACTTTCGATATTTAATATTTAGAACGACTTCGCAATCAATTCGTAATATTTGCTTTGCAACTCATTTATTTTCTCATTAAGGCATTTATCAGAATCTAGCAGTTCGTTCTTTCACGTAGCTGCAATCGCAGCCGCATAAGAGAAGGCATTGTAGAATTTAGGGTGCCAAAAGTAAAACGATGAATTCACTCGATATGTATATAGATACTAGATATAGATATATCTAGTATAATATTTGCAACGATTTCGTATAGTCATTGTACAATATCTGTTTGTACCCGTTTGTTTCCTTATAAAGGCATTTCTAATTAGAAACTACCAGTGCATTCTTTCATGTAGCTGCATAAAAGAATGCACGATATAGTTTCTTTGGTTCCGAGAGGAAATGCTTCGGTAGATTGAAAGAAATAATTGCCGGCGCTAAGAAAATGTTTTCTTCAATAAAAAATATGAAAAAATTCCAGGATCAAGCCATGGTTTTCTTCGTGCCAGAAATTATTCGATAGGCTCGGATCATTTTTTTCTTGCACAGAAAGAATGTCTTATTGCCACAACGGCATTCTTGAATCAAACAATTATATAATATATTCTTCGATAAAGAAACCGTATTTTTAAACACTTGTGAAATCATATGTTCTTGATTCAAGAAACATTTTTTTGTCACTCAGTGTCAAATACTCGGTTTCATGAGCATCCTCGACGCATGTGAAATCATCTTTCACACACCAATTCGTGAAAAGTTGCGCAGTGCGTGAAATAACCTGCGCAGTGCGTGAAATCGTCAACCTCGTATTTGACACTTAGTGACAAAAAATAGAATTCGTTATTCGGTTGTTTCGCGCCGTTCTAACGAGTGTGATTGCTATACTCGCTTCGCTCGTGCGGCAAAATTCACACTCGCGTTAAAAACAGCGCTTCACGCCCTAATAACGAAAATAACTATTTTTTCACACTAGCAATTATTTCTCTCAGGTTAGAGAGAGAACAAATGGTACACAGTACAATTTTATTCATTTCGAAAATATCTCGTAGCGAGAACTCTTGGAGACGTCACCTTTCGCACCTTACGAAGCCCTTGATAACCACCCTATCCCGCGGCGTTCTCGGTATCATTGCATCTGCACCCGGTAAACGTCCTAGCAGAATGCTATCGAGGCTAGGAATGTGTAGGTACAAGGAGAGGAAGGGGTACATAAGTCTAAAGGGTCGCGGACCGACGGCGGTCGAGCGGCCAATAAGAGGAGCAAGAAGAAGCGCGCGAGGATCGGGCGGTAAAGAGGGCGTACCGACGCAATTACTTCCGCTCGGTTACACTCGGAGTAATCCCCATTAAACTGTTTGTTGAATCATATTGAATTACTTCGACTCGCCTTAACCCGGCCCGCCTTTGTACCGCGTCCGCGGCTGCTCCGCGCCGTGCGCGCCGGCCCTCGGGTTCGGTCCGGATTAGATTAATTCGGCTGATTTTATTAGGACGTTTCCACGGTCGCCGAGCGCTCGCGCGCGCCGCAGCACCCGCGCGGTGTGTGACCAGGTGTCTCTCCAGCATCCCGTTGCACTCGCGCTTTATCTCGAAAGACGGAATGACATTCCCTTCGGGGAAATTTCATTTCCAGACTATACAAACAGGCCCCTCGCTCGCTCTGGCTCCTCTTTTTACCGGGAGAAATTAGTACCGCTTTACGGGTCTTTGCGCGTGACGAGATTCGGTGTATACGGGGCCAAAACCGGGGCGAGTCGCTGCGACGCCGACGATGCTCGATGGCGTTTGTGGTGGTATACAGAGAGCTGCGGCAGGTACCTTCGCGTTGCACGGGCGGCGATGTAGTGTGTATATATAGAGACTGGGGGACACCGTCGCTGCACCTTGAAAACTGCAGCGCGCCCCGAGGTCCCCGAGGGTAGTCGGAGGCTCGCCTTTATTCTCGCGTTTATATCCGACGACAATGCCGCGCGATGCACAAAGTCCTCGCGCGGCGGATAGCTTCGTCGTCACGGAACGAAGGGATGCGACCCCGCGGCGGTCGGTATCTGTGACGAATAATTTTTACGCTAATTTCGATCCGAAGTCGAATTTCCACGAAGGACAGATGTCACCGGCCGTTTTAGCCCGCGGGGCCGTTTGTCGGGGATGTGTACGTTGTGTACGATCCCGAGAAGAATTTATCGGGGGGTTGACCTGCATCGCGACCCGGATAGACAAATGTACGTAAATTGTATGGCAAGTTTAGGTACACTGAGAAAAATAACTTGGTTGAAATGACGAAACGCTTCTGGTTAAACGAGTCGAGTTGTTCTAACCAAGACACTGAACCAAGTATCAAGATATTCTAACTATGTATATGTTTTGTTATTCTATCTGCGTGTTTAATTATTCTAATCAGAAAATGGTCAGTTTAACGCAACAGATGGAGGATCCATAAATATAAGCCTATAACCGTTTTACCAAACGGTTTAGTTATGGTCTTCAGAATTTTTGTTAAATTAACCAGGTTATTTTTCTCAGTATAGTATCAACTCATCAACTGCCTGAAGATGCGCTTTATAAGTCATTATTAAGTAAGCGTATCAGTGATTTAAAATGATTTCAAAATAATATAAATAACATGCTACACGTGTATCCGATATGACCATAATTTTTCGTTAATTTGAATCACATTATAATGTAAATTTAACAATTTATTTAGAAATAGTTATTTTGTCAAATTCGTGCCGTAAAACAAATATAAACTTTAGATCAATTATTGCAGCTTGTATTGAATGCATCGTCATATTTTGGGTGTTCGACATAAGTAAGAATAACACAAAAATAATTGACCGATCAACATAAATATAGAGCCAAGAACATATTTATTTAAGACAAGTGAATGATCCTTGAAGTGAACGAATCACTTTATTCGCACTCGATTCGAACAATAATATGCAACTTGGTTCGAAGACAATATGTTTGGCTTGAATAATAATATCTTCTTGGCACAATTCAAGTAGACGGTTACTTGGATCGGTAAATTATTGTTCTCGGTGTATGATTATCTTCTAATATTTGGAAAAGAAATTACTTATGAAATTTTAACCCAGCAATAACTTTTCGAGGAGTAAGCCTGACAAAATGGATTTAAAAAATCTGACGAACGATACGACGAAGCCACTTTTCACCTCCCTTTTTCGCTTCCCCGAAAGAACCGGTAGAAAAGAAGGATAGCCCGTACACACACATAAACGGCGCCGAAAAGCGCTCGCGGTTGACGCTTATCGTCTCCTCCCCCGCCAAAGAATTTCGTTCGACCGAGTCAAGGCCCGCGCACGCGCGCGTGCTGGAGGAAATTACGAATTTTTCCTTTATCGTTCGAATTTTCGCGTGTGTACGCCTTTCACCGCGGTAAAGCCACCGCGAAGGGCCTGGGATTTATAGAGAAGAATAGGGGGACCGCGGCGAGAGGGGGGAGAGAAAGCAATTTAAATTCCGATGATGCATAAGAGCGAGAGGTCCTTTGCCGCGTGGCGCGTATAGCTCCGCCGTGAAAAACGGCGGCGCGGAGATGCGTGCGGGAAGAAAATGCGCGGGGGTAGGAAAAAAGCGGAGCGCCTCTGTTTGCATCTTACAGGTACTCCTCGTAACCGCGCGTCGAGCGACGGCCGAGCCGGGAGACGCGATGTGCAGTATGCATGCCGCACATACGCCGAGATCGTGAATTCTCGGAAGGACGCGAATGACACGGCGCGGAGGAGAACGACGCCGGGAGGGTGGTGAGACGAATAAAAGCGATTACTGTTATTTCTCGAGGGACGCGCGGCTCGCCCCCTCGACGGCGCCCTGCCTTCCCTAATGGATCATATCTACGAATTTCCCTGGCATTATATCCCTCATGTAAGATTTAAACCAAAGTCCGTGTCTTATTCCCCCTCCCTCCCCGAAGGGTAATCTCCGAGACCTTTTCTTCCCCCGTCTAATTCTTTGCTTCCTCCTTTCTCGCCCCTTCCTGCGCCCTTCTGCGATTTGGAAGGTTCTCCTTTGAAATCCGAATGAAAGGGACGAACGGCCGCGGTAATGCTGGGATATCCGAAGGGAGGTCCCTTTGGATGTACCTAGCGTCGTATGGCTTCTTCGATATCGATCTACTCAACGCGATTAAGCGGATCTTTATCAAACTTTTCGATCGCAGCGTGTAGAATCGACTTGGTGGCTGTTAAAAGCGATTAGCTTTTTATGGGGTGGCGTACCTGGTCCCGTACCGACTGTAGGTATTCCTTTCTCCATCGTTCGCAGAATTTTTCAGGGTCTTTGACTTTCTCGCTGTGCTCCTTCGCTGCTGCAGGATTTATTCTTCGAGTTTGAAAGGCAAATGTGCTATCGAGAGTGCGGGAAAGGAGGACCTTGGGTATCTAGGGTTTAGGACTTCGCGGATGCGGAACTTTTTCGAATCCCTTTCGCGTCGATCTGTATTACATCGATATAAAGCGCGCGTGTGAAATATATTTAATGGATGTAAGTGAAAAGAGGGGTAAGAGCAGACATGTCGGAAAATACGCAGAAATATGCTTTAAAATGATCGAAGTACCGAAATTTCAGATTTAAAAAACGTCATAATATAATAGTTCTTATCTATAATTTTGCAATGATTTTTATTCGTTAAATATTTTATTTCGATCATTTTATAGCATTCTTTTGTACGTGTCGGTTACCCTGTTTTGCTTAGAGCGTCAGTATACAGCCCGTCCCAGGGAATACACGCCAGCGTAGCACATTGCATATCGGTAGGCGCTATCGGATCCAAGATGGTTCCCTAAAATTCCGACAGCCCAGACACGAACCAAATAGACGTTTCAGTCCGAAAAACATCGGTCATCTCAATAGCGGTGAATGTGACAGACGCTCTGACAGATAGTTTGATAATCGTTTGGATTTTTTTCGAATAATCAAGATAGTGAACGGAAGCAGCGCTATTTTTCTCTGGTTGCTTATGCATAAAGAGCAGGAAATGAGACATCAGTATTTCAGAAGAAGTGCCATCAGATAAGTTACTTCCTAAAAAAAAATAACCGTTTTATAGAAACAATAGAATAACCACAAAGATATTTGTTCTTCATACGCAATCAAAGTGAGGTTAAAACAGTCAGTTAGGAAGTAACTTATCTGATGGCACTTCTTCTGAGATACTAATATCTCCTTTCCTGCTCTTTATGCACAAGCAACCAGAGAAAAATAGCGCTGCTTCCGTTCACTATCTTGATTATTCGAAAAAAATCCAAACGATTATCAAACCATCTGTCAGAGCGTCTGTCACATTCACCACTATTGAGATGACCGATGTTTTTCGGACTGAAACGTGTATTTGGTTTGTGTCCCGACTATTTGGTTCGTGTCTGGGCTGTCGGAATTTTAGGGAACCATCTTGGATCCGATAGCGCCTACCGATATGCAATGTGCTACGCTGGCGTGTATTCCCTGGGATGGGTTGTATGTTGCTGTACATACACTGAGAAAACAGTTTATTTCCAGTTAATAAATGTTTGTTTGAATATGGCGAAATAAACATTTCATCGAATCAAGTAAATATTCGTTAACTATTGCAATATTTGTTTGGCAACTTTGGATGTTTTACACCCTTTGAAACAATTGTTTGAATGAAATAAACATTTTAATAATTAACATATTTTTTCTTATCCTAACGGAATATTTATTTCACAATAATTGAAATTACATTTATTAATAAACTGTTTTCTCGATGCTGTGGTAAAAATAATACTGCATTCACACAATTTAGTTAACTTTCACTTACCTATTTAACCCTCAGCGGTCCCCGAGGGTCCACTTGACCCAGGTTTCAATTTTAAAGTTGATTCTACTTCTTTTTTTACAATCATAACTAGGCCCTCATCAGATCTCGGAATAAATAGCTTCTTCTTAAAACTCGTACTGCGAGCCTTCTTCGAACTTCGGAAAAAAATGTTTTTGAATCATGCAGTATAAAACTATTTATTGCTGCAAAATACCACATCTCATGAGAACCATCCATAGACTTTATTAAGATAACTCAAAAAATAAAGAAGTTGTGAAACTTTTAACGAAGTATCTCATTTTTCACGCATTTACATATTAACTATCGTTTTTGAATATACTGTCACTTCATTTTTTACGTACACTGAGAAAAATAATTAGGTTAAAATGGAAAAACACATCTAGTTAAACGCGTTTAGTCATTGTAGTCAAAATACTGGTCAGTTAAACCAAATATTTAGTTATTCCAACCCCAAATGTTTAGTCATTCTAACTAAACGTTTAGTTATTCAAACCAAAAAACGATCAGCTTAATCAAATATATAGATGGAGAGGATCCATATTTCACCAAATGGTTTGGTCATCGTCTCCAGAGTTTGGTTAAATTGACAAAGTTATTTTTCCCAGTGTAAACATGCTGATTAAATATTCTACAACGTTCGAGCAATGTTCCATAATTTGTCGGTCTAAATTGAACGTATACCGTCCATGTGGCTATTATTTGAAAATCGCGTGGGTCAATTCGACCCACGCGTGACCATAGCGGAACTGTACGGACGTATGATCACGGAGGGTTGAGACGTCACTTCAGAGTTTCCACAGCGAGAGACTAGAAACATACATACATCAGGGTAAATCCGAGGATTGGGCCGTATATTATAAAATGCACGTCTGCGTGACGTCCCACCCACCCCACACCTCCGTATCTATCTTCCCAGTTTACAGCCAGATATACGCCTCTGTATAGGTAGTTACGAGAGAAAGGCCGACCTCCCGGATTTAGGCTCTCGTGGTCCCGTGGGGGATGCCCCGCGTGGGAGGGCCGGGCAGGGAGGACGAGTTTCTGGCACTTTGCAGCTCAGCGTCTGTTGAATATTTGATTGTAGCCCCCGTAGTTCTCCCGTAGCCGTCTCTCGCCTCGACTACTCGCAAACGTGCGCGCGCGCGAATACACCGATTCCGTAGCTTCGCGCGCGCGTTCGGTAGAATTGCATCGCGAACCCCCGCGTGCCCCTCTCGGACCGCCCCACCCCGCGGCACCGCCACCCGCTACTACCGTATGCATGGACCTTTCAACCCTCCGCCGGACGAAGAGCGCGCGCGTCACATTCGACGGGGCGACGAAAATCCGATTCGCGCCTGACCCCGCGAAGGGTCCATCGTGCGATCGATGCGGATAGACGCGGAGACGGATGGATATGTGTGCGCGGTCTATATATCTATTTCAATTTGGACATTTTCGCCGCGCGTATAATTGGACTGGCTTTCGGCGCTCGCTCGTTTCGCCGAAGGTCGAAGGACAGGCGGGCGACCGGTAAAAAATGGACGGATCGAGAGCGCGAGCACACCGCCCGCGGAGAGAGAGTGATTGCTTTTCCCCGAATATTTCAATTACTGCACTGCACACGTCGCCTCGTCCGCGCGCGGCGCTTTTTGCCACTGAACCGCAAAATCGCGCGGGAAACCCCGGGCGATTCGTTCCGCTTTGCAGTCGCAGTCGCTCTGCATCCGAGTGTCGTTTAGCGCGAGAGTGACGCTCGTTTTGTACGTGAGTACGTATACGTACGTTTGGCCGAAGTATCTCGATGACGTTTACGAAAATGTTTAAGGGATGAATTTGCGTGGTTCTTCGTTCGGAGAATAAGCGCGTGACGCGTATATGTTCGTTACCTTGCAGTCGCGAGGATTGATTTTATCTTGATAAATGGATCGGTTTAATTTGTTTTCTATTTCATTCAATTCGGTTTCCATTTTTAAAGAACTGGATTATTCGCAAGGCGAATAAAAATTGATGATTAGGCAGTTAGAATACATTGAGGAAAATAATTTGTCGATCCAAGCCAACGTCGACGTGAATGTTATTCGAATCGAATGCGAATTAAGTGTAGGTTCGTTCAATTCAATGAACGTATACCGAGAGAAGTAATTGCTAGTGCCAAAAAATTTTGTTCTTTACTTAAAAAACATGGTATAGTTCCAGAATCACAAGCTATGATTTTCTTCGTGCCAAAAAAGTATTTGATAGGTTCGAGTAATTGCTTTTTTTCACTCCAAAAGAATTGTTTATCCCAACGAAAGTATACTTGAATCAAGAATACATATCACAGGGTGTCCAGTTTGACTTTTAGTCTGTTAAAATTTTTAAGAATTCATATGGAAATTAAAAAAAGTGTTCTATATGTGTATACGTATGTATCTAAGTTCTTCCTTGTTCTAAAAGAAAGCCATTAAATAATAATACGATTCGACAAAATTAAATTATTTTAATGTTTATTTCTCAGATGTCAACCTGTTTTATCAATATTAGTTAATTTGTTCACTCTATGAAAAATTATTGATGCGTAACACTACTAGATACCCATACCCATAGCGGGGTCAGGGAAATTTAACTATTTCAAACTGGAAAATCTGGAAAAATCGGGGAATTTCTTTTTCATATTTTGCTAGATACCGTATATATTATACCTATGTATATTCTTCGAACAAAAATCTGTATTCTTCCAAATTTTATATCTTAGACTTAAGAAATATTTTGTGGATACGAGAAATTATTTTTTTAAGTGTACACTTCTCTTAAATTAATATGTTCCTGGCATTATTCATGTCGACGATTACTTGGATCGGTAAATTATTTTTCTGAACGTATCATGTTGACGTTGAGACTCTACACACACATGTACGATTTTTTCTTCCTTTGCGGTTGCTATACACGAGCGAGACGTACTGGTCCTCGCACGGTTATTACACCGAGATACGAGATGCAATTTCATTTCCTCCCGCCCCATCCAAGCTTCGGCGTCTTTAACCACTCCGTCTCTCGCGGCCGGGGGTGGGCGGACGCGTAGACCGAGGGTGATTTCAGGGCTCGCACGACGTTAACGAGGAGCCCGCGCGACTCTCGGCGTGTCTGCACACTCACCGACTCTATCTACTGAGCGCGCGAGGCCCCGGAGTCGGTCTCCGTCGGCGCGGCACGGGCAGCCTACTCGCGCGCGCCCACGACGCAGTAGACGGAGTACGTATGTGATCATAATCCGACGTCGCGCGCCAGACGTCTCGCCGACCACTTCGCCTTGTAGAGCCGCTCTGCATACAACACGCATCTCGCAGCGCCGCGTATAAGCACCGCGAAGACAGCTCTCATTCACGATAACGTTAAGCCCCTCTCGCGCGCACCTCTCCCCCGTCGTCCGTCCTTAGAAAGCTGTATTCACCGGGACGCGACGGGCGAACAGAACCAGACATCTGAGCCCGGGGGGGCGCAGCTTTTTGGCGGGTGGCTGGGAAAACGCCCTGCGTTTTCCGAGGCGGTTAGCTGATTCTGTGCCAGCGCGCTCTAGGCGGTACAGGCGTCGACTTTCCGGGTTGTTTCGCTGTCGAAGCGCGTATGTGAGAATAATTGCGTGGGTGCGGAGCAACCCTCTGGGTTGTTTTTGTTGTTGCGATAGCCACATCATGCGTCGCGCGAGAAACGTGGCAAGTTGATCAGCAATGTCGATATATTTTGTATTTGCAGGGGGGGTGTAATAACGTATTTATTAACGGATATAGATATAGCTACACGGTTGGAAAAATGTTGTGTTAAAATCAGTTCAACCATTTTTGTAGTAGGGTAAACCACCCAGTTATTGGACACCTTTCAGTTATTAGACAGTCTGATTTAAATGAATAAAAACAAGATTCCTAGTTTTTACTTAAATAAATATTGTCAAAAACCGTACCTGGCTTATTAATTCTTGACTGTCCAATTACTGGATTGAGTATTTCCAAAAAATTAGAACACTGTCCAATAACTAAGTTTTTTGACTTTATCCCAGTTTTTTTATTGTTGAAAATTATATTCTTTCCAACCTAAAATTGTAAGTTACTAGAATGTGAAGCCAATATATTTTCAATTAAAACAAGCCACCACTCATATCTCTCGAGGTAGAAAAATATCTTTTTAACATGGTCTTAAATGTTGTAAAATGCTTAAGTGTCCTATAACTGGGTGATTTACCCTATACGTTAAAATCAATTGATTCTTTGTGGTAATTTAAAATTTGCGTTATTTCTGCATTCTTTCTGTTAATCTTAACCTACCTATTTTTGCATGTACAAATTAATTGATTCTTTGTTTTTATCATTATTTGTATTAATTTTAGCCTCTCTATTTTCGCATGAACAAATTAATTAATTCTTTTTGTTAATTCAACATCATTTACGTTAATCTTAACACTCGTTGTGTTCATTTTAACACAACAAATGTTTAGTTAAAACGAAGATCGGCTGATTTTAACATACAAAAATAGGTGGATCGATTCAAGCACATTTCCAACCGTACATCAACCCCAATCCACCGTTGACGAGCAGACAACCGATCGATCCCATCATGGTGCATTCATCTCCCCGAGCCTCTATAACCGAACGAAAAAATGATTTCCCCGTTATCGTTACGTATACCACGAAAAGCGAGTATCCCGGTGGAAGCTGCCGAAAGCTCGAACGAAAATTCAGCCAGGGTCCCGGCCCAGCGGCGATAAAGCTAGTTCCTTTCGATTAAAAACTTTTTTCATCTCCTCCAAGTTCGGAGCGACAAAAAAGCGAGAGAGGGCGGAAGCGAGGAGAAAGGCGGAGGAGAGCTCGACCGATGCTCTCTCTCTCTCTCTCTCTCTCTCTTGGAAGAACCATTATCCGAAGGCATTAGCAGACATAAGTGTTGACGGATACCTAAGTGAAAGGGGCTCGAACGCGGCGGCGGTAAACGGAATCAATAGTGAAAGGAAAACGCCAAACTCCCACGGCGTTTTAATCAATCTCTCTCTTCCTCTCTCACGTCACGCTCTCTGCTCTGTATACGCGATTGGGGTACACATCCTCCCTTTCTCCGATGTTATCTCTCTCTCTCTCTCCTCTCTCTCTCTCTCTCTCCTCTCGTACAGCACCCGCTTCCTGGCGGAAGGAAGGATGGAAGGGAAAGCGGAGAATGAGTATCTCTCTCCGGAGAGCCCCGCCATAGTTTGTATAGTTTCATTGAACGGAGGGCTACTGTTATGGGGTGTCGGGAAAGAGCGGGCGGGAAGGCTTTCATGCCGGATAATGGGATGTTTTATGCTAGGTGCGCGATACCATAGAGCGCGCCACGGCCGCGTCTACGGGAGAGGAAGGGTAGTGAGTGCAGGGGAGGCGCTGATAAATATTCTGCCCAGTCACTTCGCCAACCGCGAGACGGCGGGTTCTGCGTTTCCGAATCTTGATCGATCATCCCTCCGCGCGCTCCAAGGTGGGACCCAATGATTCAACCTCTGGGGTTAACGAGCCGCGTGAAACGTACCAATCGGTCGCGTCGATTTTTTAACTTTTCACATCAGTGCTTAAAGACTGATACCAGTAAATTGCACCATATTTATAATGAAGGTTTTACAAAGAGGTGTACAGAGAAAAGAGATTAGTAAAATATCATAGGAATATACATGAATCTTTACAGTATATCCCAATAATAGGGCTCGAGGTTATAAATTAAATTTGTACAGTATATCCCAATAATAGGGCTTGAGGTGATAAATTAAATGTTTACAGTTATTCCAGCAACAAGACTCCTTAAGTTGAAACATTGAAGTTTTTAATAGACCACAGCGTACATTTTACAATTTGTAATAGTATAAATATTAACTCGGACGGTAAAATTTATCAATCTCCCATTAATACGTAGCGTGTGCTTAAGCGTTTATATTGTTAACGAACTATAAAAACTACGCTGTGTCTATTACAAAATTCAATGTTTCACTTCGAGGAGCTTTGTTATTGGGATACACTGTAAAAATTACTATTCCTTTTTTTTCCGTGTACATACACGTTTTTCTGTGTCAGAAGAACGTGTACGCGATTTTTGTTTAAGTACAAAAGATATTTGTTTGTAACTTTTTTTACGTGAAAGTATATCACATTTTACACGGCGCAATTATTTAGTAAGGGCCGGTTTTACCAACAGGTATAAACGCGGTATAGCGCTATACTGAGAATAACCATAAGGCTTATTACTGGTTATTCTCAGTATAGCGCTATACCGCGTTTATATCGTGTTGGTAAAACCGGCTCTAAGTTGTGTAATCGCCATCATTTTCGGGTATGGCCTTACACCTTCTGGGCATACTTTCGACTAGTTTATCCTGCTTTTCTGTGGTTACTCGCTTCATTGTAGTCATCGACGTTTTTATATACCTGAAACCGCTCAACTCACTTTGCAACGAAACTTTTTGACTTTTTAATTGCTTTCACAGCCGTTAAAAACGATAATTTAGGTCCTTTTGGGTATTTGCAGAGGAAAACTGCCTCAAAACGCTTCGTGTACTTGGCACTCATTTACTCTTCCACTTCGAGGTCTCGAGCGATAATAAAATGAATTGGTGTTTGTGCCGTCGCCCTCTGACGGTACAATCGCATCCCGAAAGAAAGGCAGAGATATCTCTTGTACTTAAAAAAAATCGCGTACACGTTCTTCTGGCACAGACTGTATGAGGATTTTCGGATGTTCCTACTGTGCTGAAGAACAGTTTTTCCTTGGAAACTAGTAAATATTAATGTAAACCATCGCAATTTAATTAAAAAAAATTACCGTACTGCACTGTAAAAACATCTGAAAACCCTCATATTTACCTCTTTTATTATAAATACAGTAAAATTTACCGGTATCAGTCTTTCCATGATTAATGCAGACTGCATTTTTCTGGAAACGACACAACGTGATTATACCTACTGATTTCACACGAATAATCCCAACGAATCTAATTGTAAGACCCATGGTGTATACGGAGTACGCAGCGACTCGTACTATTATTTATCAGTTCTCTGGAGGTAAAGCAAAGTTGGTTAATTATAGCTGCAAACGGGGCGGGGAAACAATACCTCCTATAGTTGGGAAGTAGCAACGAGGATGAATATTATATAAGGTGAAACTCGCGGGTCCTTTCGAGGACAATTTCAACTTTGTACTCTCCAGGCGACTGTTCCCTCCCGGCTCTAAGACAATTAATTTACGCGAAAGAATAGCGTCGACTAATTCCTGAAACTACTCGGCTTGTTTATGGCCGATAACGAGGTTATGTGGCGGTCTGAGTTTTTTCGCCGGACTCCGAGACTCGATCCATATAACTCGGTGCATGTATCTCGCGCTATCTCCGTATCCGTCGCTTCGGGGGAGCGAAAAGTTTCGCGGTCGACGTTGATTCGACTGAAAGATGACTAACGTATCACAGAAATATTGAAAATCGTTTCCAGCCCAATTTCCTCGACTTCTCTCGGATGAGAACGTCTCGTTTGAAAATTCTTAATACACTTTCTTGACATTTTCTGACCTCGATCCACCGTCGACCTCTCTCCAGGCTGAACCTTTCCTCCATTCATAATATTCCGAGAAAAACGGTAATTAGATCAGTCATCTCAACTGCGCGGCGATCCCGCGAAGAGACGAGCTTTGAAGTGACGCTTTCCGACTTCTTCGCTCTCATCGGACGTCATTTCCCTGATGCTGCTCCTCTTAAACCCCCCTTCGGCGTACCGTATCTTTTCCTTCCTACCTCCTCCTTATCTCAACAGGCGTAATAATTAGGTCAGTCATCTCAGTCTGGTTCAGTATTTTCAAAGTCCATTTCCTCCCAGTGACGCACACTGAGAGAAATAATTGCTGGTACCAAAAAGAAATGTTTTCTTCAATGAAAAACCTTTTTTTTTGGCAACAGCAATTATTTCTCTTCTCTCAGCAAGTAAAACTTCAGGAGCAAGCCATGATTTCCTGCGTGCAAAAAATATTCGACAGGCTCGCGTGTAATTATTTTTTTCGCGCGGGAAGATTTCTCTTCTCAACGAAGAGATATTCTTAAATCAAGAATATATAAGATTCTTTTTAAGAATTTGTATTTTTTTTTTAATTTTTAAGATTATTATGTTCTTCATTCAAGAACCATTTTTTTTACACTAGCAATTATTTCTCTCAGTGCATCGCGATAACCTTTGAAAATGGTCATCGTAGATTCTACTCCGATGCTTTGACGTACCACGTGGTCAGGGTCGTGAAAATTGATACTCCCCCCTATCGGATAAGAGAAGAAACTTAAGACGAATGAAAACTGGCTGGACCGTATTCCGAAACCGAAGACGATATCTCTTTCGTTTCCTCGACATTTCTCTCGTCGGAACGTTCGATCGATTACATTTATTCCTTCCCACACCCTCGTCATCGGAACGGGCGTGATAATTATGTCAGTTCTCTCCTGTACGTTTCGACATTTTCGAAGAGTCCGCATTTCCTCGCAACGACCTCTGAAAGGGGTCACCGCGTAGATTCTACTTTGATGCTTCAACGTGCCGGGTGGTCAGGGTCGTGAAAATTGATACTCCCCGCGTCAGATAAAGGGTGGGACTTGGGACGAATGGAGTATGGAAACTGGCTGGACCGCGTGGCCTGGAACCGGAGACAGTATCTCCTGACAGGATCGACCGCAACTGTCCCTGACCACGACCACGAGTCCTGCTGACATACGAAATCAGATAGGTGGTTAACGCTAGCAGTAGTTGCCAGCTCTCCACCCCCTCTCCCTCGCTTTGCATCCCCTTCTTCATCGGGTTCGAGGTCGTTCGTTTACTTCTTTTATATCCACTTCTCCTCTCTTTCCCTCTTCGTATTCTCCTTTCCTCGCAGCTTTCGCCTACGCCTAGGAGAGCAGGAGGTCGAAGAGAGACTCGCTCTCGCTCTCTTCTCCAGAATAACGATATCGAGACTGCACTGAGAGAAATAATTGTTGGTATAAAAAAAATATTTCTTGAACCAAAAACACGTGATCTTAAAAATGTTTAAGAATACAGATTCTTGGTCGAAGAATATATTCTTGACTGAAGAACACCTTCGTTGGGACAAAAAATTATTTCTGTTTGAAAAAAACAATTACACGCATGTGTGGAATTCATTTTTATTTTATACAATAGCAGTTGCAACGTACAACGGTACTCTATGCCATGTTGCTCCCGAGAACAATTTCTACTACGTCAAATATCACTAGTTATTCCATTTATTAACCCTGCAACCGGACTCATGTGTCATTCGTGTCCTCGGTGTTTTGAAGATGTGAAACCCTGCGAATACTTTTCCTTTATTCACAATCAAAACTTTTAATGACAAAATAATCTTTATTGTGTTTTTATTGTTCTTATTGATAAATAAGATGTCAAGGAACATCTATGAATGTTTGCAGAATTATTTGTTAACTTTAAGTTTATTTAAATCATCACGGACACCAATGACCCATGAGTCCGGTTACTGGAGGTCGAAAAATAGAATCCGGGGTTGCAGGGTTAAATACTTTATACAAAATTCTTTTTTTTTGTGATATTAATTGAAGATATTAAATCGTGATAAGTTACATTACAATTTATTAGTTGCTCAGAACAAATTTTTCTTCAGCATAATAGGAATATCCGAAAACCCTTATATATACCTCTTTTATTGCAAATACAGTACAATTTACTGGTATTAGTCTGTCCATGTCGACTACCGAGTCGCCATCTATGCACGCGGCTCTCAAAGTCCCGTCGACATCCCGGATGACCCTGTGATTCAATAATGGACACCTCGAAAAGCCGTGCACTACTCCAGGGCATTACCTCGATCCCGCGTCGATCTCACGTCGATCCCCAAGGCCGTTCGATCCAGCGCGCAAAGCTACACAAACACTTATATATCCCCGCGCCGTGAGCCTCCGGCTCCCATCAAAGACATCGATCCAAAACGCGGCTCCCTATATCGGCGATCGCGATCGCCCGTCCGATTCCACGTCGATTAACGGCTCGGCCGTAGCGCTATTAAACAAACGCCCGCCTAACAAGGTTGCTCGGCCGGCCGACCGCTGTTAACCCGAAGAACCAATTTAAATAAACCATTACCGGGTGGTATCTCTCATCGGCCTGCCCACACCTCGACCCAGCTCCCGACCACTACTCTCGCTCTCCTCTCTCAGGCCGCCGCGCCGCGCGGACCCGGTCGCTGCCAACTGCAACATAAACGCTAACGACTGATCGGCAGCTTCGATAGAGCCTGTTAGCCAAACGCCATGCTCCTTATAGGAAACGAATATGTTCGCGTTTCTGGCTGCTGCAACTGGAGCTGCTGATATCTGTGTTCCCCGCGATCTCCGGGTGGGTAACGATCGTCATACATACCTCTCTCGTTGTGCCGGCAATCGTTTGCGATGCACCGCGTGCAGGTGTCTATAGAGTTATGCGCAAGGGGTGACGTTCCGTGCTGGTCGGCCAAATAAGTGAATAAAGTGTACTAAACGTAATTTAAACACAGCTACGAACAGAAAATTAGTTTAATCGAACTGTAGCTACAATCTGAGTAAAAAATCGACGTCAATTTGATTAAAAAATGCGGGTAGAGATAAATATTCCTCGGTATCATCCGAAAGGGATCCGAAGAATATTTATCTCATTTAATATTTATTTGTTTCTTATCCCATTTGTATCGATTTTCGATCACATCTTGATCTGCTTTGGATATAAATGAGATAAAAAATGGACCATATCAGGCGATCATAATATTCTTATTCTTCGGATCATCTTTAGATCACACCGCGAATGAACTACTTGATCAAATTGGTATTACATTTTTTTACTTGGGAACTTTAAGCAGATACTTCCGCAAATTAATACGTTTCCGTAAAGTTGAGTTTTATTAAAGACGCGAATTACGTAGATACGGAACACGATCACCGATATCATCCAACCCCCGGAATCGGAAGGCTAATTTTCTTCCCCGACAAGTCTCGCCGCCGCACGGACGACGCTGACATACCCCTGCGCTTTCCGTTCTCGCGGAACGAAGCAGTTCCAACCAGGTGGAAGCAACGTGTCCGTCCGATGCACGGTGATTCGGTGCATTCCGCTTCGACGGAGAGGGACGCGACGTTTTAAAATATATAAAAAGTGTGCCTCCCTGGAATATAAATATGCTGGGTGGAAAGGCACCCCGAGAGTCTCTCGCCTCCTCTCGGGGTCCGGTTCTCCACCTCCTCTTCCTTCTTCTTCTTCTTCTTCGGCTTCTCCCGGACGACGCGCGAGAGAGCAGCCGGCAGGAATGCGTCACTGAACAAACTTTGGGCGTTACCGTGCTGTATAAATCGTGCTCGGAGGCGTGCGTGCCCGTGTATGGGGTTTTACGCGCAACGAGTTACGTACGGGCGTGATTTACCAAGGGCCCCGGGTCCTGATGGATTATCTATTGAATGGTAATCTGGGCCCGGGGCATCGGGAGGGCCGGATGCGCGTGTACCAACCACCGCGTGCGTCCGCGCCTCTCTTTTTCGACGACGACGACGGCGACGACGACGGTGTAATCAATATGGTGGTTCGGTGAAAAGCAACGCCGCCCACCGCCCACTGAATACAATACGCATAAATCGTCATGAATTTTGAGAGGCTGCAATTTCACATTCAATTTCATTTTCATACACTCCGCACCGTCTGCCATTCGGCTTGATTGCAGGTCTGCCGCACTGTGCGGACCCGTCGCGGCCTCGGGCGCTCGCGAGAATCACCGCGATGTGCGACGACAGCGCGACTACAGTCTCGAGGACGCGATCGATTCCCGGTCTCCCGCGCGTCCTCGCACTCTATAGAACCGGTTTTTCGGGGATCTGCCGAAGCGCAATGTTCCGCTCGCTCGTTGTTCGGTGGAGGGTGCTCGGGTATTAAAATTTGGGCCAACAATTCGTATTGTGCAGTGAGAAAAAAATGTAGTTGGTTTAAATTAATCGAAACAATAATACATGTATTCGTTTGAGTTAAAAAAATTGTTTTTCATTCGATACGCTGAGTGAAATTTGTAGGTCGTATAGTAATAAGTATAAGTATGATATAGCTATACTTTGAGGCTAAATGAGGTTAACTAGACAGTATAATTAATATCCCAGACGGAAAAGTTATGTATGTTTTGTATATGATCCATAATATGTGGACTTGGTCACATATGGATTATATGTGATTTTTATATCAACCGCTGTATATGGATTATACAAACCGTCAATAATCCAAATATAGTTCTTATATGGTTAATATAGAAATCATATATGATGCTGTGACCAAATCCACATATCGACAATATACAAGTTATATATGTGCATGTATAACTTCTCTGCATGGGATAGCAATACTACTCGTAGATAGTAACAAGAGCAATACGTACGCCGTACGCCGATACGTATTGCCGAAATAACTATTGTATAGCTAAAATAATTATACGTATAGCTGAAATAGAAATACGTATATATATATATTGCTAAGATAACTAGAACTTATTCTTATTTCAATAAACTACTAGTATTGTCGTACCTATGATCTATAAAATTTCTCTCGGTATACTCGTTTAATCACAGCAAATATAAGCATAATCAATGTAAGTAAATATTAACTATACTAAAAAAATATACTTAATTGGTTCAACTGCATCAAAATAGTCAACCCTCTCCTATGACTATTTGTATACAGTTAAACGAATTAAGAATTTTTTTAGTATGATTAATATTTACTCATATTGATTATATGCTTATACTTACTGCGAATACAATCAATGCTAATACAATTACCTACCACTACCTGAAACGTATCACTATTGAATTTCTGTGAAAAAAATACTCTGTTATTTCTACTTCGTAAAATATTAATGATGATACCATTTAGACGGTGGCACAATATAGCCAACTCATCTCCCCTATTGGACGAACTAAATATGTAAGGTTGAAGCAATTACATACCTATTATACTTATTGTGATTAAACATATATTAGTTGCGAATTAACATGTATTAGATCGAACACAATTATGTTAATTAAAAAAATATTTAATTTCTTCAAATAATTCAAACCAACCAAATCGATTCAATCAATTTTTTCTCGATGTATAGCTGACGTCACGCATAAAAATGTCGTCGAATGTAGAAATAAGACTGATGATTGAAGAATTTTAAGAAGCGTAACACGATGGGATAAACATCCCGCAACTTATTAATGAATCGCGCGACTAGCGGATTACCGAGAATAATTAATCCACATTTGGTGAAAATGACCCGTTCCCTTTCCCATGATAAACATCGCGTGTATATATACACTCGAATAGCCGTAAGCGCATTGCCGGCTCTGGTACATATATATATATACCAGACACATACGCGAGTATATATACCCGCTATACGGTGCAGGCTGCGCGGTCCATAGCCAAGCGTATAATACCGAGTCGAGTAACCGTACAGAGACTCCATCTATCATCCTGATCTCATCCTGGCTCAGGCGACCCCAATACGTCATTTTCCAAATCTCGAGGCGGAATGCTTCCAGATTTTTGGATAGGGGTGAAGGGGAAAGTAGACTCCTAGAGAGATGGAGCGCGTGTCGTAATAGATAACCGATGTCGTCGTACCGAGATTGCATTTTCACGAAGAGATATATATCTATATATATTAATGCTCGCTATTTCTCCTTTGTGATCCCAGACGGAAAAATTCTATACATTTTGTATATAATCCATATGTGGTTTTGGTTATATCGTCGGCTAAATGTGTTAACCTGCTAATTCCATATTTTACGATTTTAAGATGTTTTGATACTCGGCAACTTTATGGCTAGACTAGACTAAATAATTTACATGCATTTTATTTAAAAAAAGGTTAGACAAATACTGACAACTATTGTGGTAAAATCCGTTGTCATATTATAAGAACTTTTGTATTGATCAAGACAGTTTTATTCTCGCTTCTGAAAATCTGACTTCATGTGAGTTAGCAGGTTAACATATTTAGCCGACGATATACGTATTACATATGATTTCTATATTAACCATATAAGGACTATACACAGATTTTTGAATGTTTGTATAACCCATATATAATATAATCCGTATATGACCAAAACCACATATGGATTATATAAAAAATATAGAATTTTTCCGCCCGGGCTTTCTTCCCTTCGACCTATCATGTGTACTTTTCTCGCGGAGGAACTTCGACAACGGATTCTTTCGACCGACTCTCCATAAGTCTCGGTGGAGCGGATGCATTCCTGAGGGTAAAAAACGGCATCCACTTTGTGCATCGCGGGCTCGAATGCCTAATAGAGATCTCCAGTTCGGCCGAGAGGCTCCGGAGCGTTATTAGCATAGAAATGGCTGTCGACCTATTCTTCGGTCCTATACGAGAGAGACCCGTACTTAGGCTATCGCTGACGCGCGTGTTTGTTTTCCATACCACGCTCTCTCGCACACGCAGTCCACCCATAGGCCGGTAATTACACGGCGGACAGGTTGGGCGAAAGAGTTACGGTGTTCGAATAACCACGGTGTCTTATGGGAGTGGATAGTAACTTGAACGAGGCATTAAGACGATCACCCGCGGCGTTCATGCATACATTAGGGATAACATTCCTCCCTTGTAACGCCACGGGGACCGACACGATTCTTGGGATATGGGTTGCACGTTCCATATTGGGTGCCTCTCGGAAAATGGCGTGAAAGATTCAGTTTGCGATGTGCAATTATTGCGGTTTAGAAATATAACGATAGGCGCTACGGATATAATTAAAGATTATGACTATACACACAAAATGTGAGAAAGTTCATATCAACCGTTACATATATGATGCGTTTTTTCGTTGCACGTATCTTAATTTATGCGTCAGGCGAAGGGAATCTAAAATCGATGGTCCACGTGAATATTTCATTCTCTCTCCCACTAAAAACGTTTAATTACTGGTAACAACGTGCATCCTTCGCACGTACTTTTTATTTTATTTTTGTCATTATTTATCGTTAGTCACATACATTTCTACACTTTGGTGATTGGCAAACGTTATTCACTCATGCCTTAAGGCATTCAGGATTCGAAATTTGAGATATCGAATTTGGCCAATAAAATTTACGAAAAAGTAGATTCGTTTTTTAAAATTCGTCATGACATGTCATTTGACGACTACCAACCGTCGCTCATGTGTCGAAAATGACTTTTCACGCTTCCGACATTCGAGATAGCGAATATCAATATGAGGTCAGGAAATAAAATTCACAGAAAAGTGATTAACCAATGAGAATGTCTGAAAGGGTCTTACGTGACATGTCATTTTTACGAATGGAAAAACCACTTCCGCGAGTCGGTTATAAAAATATGCAGGAATCTCTACATCAGAAACAATCGACTTAAAGTCGATATTTCTCGTTGAAATACGAATCCACATTAAAAAGAAACAACACCCACACAGAGATCCCCGTATACGTATCAACGCGATGGGAGCAAGCCGACTCTCCCGGACGATATACTCGTACCCTTCGAAGCAAATATCGCGCGCGCCCTCCTCAATTTCTCCGATCCCTTCTAAGCCCGTCCGATCTCGTCCACCCGCGACCATCCATCCTACCCGGCAATTACTTCTACCTGATTCTTGTTCTACGGTATCGATACGCGTCGAGAAAGCATTTTCATCGTTGCTCCGAGAGCCGACGCTAAGTATGATTGCACGGCCTGCGGCCTTACGCGGCGGATAAACAGTGACTGTCATCCACCTCGAAAAATCAAAGGGATTCCGCGGTCGAGACAGACGCGCGTCCGTATAAAAATAGCCCTCCGCGCGCGCGCGATCACCGTACAGCGCGCGAGGATCGGTGAACGCGCATTCCTAAATCCGTCGCCAACCGCGCGCGTGCCTGGCGCGGCCCCGGTTCATTAATAATTTTAATAACGGCCGCGCGCAGAGACAGAGACGCCCGGGGAGGACGCTCCCTCCGCGAGGCGCTTTCTTCCGCCGCACTATCGCAACTTAATCAAGCCTTTGTCCGAGATTCCGAGATTATCATTCCCCATTAATTTTCACGTCGGTTTTTCGACGCGTTTCTCAACTTCGCTCCGGCGACTTCGGTGGGGAATAAAAAAAGAGGAGAGACCTTCAAGAGAATGGCCCTCTCTCTCTCTCTCTCTCTCTCCTTCCCCGTCCCTCCCCCAGCTTTTATACCGCTGTCTAATCTGCCGGACATTCTTGCTCGAGGCTGCTCTCTCGAACGTTTTCGGAATTAAAGATCCGTGAAGAAGAGCGGCAAGGGGGGAGGGGGGGGATCCCCGAAAATTTACGTGATGTAAATTCTTAATGTCCGCGCGCTCTCGCGCGGCTCTCACACGTCGACGCTTTTCCAGCCGCACTCCTTGGGAGGTTCGGGGGTGTGTAGGGAGAAGAAAAAAGGGGCGTCACGCGCTTTTAGACTTCCGCGCTGCTCTGGAGTCTCGGGACGTAATAACCCATAAGTTATCCCGCGCGTCTATGCCCTCCACTAGTTGCGTTTCGACGTCGACCGCCTCGTAAATATCGCGCGGCGCGCGGGAATAGCGCGTCGCGTACGTCGAATAAAAAGCACGTGTTTAGTATTTACACGTAAAAACAAGAATAGAAGGGGGATGTGGGAGCGATGCGCGGTGCGGGAGGGGCTGGGAGAGGCGACAGAGGAGAAGGAGACGACACAACACCGCGGGGAGAGAGAGAGAGAGAGTGAGAGACCCGCGAAGCCTGTCAGCGGCAATTATCATATCTTGGCGAGTTCAAAGAGAGGCGCGAGAGGTATACGCGCGCGATGAAAGTAAAAAATATATAACGAAGTGATAAACGCTGATGTAGGGAACACCGGCCTGGCAAACACTGGAGCCGCGAGCTTTCCGCGTGTTTAAGATAGTGTCAGATCAAAAGCTTCGGCGCGCTCGCATACGGGCGCTATAGGGGAGGGTGGTTGGACGAGCGACGGCGGAGAAGGAGGTGGCGATGCACGCTCGGGGTGACACCGGAGAGGCTCGTTCGACTTTTTCGATTTTTACGCGACCCCGCCGCGGTTTCACGAGAACGCTACTCGTGTCGTCGAACGGGACGACACGAGGCGGGTTTGTAAGGCGTCGCGATAGGCGTCCCGACTCAATTTTATTCGTTTCTCGGCTGATCTAAATATAGCTCAAGTTTTATACCGGTTTCGTGGGAATTTCGTTGAGGTTGAGGTAGCGGAGACGGGGGCAATGGCGTACCCTAGGGACTTTTTCTCGTAATATTGTAAATAAAAAAGATTTTTCTCGGTTGTAAGTATTTATAAGGCATTTGATTTGTCATTTATAAAAGCGAATTAATCAATACTAAGAGAAGCAATAGATTGTTGTTAGTTTCGTAAGTTGTCAAACAAAAAATCGTGAATGGTCACTAATATCCCGTACTGGCGGATAATGACGCTCGGTCTTAAAATAGATGAAAATGAGGGGGAAAGTGTGTACAGTTTCTTGTATCTTGTTTTTTTTCATGTTAGTTACAATTATTACAAACTGACTTTGTGCCTTGAAAATCTCTTCTTCAAGCGATTGAAAAAACAGTTCTCCACCGAGACGTACCGCAATGATCAAGAGCCTCACCAAGGACTGAGAAAGAGTAGCTCCCGTAACGCTATTTCCCGCGGAAGCGCGCGCTAAACGTCATTACCCTAAGGAATAAAATTTTGTTCCAATGACCTTTTGACTGATATACATAATGAATATTAAACGACTCTTATTCATATCGAATTAAACAGAATGAAACAGAGACTCATTATACGTGTGAGTAGGTTATATGATAAAATTCGTGAATAACAAAGAGAGCTTTCTTCCTTAGTCGAGATTTTTATAAGCAAAATAAGCATAAGCTTATTATATCGCTCGCAAACTGTTTATTGAGAGGCGAACCAAATTTAAGTCATGGAATATTATTGTTTTTTTCGATCAGACCAGCTAGAAAAAGTAGATAATTGCATAAAAATATAGTTTAGTTAAGCAAAATCTTGCCGATCGCTGTAAACCACTGGAAGAAACACCTGCGAAATATGGATGAGCCGTGTGTATACACGTCTATTGGTAAACGACGATGGAACATTTCTCGGATAGCGAAGCGAGAAAAGCTCTTCGAACGACACAAAAGTTGAAACTTTTCCGAGATTGACCCTCGCGCACTTTGGAGAACGTCGCGCGATGCTTTCTCCGTGAAGGACTTTCCGTCGATTCCCCGACGTCTCAACGTTGCCTCGCGACGTGTAAAGGGTACCGCGTAAGACACGTGCCGATGCGAGAGAGAAAAGTTGGCCGTCAAAAGTCTGAAATCTTTCGAAGGCGAAGATTTTTCTCCCTTCGAGGAATAAAGGGGTTGAGGAAGAAAGAGAGAGAGAGAGAGAGCGAGCGAGGATGGGCACGTCTATAGTCTTAGCTCCTGACTGACAGCTTATGCTACATATATCGATGGTGGTGGCGTATCTGCCCCTCTCCGACTTTCATTTCACGCCGCTCTGCTCGCGCGTCCGTCCCCTCGACTCACGCCACTCCACCCGGTGTGTATATCCTTTTACAAATACGCATATTACACCGGGCATAGTTTCACCGGTATCACCATCGATCCTGGCGGAAATTCGGCGCGGCAGATTTTTCCGAATGCAATTCGGTCATAAGATAATTTCTGACTGAAAAAAAAATTCGTTTAATTTAACTAAATGTTCAAGTCTTGGGTGGCCAACTAAATATATATTATAGTTATCTCAACGAATATGTAGTTTGAGTGACTAAAATTTAGTTGGAGTAACTTGATACTTAGCTGCTTCTTTTTTTGCCACGAAAGATCAATAAGATTTAGTTCTCATGGCAAAACAATATAATAAATAATATACACTCGAACTGTTCAGTCACAAAAAACTCCGATAAAGTTCCGTCGCCCAAAACGAACACGGAGAGAAGTTTGTGGTAATCAGTCCCACAATCCTGTGGTAAGATTGAATTATTACGACGTATGACGTTCAGTGCCATAAATATGTCGATATTTACCACAAGTATTGTTACATTTGCTATACTTGTGGTAAATATCGACGTATTTATGGTACTGAACGCCATACGCCGCAATAATTCAATCTTACCATATGAATTATGGGAGTGGTTACCACAATCTTTTCTCCGTGAATCGATAGTAATCATTGTCACTGGGTGTGACACACGAACTCCTAGGAGAAACCCCGCGTAAAAGGAACGTCGAGTACTTTCCTTCCCACGAGAGATCCCGCAGTCGAGAAGCAGCTATCGTCTTCATCGACACTCTCGTTAGGATTCCAAAGTAAGCCGGGCGACGAAAGGCGGGAGGCAGGAGGGGATGCGAAAAAAAAATGCGGAAAAGAGACGGCGGGCGTAGGAGGAGCGAGATTGAATCCAGAGAGCGGCAGCCGCCACACGCTAGGACCAATTTCTCGGGTGATTACCCGAAGAAGGCAGAGATATTCAGTCCTTCCCTCTGAAAGAGTAGCGAATAGTAGAGTGACAGTGGGCCGCGCGGTGGCGGCGGCGGCAGCGGCGGCGGCGACGACGGCGGTGGATAGCGGTAGGCGGCGGTGCGGGGGAGGAGAGGAAAGCGAGGAAGAAGCTTTGGCTGGCGGAGGAAATTGAAAAATCCGAGTGAAAAGGTCGACCGAGTCTCTGTACCAGTGTGGCTGCGGTACCCGGGCTCCGAGTATTTAATTTAACTTTTTTCCTCGTTTTAACCACATTTCCAATTTTCCCCCATCCCAGTCAATCAGTCAGGAGTTAAGCCAAGGGTGGGCGGGTGGTGGTGCGACCCAGGTTGAGGTCTCGACAGGATCTAGAAACCCCCCTCAAGAGATGTCCCGAGATATGATACTCGGTAGAGTCTTACGGTAGAATATCGGACGTCGTGCCTCGAATATTGTTTCCACCCGGGTAACGTACGACTCACGGGAGCCGAGGCTGAAAGTCGCCTCTCGAATCGCGGCGCCCGGTCTCGTCCCATTGTCGCATACATGCGAAACGTACGCAAGGATGGGATTTACGTGAGGATATGGCGTATAGTGTATTCTGGAGCGCGAGATATAGAAGGAATGTGTTATCGATCTACTGTCCACGCACTGAGAAAAATAACTAGGTCAAATTAACCGAAATCCTGGAGACGATGACCAATCTGTTTGATGAAATATGAATCCTGCATCTGTTTTGTTAAACTGACCACTTTTTTGTTGGAATAACTGAACGTTTGGATAAGTAAATATTCAGTTCAACTGACCAGTATTTTGGCTAGAATAATTGATCGCGTTTAACTACAATAGATATGTTTCGTCATTTTAACCTAATTTTTGTTCTCAGTGCACCCAGAGAGACGTGTATAATTATATAATCAGTGTTATATATGCAATAGGCTCGAATTTTTGGAGAAAGTACTCGTATTACATTTCTTGTTTTACTGTATGACAATAGTTGGCATACATCTATGCAGAGAAAAAGAATTAGTTGAATTTATTCAAAATTACTTGTGGGGTCGCAAATAATTATTTATTTACATCAGTCAAATCTTTTTTCATATTAATCGAATATTTTTTCCTTGCAAACACACATACTGTTAGACATGATTGTAAGGAAGAAGTATTCGATTAATGTGAAAAAAAGATTTGATTGATGTAAATATAAAGAATTATTTTGGACCCCGCAAGTAATTTTCAGTAGATCCAACTAATACTTCTTCCCTGTATAGTAAAGTTGATATAGGAGCAATAAATATTTTTATTGCGATAACAAATATTTGGTCTAGTGAACTGCACTAGACGCATATCAACTGTTGTCATACGGTAAAGCAAAGAACGCAATACGAGTACTTTCTCCAAAAATTCGAGCCTATTAAATAACACTGATTATGATACTCCTCTTTAGATATACACATCTAGTTAAACGCAATTAGTTATTCTGAACAAAATACTGGTCAGTTAAACCGAATATTTAGTTATTCTAACTAAACCAAACATTTTAGAGACATTATGTTGTCTCGACCAATATTTATTTGTCGTAACCAAAATTGTGTTGCCCCAAGAAAAATATTCTTTTGTTCCCATATCAACGAAAGTTTGGTTAACATTACTAACCAATTTTCTCAATGTAGCAAACTTCATTAAACGTATGTCAGTTATTGTCATACAGTAAAGCAATGAACACAATACTTTCCCCAAAAAGTCAAGTCTGTTATCTAGAATAACAGAATACTCTTCTCTCCGTATAATATTATTTAGCGGCTAGAGGCTATTGTTTACCATGCAAGGCTCTCCTAAGAATCCTTTATAAATACAACACAGGCGCGTTCCGTAGTTCCCTAGAGATTGTAGCCGATCGGCTGCCTGATAATTTAAAGATTAATCCTTAACTTCTACACTGAAAAGAAAAGCAGCAATTCGTTAGATCCTCTCTCGCCTGCCTCCACATCACTGAATCGAGAAGCCTCCCGTCGACACTTTCACGCGACACTTTTCCTCGCGAGGCGTAAAAGATCATTAACGAAATACACCCAGCCTCCGACGATAAAAACCCCTCGCACCACCTCGCTCGGGGAAGCGAGGGACAAATGGACTTTATCGACTAGCCGCGATAGCGTCTCGTACAGGTACAACACCTCACTGGACTCGCGCTACCAGGATCCAGCGCGCTACCTATATTCCGCGTCTCGGATCCTGGGACAGAGCTAACCACGCCGGCGCTTCGTAAGGGTGTCTCTCTAGTCTTATCGCGACGGATCTCTGGTTAACAAGAAGCCACCTAAAAGTTTCCAAAGCAGGAACGCACGCCCATTCGCTTCTCCGCTACAGATTGATATCGTGGAACGAGAGGAACACCCTTCGACCCCGGGTTCGTTTTTATTTTCCCACCCCCCCACGCCCCACCCCTTCGCGTCGGGCAGATAAAGCGACGGCGAGATGTTCCCGAGATTACGCGGTGATGTACGAGGTTTATTACAAGCCGGGAGAGTTCATCTAGGAGCGAAAAGCCGCGCCAGGCAACCGCGTGCGTCTGCGTTTTAGCGTCGGGTCGCGCGCGCCCGAACGACGAAACTTGGGGGATCCGGAACGATGATGAGGACAGGTGCTCTCGGAGCGGGTTGCGAGCCGGGAGCCTCCTGATAGAGTCATTACCGAGCAGGTGAATCCAGGGGCCGCCGCGCCGCTCCTCTCCCCCCCGCGGGGCCTTACGCGCGTATAATTTCAGACGCGCACACCCTCGCGCCGACTACACACGATCGCGCCAGCATCCAGGAGACGCGCCTCTCGCGAGAGAGGTAATCGTCGGCGTTGCCTAAGTGAAACCGAGTCCCGCGCTATCATTACGGGGAGCACTGCGGAACTGCGACTCGTACGGTCGATCGAGGGTAATAGATCGAGTGTAGAGGGTGGGATTGACACGGGGATGCATTCGGCATGTTGGCCACTCAATGGGAAAACCGGGAAATGTCAGGGAAGATTTCAATGAGCAGGGAATTTTTGATAAATCCGGAAGGTTTTAGAGATTTTTCTCTTCAATTACTTTATGTTAAACCTTCATAATTTATTTTCTTGCTTCACTGTACATTTTTCTTAGCTTGGTGTATCATCTATTATTACAAATATACGTATTTATTCGCAATTAAATTAAAGAACTTTGTACTGTTTGTTAATGGAAGAGAATTTGTATAAAAATCCAACACTCTGTTTCTCTGAAACTCAGCGTTTCCGGACCCATGTTCATAGGAACTTTTTTTCTTGTTTTCATCCAAGGAACCCATCCTTGAAATTTGTCACAATATTAAAGAATCACCCGGTATAAGCCGCAATCAAATTCGTGGTAACCGATGTATGTGACGAAGTGTACCGGAATTCCCGAATTCCGTATATAACGGGCAACGGTACCGATTGCTCACCCTTGACCATAAAAGGAGTCAGGCTACACATCGAATGGAAACGCGACCTTCTATACCTGATAATCCAGGTGTTGGGTTTATCCGATCAGTCATCTATTGAGTTCATCATTTCTCCCCTTTACAAAGTTGGCTTATTATTCGAAATATAGCGGTATCCAATAAAGTAGGTAGTTACTGCGCGAGACGGCTTATTTCGATCCGTCCGTTAATTAACCTTTCCGGGAAAGGCGCGGGGCTACGAGCTCATTAGCAGCCTAAATTCACCGAAACATACCACCTCGCAATTGTGACCCATGGCAAAATTACCTCTAGAATAGCGAGGTACTTCCTATGGATCGCGATGATACTGAGCGGTAAGAACCTATAGGTACTCAGAATTCTGTCTATCGTGCAACACGGAACAGAAATATTAACTATAATTATTATTGTAGATGTTACTTACAACAATTATGTAAAGTAGAAAATGAAATAACCTTAATTCGAACAAAGATTGTACCTTGGTCCAGTCCAAGGTACACGATCTGTCAGTGAACCGAGGTACATACTTGTACAAGTTCAATTTTCACATGCTTTATAAAGTTAACTTATGTGTTTAAAATAAAAATACGTACAGAAATAGTAAGTTTTAACGCTTATTTTCAACTACAGTTAGTTTACAAATAATGATATCTAACAGTGAGCGAAACATTAAGGAATTTTAAATACATAAAAATTTTACTTACGGACGAAAAAATCACAAAACACGCTATGCAGCACCACACAGTTAGCTGACTGAATTTATATAATAATTGGTTACCCTCTAGTGGGCCGGAGTAAGACTTTAAATTCATTTAAATGAATAACTATGTGCAGACCGTTAGAGTAGGGAGCCAAGTGACCCAAGGTACAAGCAGATCCGAGGTACAACACTCTCCCCTACACAGCATGACTTTGTTACAGTGAGTATTGCGCTTTGGCGTCGATGCCGTCGGTTCGCCGGGGGTCAACCCAATGATATCAGCATTTCGGGTTATCCAAATAAATCCACTTTTCATCGCCGTTCACAATTTTCCACAAAAAAAGACTTTTTTTGTCGCTTGTAAAGATTCAAATATATGTCAAGACGGTTATTTTTAATTGCTTGAGTCAAAGAGTGTGGCATCTACTGTGTTCCTTTTCGAATCTTTCCCATTGCTTCAAATCGATAGGAAATAGTTTGTTGAGTTACTTCGAGCTGTTCTGAAAGTTGTATTTCCGTCTGGCAAAAGTTTTCATCCAGCAACGCTTGCAGTTCCTGGTCGTCCACTTCAACAGCGGCCCCGGTAGGTTCATGGTCACTAACCTCAAAATCACCGTCTTTAAATCTCTTATACCAATATACACATGTACTTTTAAATACAATGTCGTCCCCAAGAACAGGATAGATCAATTCACGTGCTTTCCAAGTCCTTTCCGTGACTTTTTCCGTGATGGAATTCATAGCGAGTGTAGTGTCTAATAAAGAGCTTATCGGTCTGCACATTTTATTCACAGAATTTAAAGGTTATATCTATGACTACCTTATGTTTGGATACTACATAATAAGTGCCACCATATCATATGTGAGCGGTAACTTTGAATTACTTTTATGACACAGAATGGAAGTGTCCTAAAACTTATTTGTACGGCTAATATTTCATTAACTAAAACGATATAAATTCGATTTGAAACCCTTTCATGAAATTACGTTATATTTCCAAGTTAATCGACCGTTCGCTCTCGTCGGGGCAGACGGTATACGCGCGCCCGCCGCGATTATATCATAAAGAAGACGACGTACGGCCGAGCGAGCGAGACCGCAAGGACGCCTCCGGAGGGCACGGAGGAGATGATGATCGGCCCCGAACGAGGCGCCTCTCCGATCATTACACCGGTCCCTCCCGAGCGCAGCATAGGTAACCGTAATAATAAGGAGAGACGTGCACCTGTACAAAAAATCGTAGCACCTCCGTGACTCCCTTCCCTTCCCCTTCTTTTTATTTCTTCCTCTCGCGAGAGACCAAAGCGCTCGACGCGAGATTATCGTCATACAATGACGAGGTAAAAAACGATTGGAAGGCCGTGTGGAATCGCGATGAATTATCGCATCTCTTTCCTCTCTCCCTCTCTCTCTCTCTCTCTCTCTCTCTCTCTCTCTCTCTCTCTCATTTCTCAGACGGAGCAAAGCTTCTGCTTCCGTTCATGAGGGACTAAAAAACTCCTTCAGGCCAGTGCAAGGAGGTGGAAGAAAAAAAGAATCGACCGTAAGTTTTGCTCTCTTTGCTCGTCTGCCAGGGTGCGGCGGCGATGGAACGGACGCGACACGGTGTGTCCGTAATAAAGACATTAAAGGCTCCCGAGAGAGACCACTGGATCTCTCGGACGATGAGGCGCGCCGTTCCGACAGGTCAGTTAGTACGAGCAGCGCGCACTTTCGGCGAAGTGATTTAAGCGGTGCGAGTTGTAATTGTTACAAAATGGCGGTGGAGCTGCTTCTGCGTACGATAGGAGTGGGTCCGCGATTAATGCGGCTCTGCGATACGCGAGATTCTGGTATCTTTTTCCGGTGTCTATAGCGCAATAGGAAATTTTGAATAAATTGGAGTTGTCGGGATATTTTATCGCGGGGACCAAATTTTATAGGGAAAATTTAAATAGAAAAGGTGTAGCAAGGAGAAATTATTACGATGTGTCTTAACGTTTCCTTTCGTTTAACCTTCCTAAGTCGCTCGGGTCATTTCTGACCCGTAGCATATTAATTTTGTTAATAACACCAAGACCGCACACGATACATACTTATGGGTTAGTGACTTTATTTGTATAGTCTATAGAGAAATTCTGGTGATTTTAATTTTTGAAAAATCGATCAGGAGTACTTACGATAAAAATAGTTACACGCGGAGGTTATTCGGGTCAAAAATGACCCAATGCTTTTGTGCGGCGATTTTCGCATATTTCGTGTTTAGACTGACAAGACTAAATAACGTATCATAACATGCTTATTATTATACATATATAGGACGAGTAAAAAAGTACTCGCGTGAGTTACATAGCAGCAACAATGTTGTTCGTTGCAGAGCTGCTGCTCACAGCAGCTCGCAGATCCGAGCTTGTTCGCGCTTGACTTTGACGCCTCTTTCTTTCTTCGATTATTCTATCAGTTATTCAATGAACGTTCACGCAGCAGGGTGCATTTTTAGATTGTCAAAACTTTTAAACTTGAAAATTAAATCTGAAGTTTTACCTTCTTCTTCTACATCTAGTTTATAGGCGCGAAGAAAAGAGGTCGTTGCTACGTATGCGAGAAAACTGACAACAAATCTTTTTACAAATGTCACCGTTGCCAAAAATTTATTTCTAAGGGTCATCTAGTGCAAACACATATGTGCTTGAGGTGCTCATAATGGTTTTTCTGTAGCACATTACAGGACAAGATCATCACTAGTTAGATGTAAGCGTTCTAAAAAAAAAAATAATTTTATGTAGGTACGTTAATATTCGAAAAGCAATATTTTTTCATTTAAATACGTATCCAGTATTTAGAAGTAAGTAATCAATACTAAAGTGTATTAAAAATGGAGCAATAAATAGTAACGAACGTGTTATTATATATGTGGGTCATTTCTGACTCAAACAACCTCTGTGTATAGTCGAAATGAGTGACTTAGGAAGGTTAATTTAATTCAACGCCGATTGATTCACTGTTGCAGTCTCAAATCTGGTTATCGTATAAAAAAGTTTTCTTATTTTTTAATTCAATTTATAATTCATACACATATTCAATACCACGCAGAAAAGAAAATGTCCGGAAAAATAATTTGATGGGTCCTAAAAGAAATCACGTAACTCGGTGTTGTAGTTAGAAAACGCGTAGCTATCTAGATGTGAGTAACGTATTTTTCAATTGTTATAATTCAGATACGTGTTTTTAAAAATAATGCAATACCGAGTTACGTGATTCCTTTTAGGGCACGTCGAATTATTCGCAAAGAGAGAGTAATAAGTGTATTTCTCTCTACTGTACTATGACGTCATTGAAAGTCCATAAGAGACGCACTTATGCCAAGCAACGCGAGTGGGAGAAAGATAAAATTATATTATTGACGTATGCTGCATGTTTAAATACCGTTTCCTAACTTATTGGGGCCGGAAATGAAAAATGAATGAACAAGGTAAATAATTTTGTCTAAATTTATCAAATTTACAATAGAAAAAAATAATTGAGAGAACTTCGTTGAAATGTGCTCCGTCTCGCTATAGACGGAAGTCTGAATATCGGTTCTTACCGTTAATTACCATCGCAATCTAAATAACGCGCTAATCTAGGGTTAATCTCGCCATCGGTCGCAATGGCAATCGGGCGATATATGTCAGCGAACATAAGCTGCAAATACGCTTGCCGCCCCGCACCTTTCCCGGAAAGGCTAATTACCGGACGGGTCGGAATGTGCCGTCTCCCGCAGTACCTACCCACTTTAATCGATACCGCTATACGTCGATTACTAAGCCAGCTTTGCAATGGGGAGAAATACGAATCAATAGATGACTAATCGGAAATACCTGGCTTATACAGGTACAAAGGATCGAACCATCATTCCATGCAGCCTGACTCCTTTTATGGCCAGGGACGAGACACCAGGACTCTTTACCGTTAGGTATGGAGAACTTGGAAAATACTTAGCGTTATCCCTTTTCCCGTTAGATCCGGGACTTGGAAAATGCCCAGCGTCATCTCTTGTTCCACGTCGTCCTTCTCCAGCCAATCGGAGTGCATGGCGTCAGCCCACGCTATCCCCACTATCTTGCAATTGCTGTTAGATGTAAGGTATATAAGCCGGAACAAAATGCGAGTTAGTCAGTGCGTATAACGAAGCGGTGTACCGGAACGTTACAGTGTATTCAGTGTGCAAGCGCTCGTCTCCATCTCTAACTCATACGGTATTGTCAGGGTGACCGATCCCCTGTACCTCGCTAATTCAGTCAAACGTGTATCTAATTTATCACCAGTAATATCGTGAGTACAGTGTTAACTCATTTGAATTGACCGATAGGTTAAATATACCTCACCACGTATTCAATAAATAGCCGAGAGCTTAAAACCCGCCTTGCGGTGTGTTAACTGGCCGCGTCACAGTAGAATCTTCGGGATTTACGACCCCGAAGAGATCCAACCTCGATCGCACAGCGACCGAACATTTTGTGGTCCTTCGGGCCAGATTTATCAGTGATTCTATCGAACAATTAACGCAAGACTCTACCGTGCGTGCATCAGTGAGACGTCATGGCGCAAACACTCATCGACATACAAAACAATCTTTTCGGTCGGATCTCTCGCTCCGTGGAAAACCTCCGAAAACTCGGACCCTCGAAGATCAACATCGGCCAGGTGGAGAGCCGACGCCAAATATTAGACGGAAACTGGAACAAGTTCAACGAAAATCACGAAGCGCTGTTAGCGATCAGAACCGAAGCTCCAGCTGACCAGCGAGCATACCTCAATAAACTGCCATACTTCGCCAACGACTTAATGGCGGAGTGTGAAGAACAGTACGCCCGCGCCAAAGGGGTTATGATCAGTTCACTCACTTGTCTACGTCAACCCTCTACCGGAAGGACCTCCGCTCACCCGGTTGCAGCAAGCGACACGCTGCGGCCCTTCTCTTCAGCAAACGCCGCTCCCAGTACGAGCAGCGACACGTCCGTGGTCAGCCGCTCTGCACAAGCAACATCGCTGCATGGTCTTCGAGGTTTTGTGGCTACGGCTGAAGTCATCGTCGCGAATCCTGAGACAGGAGAAGCAGTCATTACTCGAGTTCTGTTCGATCAGGGATCAGAGGCGTCCTACGTCACGGAACGTCTCACCCAGCGACTCAGGCTGCGTCGACGTCACGCGACCATTCCTGTTACCGGCGTCGATGCACAACAGTCAGGAGTGACGCGTGTAATCGCATCACTCATCGTAAAATCTCGCATCTCGCCAACTTTCTCCATCCAGATTCAATCCTTCGTGTCACCAGGCATACCAAGAATCCTCCAATCACATTTGGCACCAGTGGAGATGTGGCCCAACCTCGGCGACATTGCTCTCGCGGATCCGAAATTCGGTCAGCCGGGTCAATTCGATCTCAAACTTGGAGTTAACGACTTCACTCAATTCATCCTACCGGGCAGGCGCTGTATACTCAGGCCATTTGCTCAGGAGACCAAACTTGGCTGGATGATTTTGGCCTCCCGCATTGCACCAGCTGCGTTCTCATCTGACCGTGCTACCGCACAAGGGTTTCAGCGCTCCCAGAATCACGAGTCACTGAATCCCGAGGAACAATCTTGGAAAAGGAGGAGACTTTCATCCTTGCCACACTCTCTCGAGAGGACGAGCATTGTGGGCAGCGTCTCATCAACAACCCAAGGAGAAACGCCACAGGTAGATGCACTGTAGCGCCTCCATTCAACGAACGAGAATCTCAACCGCTATCGTATCAAGTAAACTCAATCAAATATTTGGTTCAACCGGTATTTTAGTTAGAATAACTATGTTAGACTCGTTTAACCAAATGCGTTTCGTTATTTTACTCAAGTTTTTTTTTCTCGGTGTGCGTGCACGCGCAAACGCCCCGTACTAACTTAATATTCGTGCACGGAAACGGTTCGTACGAGGAAAAATGCTCAAGTCAGTAAGCGGCTTAATAAACACGTTTCGAAATGTAATACGATAACCACGAAGTAGGATGAATTCGTCACTTTACGTCTGGCACACAAAAACAAGCCCACGCGTGCGTGTTTACTTCATTGCGCCATACCTTCGCCGTGCTGCTGACCTCTCTACCCTTTTGATACGCGCAGTGTATATCAGACGCTTGAACCGGTAGCACGCACAGCTATTTTCTTGAATATCTACTAATAATTTCGTAGTTCAACGGTAACTTTTAATAACGCGTGAAGTAGATATACGGCACTGATCGTTGCGCGGCATTACAATTAACACCTACTAATGGATTTCGTTGAAAAAATCACATTCTCATTGCCTGTGTCGCTTCCTATAAGCAAATGTCCGATGTTATCGCCGCGTACTTTCTATTATATTAGGTATACAACTTTGCTCCCGTCGTTTTTCCTATCTATCATCATAAGGAAAACGGCGGGAGGAAAGTTGTACACCTAATATGTTGCCGATGTTCAACTCCTGCAATGCTTCGTAAGCATCCGTGGCTGGAGGTATTCCTGACGGTAGACGGTAGTTTTACAAGGATACTTTGTCATCGGGAAATGTAAGTGATTCAAGTGTTGGTAATTATAATGCTCGTATATGTATATCACGTACCCACACTCAGGATATTCTCCGTCGTTCTTTTTTTGTACCAATTGCAACGCTATTATCGTTACGGATATTGGTTTGGATTTAATTAGGCTACTCTTCGGAGCAATAACGTTTTTCCTTTTATTCGCTCATTTGAATATCCAAAGAGGGAAAGGTTAGGTTTCATCATCTTAGGCTCTTTATTTTATTTTTTTGTGTGTCAATTGCAATAATGCTACTGCTTGTAAATACTGTTTAATTAGGACGCTTTTCGAGGGAATATTATTTTTTCATGTATTCGCACGTCGTTGAAGAATTTACACGTTAAAGTGTTATTTTCTACTTTTATTTCCACCTCTTCTTTAACCCTACACCGGTATCGTACGTAAAATTTACACATCCAACTACAGATTATAACGTATCATTGAATATCGATACCGGTCTAGGGTTAACATGATACTGAATACATGGTGAACAATATTATCGTCTTGAACAGGAATGTAATTAGAATCTAAATATTACCTGTAAAATTGAAATATTTCCGTTAATATTAAGCTTGATGAATTCTTTTACCTGTATTAAAAATTCTTCTTGAAATTTATGTTCGAAGAGAAGAAATTATGAATATCTTCATAAACTACTCTTTAACCCAAGATGCATATCAAAATAAATGACATATTCGTATGGAATCATAAGAGAAAGTTTTTATTAGTCGCCAATGGAGATTCACTTACGTCGAACACAACAATCTATTTAAAATAAACAAACTCTGCTTATCTTAGATTGAATACTATTCTAGAGAACACTTGTTTATTTTAAATTGATTTGCTCCATTTGCGAATGAAAATTCCTACTTGTCACAAATAAATTTTCCACGAAATTCATGTATGAATACACAAATGATGCCCCGAGTGTAGACACTTTTTAGTATGTCCAGTCGCTAAACCCTTTGTATCGTATTGAAATTTGTCAAAAATCGAGAAATCCTTTTATTAGAAATATAATAGAACAATTATTTTAATAGTCAGCCACAGTACCACTCTCCACTATGTAAGTACAGTTTATTTTCAAGTAATGAAAGTTAATTTAAACATGACGAACAAACTATTTCGTTGAAGTAGAAAAATATTTGGTTGTCTCAAAGAAGAGTTTTGAATTAATCACTAAAAACAATTAAATATCATAAAATAATTACCGAATATTCTTTCGCTCCAACGAAATACTCATCTCTGGCCGAAATTTTGGAAGCCAATACGTTTACGATACAGCAGCAACGCACATGCTATACACAGTTGGGAATTTTGTGCTGGAATCAGTTCACCCATTCTTGCAGATATAAATTAGCTGATTTTTTGTACAAATTTAATATTAATTGATAAAGATTAATATTCTCTATGTTAAATCTAAAGCAAAATATGCTGAACTAGCTTTCGCGTGGATCTTGAAATAAATAGAAATTCCTATGTAAGGTATATAAAATAAGGTGGCCGGCCGATTGACTTGCGATATTAACTTAAAAAAAAATCTCAAGAAATCCTGATACACATTTCCTATCTCTCATACCTATTTCTCACCGCAAAGAACCCAAGGTGTACCGATACACCCCTCCGTGTTCAACATCTCCCATCAAGATGTGTACATCACCGATAAGCTCAGTTATTTACGACATAAAAGCATCGAATAGCTAGATGCACGTAAACAAATGCGAGTAGCGAGAGTCTGTCTCTTGATGGGGCCATCAAATCTGCCCGTGGATAAAATATATAAACCTCGTTTTTTTTTGCGATGCATAACGCAAGGTGTGGTAACTTATGGGCGCGCGGACGTATATATCAGCGCGAAGTAAATAAGTGTATAGATTCTCTCTCGCCAAGCCATATACCTACCGCGAAGTCTCGCTGTGCTACGCGTTTCTCATTCGAGGTGGGGCCTTTTATCGATGGGCGAAATCGCGTCCGAAGAACCCGGAGAAGCCGGCGGGGGGATAGTCAGTTAAACCGGTTGCACGCGAAGAGAGTTGCTCGCGGAGCCCCGCGGGTGAAACTTTGACACCGTGCGCCGGTTTAAATTCGCACGTGTGGCCTTTATCATCACCTTAAACAACACCCGAACGAATATCTCAACAATGTGCGTAACATCTTTAGTACGTACAAAGTGAGCCTTAGCCATACGTCTATATATTAATGATTGCATGATCGAAGGGGCAATAGGTATACCGAGACAACCAGTTTATTTAGAGTTAATAAATGTTTATTTGAATATGGCCAAATAAAAATTTTGTTGATCAAAGTGCATATTCGTTAACTATTATGATATTTATTTGGCACGATAAAATACTTCGAGACAACTGTTTGAATGAAACAAACATTTTGATAATTGACATATATTTTCTTGACCAAAGGAAATATTTATTTCATCGTATTTGAAATTATATTATTAACTATTAATAAATTGTAGTCTCGGTGTACCTTTGCAACAGCTTTACAAAAATCGAATATTAGACTGAATAAAGATCGTGCCTAAAAACGTGCACTGAGAACAAAAATTTCCATACCCCAACCACCCAGGCGGCCAGAAAAAAAATCAAGAAATAGTTCAAGTAACTAAAATTTAGTTGAAGTAATTAGATACTTAACTACTTCGATTAAATATTTGTTCAAGTAGCTATGTATTTAGTTGAACACTTGTAACCTCAAAATTTAATTGAACCAACGATTTTTTTCTCAGTGTAATTAATACAATATTTCCACCGTTCGTCTGACAACAATTTTTGTTGAATCAAATCAACTCGGATCGATTTAACAAAGCAACGAAGTTTAATTGATTTCCATCTACCAATAAAACTCATTTTATCACATGAAGCGACAAAAATGTTATTCTAACTATATACAGTCCGACCAAATAAACAATGATTAATTTAACGAAATTTAACCTTCAACCTAAATAATTTAGTTTGAACACCTAAATTTGTTTCTCATTATCCGCGCGTGTACTTATTTACTTGCCCCTTCAATCATGCAACCGTTAATACAAGTATGCTAAGGTTCACGCAATATACTAGATCCGTGGTACGGAGCGAAGCTGAAATCTGTTCGCGTATATCGAGAAGCGTTACGAGCAATCTGCCGTTAATATTGTTAAGATACAGTAATTAGGCGCTGTAGAAGCTCGCGCTGTTAATTAACCTCGCGCTGATGCCGTGTACTTATAAAGTCGGTGGCATTCTGTGACGATTAGATCTATTTACCCTCGCATTGAGAAACGATGCTTACGCGCGGATAACGCAAAAATAGAAGACACCCGGAGGTCTTCCGAGAGATATCTCGCAGCGGCAATATTTCTAGCTGCTGCAACGATATTTTCTCCGAGTCACACACACACACACACACACACACACACACACACACCGTTGCAGCTAAAAGTAGTTCCACGCATTCTTTGAACATTTTTTCTAAGTATACAATTAATCCACGTAGAAGATAAAGAAGAAACCTCTGGAAAGCTCCCGGGAAGTACGATCGACGCGATTACTTAAACGGCTCTGACGCGACAACGCGTCGGACACTCTCCGACGCGGGTCCGATTAAGAGGAGCCGAATGAGTATTAACGATCTTACGGCGCCTTTAGTGCGTGTATCGCGCACGGTAGGAGCGAAGCCGCGTGTAACGAGAAGCGTTACGAACAGTCTGCCGTTAACGTCGTTAAGACATGACGTTAGATGTAGGCGTTTAACGCGCTCGTACGAAACTATGCGAATACGCAAACGGGGACGTGCCACGACGATCGTAAATGTAAGTCTCGTCGCGCGACGAAGTTCGCGCGGCGCTGCGCGATCTTCAGCCCTTCCGGCGACGATCGTTACGGGAGAGCCTCATCGCGCGTCTTCGCGTGTGTGCAGGAGAGAAGGGACGTCCTTCGCTCGCTCTAAGCCGACGCATATCTTTACTGCGAGATAGCTGCGCGACTACGGGGCGCGCGATAAGTAATTAAGCAGACTCGGCAGGCGTTTACGATGCCATTAAGGCTCGCCTGAATAATCGAACTGGTGTAAACTTAACTGCTACACGAAGGATGTGCCGTTGTCACGCACAATCTATTAGACGGGATGTAGCGATGGACCGAGGAATTTGTTATGCAAAGGATTTGCACGGAAAAAAAAACCAGGAATTTTTACTACCTACTTCATCCAGTAGCGCTGAGACTGGAGCTCATTTTTAAAGACTTGTACAGAGAGCAGACATTTCTATTTACTGTTTACAATTGTAGATTGAGAGAAAAATGTAGAGCAAAGTGCCCTAATATGAGGATAGTTCCTAATATGGGGTAGTTAACTTTTGAGCGAGTATTAGTTCCAACATCTATTTTGTACATTGCGTACTAATTACCGACTTGCCAGAAAATGCCCATTCTCTTTTTGGAGCAAACATGTGTTCTGTTTTAACGTTTGAGGTTATAATAATTTTGTGTTGTAAGGAAAGTTTTCTAGTCGTGTTGCATTTTGGATGTTTAAGGAAACTTAAAGACGAGTTTTAAAAGTTTTAATAATATCATTCTATATAAAATTTTGCGTAGTTTATGAAAATGATTTTGTTTTTGAAAAGAACACCACATTTTTTTTTGCAAAAAGTCGCCCCTCCTACAAATCTAATTTGCTCCTAATATGGGGTACCTATCAATTCCTAATTTGGGGTACCCCAAAGGCGAAGAATGGGTGACGTGTCAAGCCTGCTTCATATGGAATCACGTTGAATGTGCTAGTTGTGAAAAAAGCCGGTATATTTGTGACTTTTGCGCTAGTAAATAGATTTGTTTTGTGTTCTTCTTAGATAAGTACATTTTTTGGTTCATAAGAAAAAAATCTTTTGTTAGATGTAGTTTTAATATTTCATTTCCATAAATAAATAGTTCTTATACAAAAAACCCAAATTAATTTTAGTTATTTTCACATTTTACATGTTAACATAGTGTACCCCATATTAGGATAACGTATGCTCCTAATATGGGGTAGTGAAACTTTTTTTCAATGCTGCATATTTTCTTCTGCATTTTTTTAAAACCTATTTCTTCTTATTAAATGCCTAAAAAGTGTTCAAGGAAACGCAAAATTTAGAAATAGTGTTTAAAAGTCATTAAATTGTTTTATTATAGTGTTTTTAAAAAAAGTACCCCATATTTGGACACTTTCCTCTAGTAAATTTGACTTAATTGCTCGACGGTTACGAATGGGGGAATGCAGATTTTGTTACTTGGACTAATAACTAACTCAAATGGACTATAGGCTGTTTCCTTCAAATAGCTGTTAATCGTTATAATCAGCCGGAGCAACTAATGCTGCATTTCCCTAGCCGTAAATGCAGGTTTAATTGAATATATCATTTCTTCTCTCAGTGTACACAGAGAAGAAAAAACTGCATGAAAGTTCTTAAAAATTTTAACAGACTAGACGTCAAGCTATTTCAAAAATTTTAATATTTTCGACAAATTTCAAAAAAAATTCTTCATTTTTCCTGCTTTTTCCCTGACAATTCCAGGTTTTCCATAATTCCCTGGACATCGTGAACGTGTCCTCTGTACAAATTCTTGAAAATGAGCTCGAGTCTCAGCGCTACTGAATGAAGCAGTAAATATTGCTGGTTTTTTTTTCCGTGCGATATTTATGTATACCTATCTATATCTCGGGATCGACGCGTGCGCCTGCAGAACCGTGCCACGCGAATAGCGCAGGAAGCGACTAAAGGTGGTGGCTTCCTCGGCCCGCCGTTTCCCGTTCCCCGGAGGCAACGGCGGATCTCGGAAGATAGTAGGCATCGCCCAGCCGCCGCGGTAACGAGAAAGAAATCGTAATAACAGGATCCGCCGATGCCTATCGGTTCGCGTCTCTTTTTCTTTTCCAACGAGACCGGGGGAATTCAGGCCGCGCGGGTAAACCGTGGTTAGAACCTGATTAGTGCGCTTCCAACCGGGCCTGGGGCGCGAAGATGGCGCGGCGGATACGAAACTATGCAGCGCCACCGCGGTGCGGCTTGGTCATTGATGAAGACGTCAAAAGCCGCGCCGCATGACGGCCCTCCGCGTCACGCGAGCGCATCGGGCGTCGTTGCAGCTGTCGCTGCTCTAATTGTTCCGTTGTCTCGCGTTCATTGGATCTGCTGTCTCGAATAATGATCATAATATAGCGATTTCTGGGAATGATTTTTTTTCCTCTGGAAATTAGAGGCACCGCGCGATTCTTTTCTTCGTTAATCATGGAGGATTAGACGTCGCGGGATAATTCGTTGTGAAAAATGCGCCGCGATAGGCACGCACACAAAAATGCACTGTGCATGCGTTCTTTGACGCAGCGTCCTATTTCCGAGTGACATTTCCTGCGAATTGGCGAATCGCGCGACAAAGGGCAACCGATGACACGAGGAGCGCACCTATCGAATTTCTTCGGAAATCCATTATTTCGCCGACAGACGACGGCGTCGCCACGGCGCGACGCCCGCGTCGCATCTCGTCCGACGTCGGAGTAATGACGGTAATTAAGGACCTCGCGCGCGCGCAGTGATTACTGCACTTTCTCCCTCGCACGCGTGTACCGGAGCACGGGCGTCGTTCCTGTTCACCGACGCACGACCCATCCTCTACCTTCTCTTCTTTGCTCTCTCTCTCTCTCTCTCTCTCTCTCTCTCTCTCTCTCTCTCTCTCTCTCTCTCTCTCTCTCTCTCTCTCTCTCTCTCTCTCTCTCTGTCTCTGGCCTCACCTCGCTACGCGTCGCGCCACGCCTCGGCCTCTCCTCTCTCGCTCTCTCTGCTCAACGTACAGAGAATAACTCATTGAGCGAACGTATCTACAGTGCGGAGTAATTACTTTAATCACATCCTGGCAGCTAGCGTCTTAATGAAGTCATTACCGGTCTCGCCCGCGCGACTCAATGTGTATCGTATCACGGAGTGTGCGCAATACCGCGACACGCGCGCGAGGTGCTAGATGGATACTCGCGTTCGCGCTCGCGGCTCGAAAAGTTGGGTCTTGGTTGTTCCGCGATTTTTTTCTCAATGTAAACTTGCTCAGCATCTCTATTTCTTTGCGCATCATTTTCATGGCACACTGTTAAAAATATTTATCTTCGGCCTTACCGGAAAGTAGGTACTGAAGTTTTTATCAAAAATAAATGCGTCTCGAATATTATGCAATCTCCCTTGACATTCAGAAAAGCGTTACATCGATCGTCGATTTATGTAAGGCGGTACTTTAAAATTGAGAAATAATCGGAATATTACGAAATTATTACTCGGTTTTAAGATAAATACGCATCTCAGATAGGTAAATGTGCGTAAATTATATGCAACTCCAGGCAGTATTAGCTTATCAAAAAATGCGTCGATGTCGTATACTTTAAAAGTCTTCATTAAGCAAACATATATATTTGAGAAATGTAATAACTTCAAAATAATACAAATGAAATGCTAAACGTGCATTGAATATGGACACAATTTTTTGAAAAGATATTGCTACATTAAATACAGCGATTAATTTGAATCACATTAAAATATAAATTTTACAATTTATTTAAGAATAGTTATTTTTTAAATTTATGTGGCAAAACAAACATGAACTTCAAAACAATCAATTATTGTAATGTGTATGATCGTCACGACGTTTACCTATACGAACTAAAATAATTGATTATTTTCAAGCTTGTTTGTTTTGCCGCATAAATTAAAAAAATAACTATTCTTCAATATAGTAACTATAGTAACTATAGGACAATCAATTATTGTAATTTGTACGATCGACACGACGTTCATAGAAATCAAAATAATTAATTATTCTAAAATTTAAGTTTGTTTTGCCGCATAAATTAAAAATATAACTATCCTCAAATACATTTGTAAAGTCGGCCTAAGATTCCTTTAAATTAAAAGTATAATTTCGTAAATTAAAGGTACCTTCGTGTATTATCGTGTATGAAAATTGAGAAAACTCTGAATTAACAGTGCAAGCTCAAATTTTTTCTATACAGACTCATCCTGTAACCACTCGCTTCCGTATTCATCAAGAGCAATTGGATCGAGTTAAAATTCGATAGCAGTAACCCAATACGCGATGTATCGACGTTTCTCGAATTGCGCGATCAATGGCACATTTCCAGCGCGCCTTTCCCGCGAGGCTATACAGGATCGGGGTACGTCTCGTGTTTCCGCGCGTCACCTTCAGCCGTACCGATTGACGAATGGTATTTCTTCTCGAATTCGACACGAGATCCCCTTCGCGGATCGTTTTCTTCGCTCGGAGGGGAGGTGAGTTCCTTCGCCGGGAGGGAGGCGGGCGCCTATCGGTGATACTCGAGACGGATTCCGCCAACGTGTTCCGCCATCCAATTAACGGGGCTCTAATTAATATTAACTAGAATGCCCAAAGTACTTCAACGCCGGATCACTAATTGAAGCAGTGGCGCAGCGGAAACGCGAATAAAGAGATGGAAACGTGTAATTACCGGCGACGTTGTCTATACGCTCACGCGTTTCTCCACTGGAGCACCTACGATCATTCGCTGTGGAGTCGACGTGGGTAATCGTACGTCGAATCGTCTCGTCTGCGTATTCGCGATGATTTTAGGTGACGCCACATCCGAGCGAGTGTTTCATACACGGAGAAAAAAAAAAGTTAGATTCGACTAAATTGGCGGTCACGGTTGGGGGAACGCCGACTTAGTTACTTGAATTAAATAATTTGGTTATAATAATTTGAAATTGTTTGACGAAAACAAGCTGTAGTCAAGTCTAGATAATTATTAGTTCAAGTAATCAGATCTGCCTTCCCCTGTCCGTGACCGCTAATTTAGTCAAATCTGTCATATTTTTTCTCAGTGTAAAATATTGTATATTAATGAACGTGACGTAGGAGAGCACGCATTACATAACGTTCACGAAGAGATCGGTAAAATAAATTTTACTGATTCCTCTTTGTAAAAAAGAACATGTCACGTGTAAGACCCTTTCCGACGTTCTCATTGGCTAATACTCACGTAAAGTGAAGTCACTTTTCCGCAAAGAGAAAAAGAATTAGTTAGATCTACTAAAAACTAAATCTTTTTTCATACTAATTAATGTAAATATATAATTACTTGGGACCCCGCATGTAATTTTCAGTACATCTAACTAATTCTTTTTCTCTGTACGTAAATTTTATTGGCCGATTTCATATCGATATTAGCTGTCTCGAATCTTGCAAGCGTCAAAAGTCATTTTCAATACGTATGTTTGTTACGTTTGCTGATTATCAAATTACATTTCTCGACGAATCTAACTTTTCCGTGAATTTTATCAGCCAAATTCGCTATCTCGAATGTAAAATCTTGAAGGCGTGTGAGTGAGTGACGTTCGCTAATTGTCAACGTATAGAAATCTATGTGATCAGGTAATGAAGAATAAACGAAAAATGCGCGTACGTTATTGCTAGTATACGATTAAAAAACTACATACGAACGTTTTCAGTTGTTTTTACAACGCGCGATAGAGTAATCTTTCTTTCGAAAGCATTAAATCGTGATAAATAGTTTACATCACAATTTACTAGTTTGAAAGAGATAATTATTCTTCAGCACGATAGGAATATCCGAAAATCCTTATATACACCTTTTTTACTGTAAACACAGTAAGATTTACCGCATCAGTCTCTCCGCGTTTAGTCGTACATGTCCAGTAGAATTCGTAAGACCATGAAAGCCACGTATGCAACGATTCGAGGCGTTGAACCACGCGAACCACCTGCTGCTCCTTTCAAGACGTTACGGAATCGTCCGACGGAAGAGGGTTGGAAAAAAAGAGAGAACCGGACTCCACTTTTCGACGCGAGGAGTCCGAAGGACTCGGAGTTAGCCGAAAGACGCTTTCGCGCGGCATAGGCAGGAGGTTCCTATGCAGGGCAACCAACACAGTCGTGTGGTATTAAGTCATTACAGTCGGGGCCCGTCCTAATAATACCCTTCGCTGCGAGCGAGTGAAGTGAGCGAAGTCCCATCCATCCATCCATCCATCCGACCATTACATCTACCACGACGTGCCGCATCCTCCTCGCCTCTCATATAGCGGTGCTCAACCGGACGCGTTCCTCCTCCTTGTCGGGAGTAACGAGTGGTTGCGGCATGTCGATCCGTTTGTGCGAAATTTATCTGCTAGATCTCTGCGAAACAAAAGATGAGGGTTCGTTTCATCTGAAATGCGAAGACAAATCTCAGGTTTATGGCGAGAGTTCAATGATTTGGCATCAAATAAGATTTTTGATTATACACTAACAAAATTTGCTTCATTCAACCATCGGTGCAGTTTTTCAGTGCGGTTTTTTTTCCGTGCAGTTTCTCACGTGTATCTTTTCACGGAGAAAGAGGATTAGTAAATCATGGAAGAACACGTGAATGTTTTCAGTTATCCCAGTAACAGGGTTCTTCGAGGTGAAACATTGAAGTTTTTAATAGATCAGAGCGTACCTTTTACAGTTCGTAAATAGTATAAATATTAGTTTATGCAGTAAAATTTACCAATCTCCCGTTAATATGTACTTCTTAAACAATTCAGTGTTTCATCTCGTACTATCCTTTTTCTCCGTATTGTTTTAACTCTTCTATTTTGCGAAAAATTTCACTATATCACTCCGGCTTTTAAGTTGCCACAGTATCCGGAGCCTAGAGACAAATGGTTCAATTTTGAGAACTGGTTCCACATAGACGACACTACACTACATACCCGTATAATTGCAGTCTATCCAAGCCCGCCGCGAGACGTAAACATAACTACACACGTATAAGCGATAGGCACTATAATACAAAATCGCCGCACATACCCCTATACGCGATCACCCATGCGAACCAGTATACACATATCCACGAGTATACAACTTCCCCGCAAACGAGCACACAGCTCGGGACTCCACGCGGTATTACATTACAGAGTCAGCGCACACGCGTACGCGCGCTCTGCGTCTATATACGCGCTCACCGGTGAGTCTAAAGCTGCAGCTACATAAGTACGGGTATAACGTTTACCATAGCGCGATACGGCGATCGTGTAATAAGATATCGCGCGAGACCAAAGCCGTGTGCGCGCGCGAGAGCCCGACGGGCGAACCCGAGAACGAGGCTGGTGGTCCTACGGCTCGTCGCGCTACGTGGATTCCGGGGCACCGGTCGTGGTCCAACGGAACCCGGTGACCGCGTCGCGCGTTCGCCGGGGCGGATAAATCTCGTCGCAGGGACGCGTTCGATCGATGCGCGCGCGTGCACTTCATCGTAGTCCTCCTCCGACTCGCTCGCAGCCTCCGAAAGGGACGCGGGGTGTGCTGCAGGGTCGACGTTCGGAGCGGAGCGACCGAGGGAGACGATAGGTACTTACCGCGAACTTGGTAAGCCCTAATACGCCGCGATCTGATTACCGCGGGATTGCTTGATTTGCATCCACCTTGGCGAGGTGGATGGAGCGCAATGGGGGGGAGAGTTCCATCGGCGCCGAGCTTCGGAGCCTGTTTCTTGAATTGGAATCTCGAGACGGAGCGACCGGAGGACTCCATACATATCATCAGACCACGGAATTCTCACCCGCCGGAGCATCCTCCTTCCGTGCCGACGGACTTGGATCTCGCTCGTCTCCTTTGACCGGGACGCGCGTCTTCGTCGCGACGCGTTCTCTCTATCGGGGCGATCCCTTCGTGGTGATAAGACGCTCGGCTCTCATCTCTGCATTGCCACGAGTGGATCCGCGCGAGAACGATTTACGGGCGACACTCCACGGCCGCTTCGGTTTTTTGTAGACATATAATATCTTTGCATATAAGAACACTGATAATGAGAAACGAATAGCTTTGCTTTCGAATAGCCCGCTAAGAGCACAATTACTTGATTCGAATGAATATCGATTAGATTTGTATAAATACTATCGAATAAATCTAATATTATCTTAATCCAATCGAGTTTTCATCCGATTAAGTAAATGTGCTTTAACGATTATTTAAAGACATGCGTTTATCTAAATCAAGCAACCGTTTTCTATGTGAACCTGTACAGAAAAAAAGAACTAGTTATATCTACTGAAAATTACTTGTGGGATCGAAAGTAATTATTTATAACAATGACATTTTTTAATACATCAATTAAATATCTCTTCCTTACAATCATGTAGAATAGTAGGTATATGATTATAAGGAAGAAATATTTAACCCTTTTAGTGCCGGACGACGATATATCGTCGTTCGCTCAGGACCGATATTGGTTATTTTATTAAAAATTATTGAAAATGTAATACTTATACTTCATACTACGTGACCTACATAACATTATGATCAAACGATGATTATTGTTATGTGCAAATATTGTTTGTAGAAGAGGAACTTGTATTTTTCATCATGTTTAATATTTATGTTATTTGTATGATTGTCAATATATATTGAAATACAATTGACATTACATTATTCTCTCTTTCTTCTGTAATACGCTGCAGTTTGAATTTTTTAAATATCATTCTTAGTTTGGTTTTTATGAGCCTTTTCCTAAACTTAGTAAATTCGCCAAATTCGTCCGATTATCTTCGCATAAACACACGGTTTTCGCTCGGCACTAAAAGGGTTAATTTAACATGAAAATAGATTTAATTAGTACAAATAAGTAATTACTTTCGACCCCGCAAGTAATTTTTAGTAAATCCAATTATTTCTTTTTCTCTGTGTGTGCAACTTCACTGAATCGATTTATTTCCACGCAATTATATATGGCACGTGTACATATTACCAAACTCCGAAATATGGAGCAACGTATACATATACGTCAAAGCCTCTTTCAGGACTTCGCTAGCGTTTCTCGCAAAGCAGCCTACTCACAGGGATCCTGTTATACCCCCACTTAGATTTCCACACGGGCTACGCGAAAGGTACGCGAATTCGATTTCAAAGGCCGCGCGTGCACGGAAGAGAGAAAGAGGAAGGGAGAAGGATGAGTGAGAGAGAGAGAGAAAGAGAAGCTAGCGTGCAGGCACGCGAAGCGGAAAGTCGGTAGAGAGCAATGTTCCTCGTGGAAATTGACGTTGTACGTCAGGGTTACCCATAGCCGGCACTCTTCACCGTTCCACCCCGACGTCAGTATATCGACAGTTTCGCCCCGTCCAGCGTCACCTCTAATAGCCGCGAAGCGACGTCACCTCTATCCCAGTCGCCCTTCTCATTTTTCCCGTTTTCGCCGCACTACTAGACCACCGCACAAATTTGATCAGCATCAGCACCCGGACACCGCGCTCTCCGGTTGCCGCGACATTTTTCCCTCGATTTAATCGGACGATACAGCCGGCGAGCCCCGAGTGACGGGCGCGCGTATGGGCTTTTAATGGACGGCCCGTCACATCCATTTCACCCCCTCGCCCCACGCCAATTTCCCTATCGCCGTAATAATTCGTGAGGGTTCCGCGCCCGGGTTACGTAGTTCGCGTTATACCGCGCGCCCACCCCGCGAAGCGAATTTCATTTGGCAAAGACGGGGACGCGACCAATGGATTCTCCGATGCAATTCGCCGGGTAAGCAGCGTTTAAATGGAGCAGATGGGCCTTGGTTACCTATGAGGCGGGGTTGGATCGGTTGGATGGTATCTCCTCTTGTTTGAGGGGGGCGAGAGCGGTTGCTCATTTGCCTAGTCAAAGGCTGCTTTCCAACCTACCCCGCCACCCTTCACCGCTACCACCGCCTACCTCATTCCACAGTCGAAGCCGGGCCCGCGCGCTACTGCGCTAAGATGCTGACGCTAAAGGCGAGTAGCACCACTGCCGGTGCTCCAGATCCTACCCAGACGTAGACTTTGCGACGGAAACGGCGTGCGCCGTGGGTACACTTTCCGGGGAGGTGTGTGTACGTAGCACTCTGTACCGTGGCGGTCGTGGGGTGGAACGGGTGGGGGATTTTGTTGGTCAGGAAAATAAAGTTTACTCCCGGGGGGCGAGGAAGTTGCGAAGACGGTTTACTCTTTGATCCGCGAGAATGCAGGTGAGATTTAACAAAGTTGATGGAAGAAATTCGACAAAGTATATACGGAGAGAGAGAAAAAGGATTTATAATTTTTACAGTGAATCTCAGTAACAGGGCTCCTCGAGGTGTAAAATTGAATTTTTTTTTATAGGCACAGCGTACGTTTTACAGTTCGTAATAGCCGATACATCTTAACGGGAGATTGGTAAATTTTATAAACTGATGTTTATACTGTTATATGACCTGTAAAAAGTACTCTGTGGTCAATTAAAAACTTCCACATTTCACATCGAGGAGCCTTGTTACTGGAATAACTGTACAAATTCATGGATTTTCCCATGATTTTTTACTACAAAAATTATTTTTCTCTGTGTATGCTTTCTTATAAGAGGTATGCCATGAGGTAGTTACACGTGTAGAAAATATTCATGCGTGCATAGCAATAGTTTCATTACATTTCTTTTACATACAACTCGCCATCACTTTTTGAGATATGATCTATTGTTCGTTCGGAAGCCGGAATGATTTACGAAATTTTTCGTAAAATACAAGAATTAAAACACGGAGAAAAAGAATGAGTAATTTTTACAGTGAATCCTAGTAACTCCTCGAAGTGAAACATTGAATTTTTTAATAGACACAGATTATGGACTATCCGACACATTACCGAGAAATTGGTAAATTTGACCGTATAAACTAAAGTTTATACTGTTACGAACTGTAAAAAGTATGCTGTGGTCTATTAAAAACTTCCATGTGTTTCACGTCGAAGAGCCTTGTTACCGGGATAACGGTAAACATTCATGGGTTTTCCCATGATTTTTACTAATCTTTTTTTCTCCATGTAGGTACTGCGCATTGGGGGAAGTTTGTCTTTCAGAATAATTTAGATACCTACGTAGAATTTTATATGTAAATTTCATTTCGAGCAGTAGAAATTCTTTTTCGTGGAAGCTATTAAGAGAAGAAAATTTTAATTGGGAGGAAGAGCGCAGATGTAATTTTAAATCTCGCTCTAAATTTACTCTCGACGCAAACGCTTCATTCGTCAGCATTACCGTTGAGTAAGTACGTTACGCCAGTTTCAAGTAACACTGCCGAGCCTTCCCGTTGATTTAATCCCGCTGTTTTTGCGGTAAATTCCGCTAAACTCCGGTAGGCCTCGTCGGACCGCTCTACCGCAGCAGCCGTTTGCAAATCCCTCGCGGATTTATGACACCGAGCAACCCACGAAATACCCCGCGAAAGCCGCTCCGCGTTTATTGTTTGCGCCTCGGAGATGCCCCTAGTAGATGACTCCCGGCCCGGCTGCCGTCTAACTACCTGGCTTTTTCCATCGCGAAAAATTAGGCCGATTAGTTAGTAGGCCGTCGCGACTAATGAACGTAATTTGGGGAAGTGAGTGTCGACTCGATTGTTTTTCTCCTCGAAGCTCGCAAAAATAGCGGGATAGCGACGCCCCGGAAACTCCGAAATTCGTCCGCGTTCCAAACTTTATTTAATATGTACTGAACGCTTCTATAGAGTACCTAAGTTAGTAGAAGGCTCCCAGAGTAGAGGTTATCGCCTTTCTTCTACTTACGTATATACCGCTATGCAAGTCGGGTGCATCTTCAGCAGGCTCATCTACGGCTGACCAATGCGTTCCTTTTCTACTGACTATTAGCATTGTGCGCTGTAATTTTTCTAAAGTCTAGCTAGTGAGGACGATTTGAACTTCCCAGCACCTTTGTCCTTATTCGATAATCTTCATTTATTAATTTTTTTAAATGTCTATGTTCCATGCTAATGTTATAAATATAAAAATGAGCTTGTCTGTATGTTTGTTACCTCTTCACGCCTAAACTATTGAATCGATTTTGATGAAATTTGGTAGAGAAGTAATTTGAAATCCGGAGAAACATATAGAGTACGTAACGTTATAATTTTAATATAGCAGATGCTCTGAGAGGAATAATTACTGGTGCCAACCAAATATTTCCTTCAATCAGAAGTATGATATAATTCCAGAATCAAGCCGTGATCTTCTTCGTATAAGAAAATGTTTGATAGGCTCGAGTAATTGTTTTTTACGCAGGAAAAATTTATCGTGTTGTCGCAACGAAGGTATCTCTGAACCAGGAATATATATTCTTCGACCAGGAATCTATATTCTTAAAAATATCTAAAATCATATGTTCTTGGTTCAAGAAAATGTTGTTTATACTATCAATTATTTCTCTCAATGTAAGATGACGGTATTCAATTAAACCCTACAGGCGACATCAGCAGTACGCAGTCAGGTTGGGAGTGTACATCCCCCATTGATATCCAACACATTGATATTCATCAATGAAAAAAAGAATACAATAATTGAAATTCCACGCAAATAGAGTCGTGGATAACAGCTAGTTTAAGTAATACTTTTTGGAGAAATCCTTGAAATGGGTCAATTCTGTGAGTTAATCACAAAAGGAATATATTCTCTTGTCATAATATCAAGGGCTACTACCACCTTCCACGGGTTAACTGGCAATTAATAAGAGTTTATCCGTAAACGGATGGACATCCGTTACGGAGGTTCCTCTCCAGAGACCCGTTTCGTAACTCAACCTAACATAACTCAGACAATCAAACACAACTTAAGTTTTGGCGCTAGTCACTCACTAATGGAGCCGCTAATGTGATTATACCGACGACCTTCAGTTCCTCAGACCCCAGAAAGGACCTCCCCCGCCTCCTCTCGACATTCTCGCGTCGCCCGACGCTTCGCACCCCGGAAAGAGGGTAGACGGTTGACGCGCGTGGCATCGAGCTGTGACGGGGTGAGGGAGGAAGCCGTGGCAATTTTCATCTCCATTTTCCTAGGCTCCTCGAGAGCCCGACCGCGGCTCGTGCTCGTGCCTTTTATCTCCACTCGTTCTCTCTTTTGCCGGACACTTTTAGTCTGATAGCAATTTACGCCGAGACTCTACTTTCGAGAGGGCGATGTCGCTCCTGCGGATCTCTCTTTGCGCCACGCTGGAGCTCCGAGAAAGACGCTCCAGTCGTTCTCCATTCGCGAATCTAACCCTATCTAATTCCTAATCTATCGAATTCCTTTCTACAAATTCCCACTTCTATTTATATTATTCGCAGATATTCGACAGAGATGCACATATTACACTCAATTATAAAAAGTATAATAATACCAAACTAGTGCGATTTTGTATGTATTATAAAGTGGAGAACGATCCCCGATATAATAATTTTATTAAAATACATCATGGGTTTTCTGAATAGGATCGAAGTGCAAGTTAAAAATCAATTATCTTGAAAGCAGGGAGAGGTATGGAGAAGCAAAGTGTTAACAAAAAATATTCGCCTATATTTTTACCATAAAAAATGCTAATCTTGATTTTTTACATATCTCCACTGCGTTTTGGGGTAATCACTCTCAAAGGTAAACGGAAACTGGAGCGCTTATCCCACCTTTACCCTATACCTACTGGCAAACATAATGTACAGATCTTCTCACCAGATGACAAAAAGAAATGTAAACCCTCGAAGAACGATTCCGAACTATATGCAGTGTGCACTGCACACCCAATGATATACCCCCTATACCCCTCATCCGACGAACCCTGCAGCGCGACTAACGGATCGTACGTCTTCCCAAGCGCACCTGACCTGGCGCCGGTCCATAACTCCCGATAATTTTCAGCTCGCGTGTGATCGACCTCCTCCCATTCCACCCTCCGCAACGAGCCGAACAGTGCCAAGAGCGACGACGAGAAGAACGACTGACTTGGTAACTCCCCAGAGACTGTGTAACATCCTCCCACCTCTCGCTACACCTTAAGCCGACCCGCGGTCCCCTTGGCAGATGTCTTCATCAACGACTGCATGCGACGGCTTTTTTTTCTCAGCCGTAAAGGGGGGAAGGGTGTCAAGGGGCGCCGACAACGAGGTGCGGAACCCTGAAAAAGCCAGGGGGCCGCGGAAGGAACGTCATCCGCGCGGGGTGAGACATAATCGGGGAGGTCCGGGCTGCGTAATTTGATGGGACGCCAGATAACCCGCGGCCTGGCGCGGGATATATCTAATCTTAACCCGCTCGGCCATCAAGGAGGAGACTTTCACGGTCGTGACAGAGCGGGTGATGCGGGGCAGGGCAGGAGCGCAGAGCGCGGCACGGCAGCGCTCTTCCTCATCATCGTAAAGTTTATGCCACGCGGTGCTATATGTATGTACGGATACACCGGGAGCTCCAGGTATTACGAAACGGTAGGAACGTAACGGGCGGCGAGCTAGGCACGGGCGCAATTTTACCCGCTCTTTATGGTCCATCAGGCGTCGGCGGAACTTCTCCGAAGGAGAGGGGCGCGCCCGTCCTTTTCGAGAGGAACGGACCATAAGCAGAGGGCGAGACTCGCGCGAAATGTGGGAGCGAGGAATGCTTGGGCGCGGGGTTGTAGTACAGAACTTGAGTTTGTTGGGGGGAGGGAATCTGTTATTTTATTTTTCAGCCGTTCCTCTCATGCCGAGAAGCATGCATGCGGTCGAATGTGATATTTTCATCGCGATGTGTTCGATCTCGTCCGCGGACAAATTTCTGAACTACACTGACAAGAGAAGTTCGCGAGGTGCGAAATCGATATCGGGGATCAACACCGATGCAGTTTGCTTTAAAATGTCTTAAAGAAAGATTTGAGCAAAGCGCTAGTCCCAACCTTTACGATATCTTTTCTCTATTTCTACCAATACGAATATACATAGAGAAACCACAATCACATCCAAACCATTGAACCGATTCACTTGCAAATTGTCGTAGAAATAGTTTAGATACCGGATTACGACGTGAATTATGCGCACCTAAAATTTGTAAAACAAATTTTTTTCTTAATTATGAGCACTACTGTTTTCAAAAATTTTGAATTGTTTTTCAAATATTACGTGCACATAGTTTACATTATAATCTGTGGTATCTAAGCTATTGCTATGCCAATTTTCTAGTAAATCGGTTCAGTGATTTGGGTGTGATTGAGCGCATAAACATATAATATTTCATTTCTCTATACTCGTTTTAGTAAGGATAGCGAAAGGATATCGCAAAAATTGGGACTAGCGCTTTGCTCTAAGCTTTCTTTGAGATATTTCAAAGCAAACTGCATCGATATTGATCCAATATCGATATCGCACCTCGCGAACTTCCCTTGTGAGAAAAATAATTGCTGGTAATAAAAAATGGTTTCTTCAATCAAAAAAGCATGATATAATTTCAGGATGAAACCATGGTTTTTTTCGCGCAAGAAAATATTTGATAGGCTCGAGTGATTGTTTTCTTTTACGCAGAAAGAATTTCTTGCTCCCACGACGGTACTCTTGAATGAAGAATATATCATCCCTCCAATGCCAAACTCACGGATCTGCATAACATAAACGTAGCACATTCGTGAGTTTGGCATTGGAGGGACGATATATTCTTCAATGAATAATCTGTATTCTTAAAAATTTGTAACATCATGTGTCCTAGGTTCAAGAAACATTTTTTGTTTGACACTCGCAATTGTTATTAAATTTCTCTCTGAGTATTTTTGGAATTAATTTGAATGATGTAAAATTTGTAACCGAGTAAGACCAGACCCGATGGCTCTTTCGTTTGAAGTTTCTATAGTCAGATATTCTCGCGGTACAAAGGCAAAATGCACCTCGTACATCGTAGTCACTTTAATGAATTTATCGCGCCGCTGGATTAGCGGGGCCGTTTTTGTCGGCATGAAGCGTCACTGCGTGCTTCTTCAACGACCCTCTGATGTCTGCCATTAACGTTCCTCTCTAATCCCAGAAGCTCGTAATAATCTGCAGCTGAACTACAGGCAACGAGATGAACAATATTAAATACGTAATTTTCATGTAGAGATTCGACCTCCTCGTAAAGTGCATAACGCTCCACTACATTATTTTGCAATCTTCGTTTGATAAAGACAGAATTGTCGTTTTCTTTTCAGTTAAAAATGAAATATCTAAGACGAATGTTCAAAGTGATATGACGCCTTTCTTCCGAACTCAATTTATTATTAAATTTTTTGATAATTGCAGCATCCTTCAAGCACTTCTGAAATCCGTGGTTTACCTGAAATTTCTCGTTTCAGAATTCCTAATTTTGCAAGAATTACTCGTCCATAACGCGCGGCAAAAGTGTTCGGAGAAAAAATTACCGAGGGAAGCCACCCATCCGCGTTGCACCGGAAATCGATCGACTCGCCACCGTGCACGTAGTCAGGGAGCAAGCGGTATCCCCACCTGTCCGTTAATCCCAACAATTTCGAATCCCACGCGAAACGAGAGCGCCTCATTCACCATTGTTCCGCGAACGGGATGAAAAAAGGTACATTTGCATGAAAATGTCCACCCTCCAATCGTAACTCGGACTAGGGGTCTACTGCGCGCGGATAAAAAATGAAGATAACGTTCCGCCGGCGATTACACTGACAAAAAGTCCATTTGCATGAAAACTCTCGTTTCTTTACTCTTTTTTTTCTGCCTCACCCTTCCCCCTTTATCATATATCCAGTCATCCCTTCCTTTCCCGCGCCCCTATACCGAAGGAATCTCTCTAAATGCCCGACCTCTCATTCCGAAACGCAATGGGGAAATTCGAAGCGCGCCGACGCGGGGGAGGAGATGAAAAATGACGCGCGATGACGCTTTTACAGTTTCGTCATTCCCGCCTGCCGCTGTATTTCGCCGGTCCGGACGCACGCGTTAACTGCTGGTGAAATATAACTTCATCGCATCCGTCATAAAGTTATTGCCTGGCGTGCCGTCCCGCCATTAGCGGCCCCGTAAAAAAGATCTCTGATTTGTTGCATATAACGAGGGGGTTGTTCGATCGGCGAGAGAGAAGGAGAGTAAAGGAGACAAAAAATTCGAAACTGTGAAAAGCCCTTCTCGAATCTCCGATACCCGAACGTCCCCCTAGACGGGGAACACCGTCAACCCTTAAAAACGCATTAACATCCCTCGCACGTTAAGTTTCGATTTATTTTTAATTACGACTTTTTTATACGTCCGATAAAGAGACTTTTTACGACAATACAAACTCCACCAAAATTAGACGCTCCAGCTGTTTTAAGGCCGGGAAAGAAGGGACGACGGGGGATGGAACGGCAGCTAAAAGCTCCCCGCAAATAATTTGTTTAAATTTTATACCGCCGTTGTATACGCGCACTTCATAAAACCTGGTGTCTACGGCTTATATGTACTCTTGCCTCGTGCATACGTAAATGCGCGTTGCATGGGAATAATATATGTAGGAGTATAATACGTAGGAAGGGGCGGGGCACGTGAAAGTAAAAAATATGCATGCGCTCCTCTCGAAGGTTATAAAAATATCACGAAGTATCAGAAGTTACATCGTCTCTGGCTGCATGTACATATTATGTAATAGCAGTCGGACAATAGCAGTAGTAATACCCGATTGCTGTCAGACCGTAGCTATAATCTCGCTATACTGGCCAGCGAGGGAAAAGTTTGCGAAAGTCGGCGACGCTTATTTTCGAGATTTCAACTGCAGCATCCCGTGTATACATTTATGAAGCGATTCGAGTATAATATACAACCTCAAGTATAATACACCGAGAGAAATAATTGTTAGTGCCAAAAAAATATTACTTAACCAAAAATATACGATCTTAACAATTTTTTAGAATACAAATTCTTAGCCGAAGAATATGTATTCTTGATTCAAGAATACATATCGTTGGGACCAGAAATTTTGCCTGCGCGAAAAAAATAATTACTCGAGCCTGACAAATATTTTGTTCCGTGAAGAAAACCATGCCTGGATTCTAGAATAATTATATCATATTTTTCATCGGAGGAAACATTTTTTTAGCACCAGCAATTATTTCTCCCAGTGTATCGCGTGTATAATGATGGGATCGGTTACCCTGACGACTAGATTATTACTTCACGCCGTTGTAGGTATACTTTCCACGGCGCGAGCGTAATTAAAATAATTAAAAGAATGTTCGCGAGAGGCTGCAACGTGAAAGTATCGCATCATCCACCGGTGATTCGTGCTCCTCATCGTTCGTGCTCGAGGGCGCGCCTCCGACTCGGCGACGCGAGGGTCGACGAAGTGGGTCAATTACGAGAGACATCTCGTCGAGTCTGGTTGTAAATTTGACGACGAGCAAGTCGAGTTGACGCCTTGTATATATCGATTATCCGTTTAGCCGGCCACTGCAATGCACCAGTCGGTCCCACTCGGCGCTCTCCCTCTCCCTCTCACTCTCTACCGACCCCTCCCTGCCACCCTCCGCCTCGTCCTCTCCGACTCTCTCGAGTACCTCCCGTCAATTTGCATTCCGCGATTCCTTCTCCCCCCCCCCCCCCGCTTCCCTCTGCCCCGATAGACAGATACCTACGTAGGTATATAAAGTCTGTACCCTCTATTTGCATTTCTCTCCTCTATATTTATTTGCTCGAGTTGTTTATCGAAATACAATTACGACCTCTCCTCGGCGGATTACAGTGTGCCGCGTTATTGAATGCGATGATGTATAAGTGTCGTCGAGGTCTGCCGTTCTCGATTCTTCTCGTGGGATGCTGCATCGAATATTAAAAGCTATGCAGGCGAAAATACTCGGACAGAAATTAAACTACAGGTACGGACTGCTAATTAAATTGTGCTTGGAATCGTAATATCGGCGAAAGTTTCGAATAATCGTTCCGCATGAAATTATCGAAAAGTTACGAAACGTTAAAAAGATTGCTCTACTAAAACTTATTCCGGTAAAAACAAATCCACGAAAATTGGATTTATAGAAAATCGTTGGTGCTATTGTAGACATTTCAATTCTACTCGTACACCATATGAGGCTAAACTTACTCACCAGGAAAGAAACTTTAATCAGTATTATCTCATTATTTATGAACTTTTGGCCTACACCGATATAAGACTTTGTTGTAAATAAAAATATAATCTTCGAAAGAATATTATACAAACATGAGCCAAAAGCTCATAGACAATGAGATAATAGTGAATCAAGTTTCTTTTCGAGCGAGTAAATTTACCCTCACATGATATAAGTTTATATCCTGATTTCGGCGTGTAATTACTTATCAATCGTCCTGACGTGTCGCGGCTGAAGCGGCTATAAAGCCTTTCGTGTGTAATTAACGCGATAAGAGGACGTTAAGCTATCACCACCGCCCTTTTCTGGTTCAAGCGATTGCGATATCGCGCGGCTTAATGGTAACGACCGATCCCGCAGTACCGGGCGAAGCGCGAATGGGTACAATACGTAAAGAGAGCGCACAGAGGGGTGAAAATTATTATTCGATATCGCGGGACCGAACAAGCCGGAAAATTTTGTTCGCTCCGCGGAACCGGTGTTTTCGTTGCCTTTTTAACGCCCACTTTGGAATAATTTCGAGGCAGCGCCGAGGGAGTGAACTGGAAAAATGCCAGAGCAATTCCAGGAACGTTCGGTGCTGGGAGGGTGGCTTTTGGTCCACTGGAATCAGAGCATGTGACGTATTTATGTACTCTGATTTTGCATCCGTCGTTTCCCCGGCGAAAAGTCGCGCGCGATCCTCCGGTATTTCCGCTCCTCTCGACTTTTCTTTCAAAATTCAGAGATATTTTCGTACTTCCCCGTCGAGCCAATCGCTCGTTTCTCGAGACAACGGCATAAATATTACAATACCGAGTGGTACCGTCGAACCCGTGCCACATCCGTCCGGGAGCGTTTTCGGATATTTCGACTGGAGAACTCGCGGCGTCTCCTCTCGGGACCCGAAAATAGCGGCACGCGCGCGCGCTCGAAAGCTATACCATCGCGATTCGAGTTATCGTTCGGCTCGCCAATTGATTACATGAATTATAGATAGCCCCCTAGGCTCGATTTTCCCAGCCAACCAACCATCCCCCCGTGAACTCGACCACCTACCCTCGCTCTTGGCTGTACGTGTGTATCGTTTCGACGTCGTTAATGTCCGCCTGGAAAGAATTAAAAGCTCCACTACTGCCCACCCCTACGTCTAGCCCCGTTTACTCGTGCGCCAGCGAACGATTTCACGTACACGGCCCTCTTTTTACTTAAAGCGGCGTGGTCAGTTCGTATGTGAACGACGAACGTGACGGCATATAATTTCCTCTCTTCGTGAAGTACCTAATAAAAGGAGGGAATTTTTCTGAATATAGTTAGAAACATTTTTTCTAGCCAATTTCCCATCAAGACTCACGAATTGAAATGCATCCTGTATGCAAATTGAACCTTCTCGCGTAAAAAAAAATATGGCTACGGATCAATATCCCAAATTTTCAGCCAGTAAACGATGCGCTCTTCAATTAGAGTTCAGTTGTTTGTACGAGATTGTGTTGTACCTAATCGATGTCTGTTCTTGTCATTTGGTATTATTTCAATTGATTGCTTTATTAAACTCTGCAATTATTACTAATGAACTAGTCTTATAATGAAAAATACATGCAACAAAATTGAATCGAAAAGATTCAGGTAAGTCGAGTAGGTTTTAGTTTTCAGCCGACACGAGAAAATTGTCTGGCTGAAAATCTGAGATACTTTTCCCAGACTTCCGTCATACTTTAGCCATACTCTCAAAACTCTGCATAAAATATTTTGCGTCATACTCTGCAAAATAAAAACGAATAGCGACCGAAAAATATATTTATTTACTTGTCCTTTCAATTATGCAATAATTTATACATAAACGCGAAGGTTCACGCGATGTATACATGGAGACGAAGAATTTTTGAATCGGACGGTACGCGGAAGGATATAGGCTGTTGACTTCGGGCGTTAATGACGGCTCGTAAAACGCGCCATAAAATTTCATGTATTCGCAAAAACCGAGAGGCCCTCCCGCGCCCTCCGTACGTCCTTCTCGCCCTTTACCCCGGCGCAATTTCCGTGTTCTTCCAGCGGCTGCCGGCGCGGTTCCTCTATTACTACCGCGCCACGATTTAACGAACGCTTTGCGTGGGTTAACGGTGATAAAACGGTACGACGTATCTGAGCGTTCGTCTGTTCCAATTCGAAAGTCTACTCGTATACCTTCGAAAATCGAGTGTCTATGCTCGACTTACTATCAGTGTGCATCGGACAGAGTTGCAGTGCATAAGTGCTACGAGTCATAGACTGCGATATATGCAGTTGGAAATTTTATGTTGAAATCGATTCATCCATTTTTGTATATTAAAATCAACTAATTCTTTGTATTAATTTAACATTATTTCTTAATTTTAATATTCTTTATGTTAATTTTAACAGAAAAGATATTAGATTAACACGAAGAATCGGGATTATTTTAAAGTACCGTCGCCGTCGGCGTCCCGAATTCTATCGTTGGTGACTTATTAAAATGCCATTTAAACGCACTATATCCAATGAACAATTAATTCTCATGCTTTCATTAGCCAGGGCAAACGCCATAGCTAATTAAATTATTAGAATTAATTGCCCATAAGCTAGTACATTTAAAATTGGCATTCTAAAAAGTCACTAGCGACAAAATTCGTGACACCAAGTGTACAAAAACGGGTAGATCGATTTTAACACAAAATTTCCAACTGCGTACAAATGAAACTCATATTCAAAATACTTGTTTTACTATAAATTAAATAATGCACTTCGAAAATAAGCTCCACATTAGGTTTCCAGTACCTCTTACGCGATTTCAACCAAAAATTTCCAACTGCATGCACGTGAAGCTCATATTCAAAATACTTTATTTACTATAAATTAAATAATGCACTCCGAAAATAATCTCCACATCGAGTATTTCAACTTCGGCTAAAACGTTCCAAAAAGACTTTCCAGTACCTTACACGAAATTTCGAGCAGACATTTTTAATATCAGAGGATCCTCATACCCCCCCCCCCCCCTCCCCCCCCCTCGTTTACTCCCTACACGACTCTTATATATTCCAAAGAAGAAACCCACCCCGTACCCCACTTTCTACTTCACCCCGCGTTTACACACGCATACGAGCCCTCGTTATACCTCTTCCTATACGGGGTATCAACGCGCGATGATCGACAATAAACTCGCGGCGGTAGCGACTCGGCGCGGTCGCGAAGTTGTTACATCCGCCGATCGATCTCCCCGCGCCATCCTCGCCTTCGCGAATTCTCCCCCCGAGATAAATAGATATACACATACCCATACCTATACGCGAAAGGCAAGATCCCCGCGGCCTCTTCGCGAAATTAACTCGATCGAACGAGGCTCCGCCGGAGGTCGGGGGTGGGATATCCGAGAGATGGGCGAGGTTAAATTGAGAGGCAAAGCGGCGCTGCCACAGTCGGGTGGTCGGTTATTTATGAAAAAATCGATGGTTATAGCTCGAAAGCATATTTTACAGCGGCGGAGAATCCATAAAATAGTCCGTACAGCGCAGCTACGCTTCCTCCGCGCGGCGCGCGAGTCGGCGGTAACTTAGTCCTATGATTGACGGTTTCCCGTTCCGGTTCGGCCCGCGACTGATATATCGCAAGAGTCGCGCGAGGAGTCTCCGCGCGCGTTATACGCTTCCACGCGAAATTATTGACCGCCGCGGCGGTCCAACGTTTTGCCACGGTGTCCGAGCGAGGAGGGCGGATTGGATTTTCGTCGTGGCGTCGCGTCTTCGAACCACCCTCCACAGAAGGGGGGGGGGGGGGGAGAGAAAGAGGATAGCGGCGGACGACGAGCCAAAGTTTTTAAAGGAGATTTCCCCGGAATGGAAACCGAGAAGCTTTTCATGCCTGTCCCGCTGCGAATGGGATCGCCGGACGGTGCATCGATCCTCCCTCGTGCCATCCTCAGTCGTCGAATCCATCTTCCGAGATCATCCCGGTCTAGGCGTTCGACCGTACGCGTTGGTGTACGCGCGAGTTCGGCGCGAGCTTTCTCCTTTTATTTCATCCGCCGCGGAAAGAAGGGGCGATCTCGAAGGGATGAAAAATGAGGGAGGAGAGGATAAAAGGATGGGAGATGCTTATGAATAAGTGTGTAACGCCTCGAAGAGACGAGGCCGAAGCGAAGTGTGGAGAAAAAACTTTTCGCGGTTCGTTAGCTAAATATTTTTCGCGTGTCTTTCGGTTAGAGTCATATAAATCTGTATTTCTCATTCGAGAAACAACTATTTCTAGTTGGCTGCTTATAGATTTATAGATTTGCTGCTCTTATCGAGCTTTACAGATTAATTATTTAGCTGCGCCACGGAGATATTTACTTCTCTATTTTGAATTATTATATTTTAAAACTAATTTAACCCTAAGACGCACAAGTCAAGTCTGCGAGACCCGACAGTAAAAAGAAATACTGTAATTCTCATAATTAATAATCGACTGATTTACGTTTACTTCAAATTTCCCATGATAAATATGTTTAGTGTACTATGAACAAGCACCAGAAATAGCGAAGAATCAGAAGGTTATCAACCCCAATGAAGGAAACTGCAATGCTTGCGAAACGTCGGCAAATTAGTAATTTTGGACGTGGTTATAACCCAGAAGCCAAGAGTAGTAATACTCAACTATAATGACAATGTTCGCGAAAGCCTAAAATTTCTTATGAAAAAGCATGTATAACATCTAACATTATCTTCTTCGCAGAAAAACATTACATTTTATAGCCAAAATACAATTTATATTATAATTTGCATTCGAATCTGGGAGACCTGACTTATGCACAGGAATGCAATTTTTCACGCATGCATCTAAGGGTTAAAATTCGGTTTAATGGAACGCGGTTATCTTTGGAATTAGAGACTATACGAGTATCTGTTGTGGAGGTAGCAACGGTAGTTTTTAAATATTTCGAGTAACGTTTTCCCGGTAAAACGTTAAATTAAAGCAGAGGTAGGTAACCGGAGTCGCAATATCCGTGTGGTCCTACCTACGCACGGTCTGCACGCGAATGCAAAAGGGGGCTCGTCACGCGTGCACTTTTAACGCGCGAGTCTGCACTTTGCTTCCGGGAGAAGTGTGCGGGAAGAATAGGCGCGACGCAGTCGACGACCGACGACGCGGTGCTCGAACTGTCTGCGACTCCGGGCTGTTGGCATCCGAGCGTAATTAATGCTTAATTATTATCGTCATTAGAGCCGATTACGTACTCCGTAAATTTCGAGTGTATATTCGTGTCATGCGAGATTTCAACCAGCTGTATTTCCTCAGAAAATCAACGACATACACTGAGAAAAATAATTGCCGTTTTCTTGGATCGAAAAACACGATATAATTACAGAATCAAGTCAGGGTTTTCTTCCTAGAAGAAAATATTCGATAAGCTCGGGTAATTGTTTATTTTTATTCACACACGGGAAGAATTTTTTATGCCAAAAAACGTAGGTATTTTTGAATCAAAAGTAGACTAGGTGCGGCAAAAGTTCCCGTACTTTTTAATAATATGTTGGCAGCATAAAATTGACATAAATTCACTATAAGTCACATCGGTAAGTGGTTAATAATTTGTATTAGACTTTCATCGATAAATTTAACAAGAAAAGTTACAATAGATATTAAGAATTTCCCACATCAACTTCAATGCATTTATTAATGTTTCAAACAAAAATACGAGAACTTTCGGCGCACCTTGTATATTCCTCAACCAAGAATCTGCATTTTTTAAAAACTGAGATCACACTGAATGCAGAAGCTTCAACTAATTAAATTCGGTTTTAAACGATTAACAGCAATTCGAGGAAAACGGGCTTTAGTCCATTCAACTCACACACACACACACAGAGACAGAGTTGAAGTAACTAAATCTGCATTCTCCTCCACCCGTAACCACCGATTTAGTCAAATCTCCTACACGTTCTTCTTAGTGCATAATTTCGGTTCAAGATATATCTTGTTGACACTCTAGCTACTATGTCTCTCTCGCTGTAGTCTCGCTTCGCATTCTCGAACTCGTCCGTCAAAGCGACAAATCCTACACCTCACGAAAATCTCCTTCGAATCCCGCGCAGACGTTCGTCGCATATACGGCGCAGCCGGAGCCGTGGTTCAATTCCCGAGATTTTTCCTTCGACCGCGATGCGTCGCTCACTCCCCACCCCGCGACGCTCTTCCCGCGATGACAATACGCGCCGCTCACCGGAAGCTGAAAATAACGAAGTTCGGAATGAAAGGAACCGCGTCTCGCGCCGTCTCGATCTCGATGCGCAACCCCTCGCCCCGCTACCAAAGCACGACGCACCGAAAAACGCCTCCACCCCTTCTTATTTCCCCGCGAAAGGACCACAAATCATCGGAAGAATTTCATCTCGCGACGTCCCGCGGCCAGAGCCAAGTACACAGCGCTAACTAACGCGAACTCCCGATACGTATAGGGAGCGCACCCACCCCTCCCCACAACCGCGACGACGCTGCTAATCGTGGCCATAAAACATCGGCGTCGAACGCGTCGGTTGCAGCGTCGACGGAACGTTTAGTTCTACGTCGCTCGCCCCCTGACGACCAAAGGCACGGAGAGACGTCGCGGATGTGAAAAAAAAGGGAGCGGGGCGCACATCAGTGAAAGACAGAGCGGCGCTCTATCATCCGGTAGACAACACACGCGCGCGCGGTTCACGGTTAAATAAACCCCGGGAAAATGCATTTCGTGCTCTAGCTGCGCACGCCGGATGCTACTGTCATCCTGGGAACTCATGCGTCATCTTCGTATACGGGGCGACGCAACGGGTACCTACTCTATCTCCTTCTCGCTCTTGTCCTCCCTCCTGTCCGCGTTCTCCTTCCTCTTTCGCGCGTTATTAATCCTCTGTTTTGGTCCACGAATTTATTTCGGTGAGCGCGGCTGAATATCCAGCCGGAGTAAACCCTGAACATTGATTTATCGTCGCAAACCCTTTCACGGGAGTTATTTAGGCTCGCTCGGCTGGTCTCGGTGCTTCTTGTAAGTCGATGTTATTGGCTCGTCGCATTACGGAGTGGAGGGGAGTGGAACGCGTGTATAGACACGACGAACGTCGCGGTTCAGGCACGCGTGCCCTTCGTCTACTGTCGCGTCACACGCTTCGCTACACATTGACGCTTCTGGCGACTCGTGAAGAATGTATCACCGAAGAGTCGTCCGGAGGAATTCTTCGAAGGATAGATACCGCGTGAGGCTAAACTTCTTACTCGCGCCGGAAAAGAAACTTCAATCGCTATTATCTCGTTGTTTATGAACTTTTGGCCTATATCGATATAAGACTTTATTGTAGACTCAAACGTGGTCTTCATAAAAGTATTATACAAATTTGAGCTATAAGCTCATAGGTAGTGAGATAATAGTGATCGAAGTTTCTTTCCTGACGAGTAAGTCAAGCCTGATATCGTCGTCCTAATAAGAAAAATGCCTAACTCCACTTTTTGGCAAAAATGAAATTTTAACTAAAAAACCTGTATTTTGTTATGAAAAACGGTTTTTCTTCTCCTGTACAATTTTTTAAAACGGAGATAGGCATTTTTCGTATTAGGGCGACGATATGGCATGCCGTCTTCGAAGGACGTCAATCATTATGCACGCGCGTGTTGTGCATTTTTTTTTAGATATTACTCGCATACGCGCGATCCGTCGTCTTTCCCGTTACCCCGCTTCGTGCGTGTATACGCACACGCCCCGGCAATTTGCCATTCCGATCGCGTCCCACGAGCCATCGCGAACGGTTATCTCGGCGCTTGGGACGTTAATGCCATCTCCATAATCGGCAAGGGTTGAGTGACGGGAACGTGACACAGAAGCAGAGTTCATCCGGACCGCCGCGGTACTGTGCGAGAGTCTCACCGTCAATCCCGACGATTAAGGTAATCATTTCTCGCTCAGATTCCCACGCCGATGTCTCCCGAGACTTCTACATTTACAATCGTGCATATACAATGTATCGCCTAATTGCCATCGCGTAACCGTTTCGCCTGCAATCTGTATTATACCCTCATGTGCATGCATATTTATGACCGCATTCAATGCGCACTGATTGCGAGTGCTCAGCTGTCGTTATCGAATCGTTATCGTCGTACTCGCGAAAGAAGGCTCGATTATTTCGAAATCACCGGACGAATTTTCACGCGATCCACCGTATATAACGACGGCGACGATAACTTCGTCCAGAAAATTCATCACACCTCCGCAGAGATGACAGCCGGTGCATTCGAACTCGGTGTTTTCCGATAGATCGATCAATCACCGTCGCCCGTGGCGAGGGCTGGTCGCGCGGGATTCTCGCGTGTATATATGCACTCCGACTAATACATCTTATGCATTATTCTCGGACAGTCCGTCCTTGTGTTCTCCCGGGGGATCGATCACGGTCTGCCTCCGACTGCCTCCGAACAACGGCGAATTAATTAAAACGATATCGGGAGCGAGAGTGCGGGAGTTTCGATACGCGCCAGTACCGGAATCTAGGTGTACAGGGCGTTCCGTGAATGAGGTATCTCTCTCTGCGGTGTACGCGCGAAAAAAGGAACCAGCAATTTTTATCGCTTCATCCAGTAGCGCTGAGATTCGAGGTCATTTTCAAGAATTTGTACAGAGAGCACATTTCTGTTTACTGTTTGCAACTGTACCGAATAATAGTTTAACTACAGAGAGAAAAAGAATTACTTGGATCTACTAAAAATTAGTTGCGGGGTCGCAGTTAATTATTTATTTAGATCGACCGAATCTTTTTTTACGTGTTAATTAGATATTTCTTCCTTGCAGTCACGCGCTATTTCACATGATTATAAGGAAAAGGTATTTAATTAATGTAATAAAATATTTCATCGATGTAAATAAAACTTGCGATCCCGCTAGTCATTTTCAGTAGATCCAATTGATTCTTTTTCTACGTGTAGATATGTATTATGATATCTGTTTGTGCAGGAATTTCTATCGGTTCCCCAAGAAAAACACTTAACTGCTGTGTAATTCTGTATAGCTTCCAGGGCGGAATCGTAGTTTAATGCTAGTTAAACTGTAATTTGTGCAGTTTCTTTATTTTTATGTACATTAAGAAAACAAATTCCAAACCATAACCTTTCAAGCGGCCAACTAAATATATATGTAGTTATCTCAATAAATATGTAGGTAACTAAAATTTAGTTCATGTAACTTTATATTTAGTTGCTTCAACTAAATATTTCTTTAAATAACTATATATTTAGTTAGCAGCCCGTAATCTCAAAATTTAGTTGAATCGAGCCATTTTTTTTCTCAGTGTACATGGAGATAATAAAATAGTAACGATTACCAAACAGAATAATCAAAAAATGAAAGCTTCGACAATAATCTGCAGAATAGTAATCATCACTATTCGAATGGTAATCATTACTATGCTGTAGATTATTCAATACGATATTCTCGAAGCTGTCACCTATTTACTATTCTGGCTGGTAATCGTTACTATTCAATTTTCTCCGTGTAGTCAACACTACTATACCTTCGCAGTTCGTCTGACAAAAGCTTTTGTTGAAACGAACTAACTCGAATTGATTTAACAAAGCAACGAAATTAAATTGATTTACATCTACTAACAAAACGAATTTTATCGAATTACTTTATACAGTGAAACCAAACACACAATGGTAAGTTTGACGAGATTTAATGTTCAACCCAAACAATTTGGTTGGAAGAACTACATTTCTCTCTCAGTATACAGGGTGATGCGCTTCCTGTATCGCGGTAAACGGATTTTATGTTTGCCTTCCATTAAGCGCAGCTGGAATCGATAATGCTACGTCCATGGAAAAGGCAACCATTAAACCCAGTCGATCTCAAGCATAAAGCGTATCGCCCTATACATGAGATAGGTATAAAACTTGCGCAAAAAATCTTGAAACCATCAAACCTGAAAATATCTGTTCTTCTCCGTTGTCTTACTTTGAGCGATACGTGATGATATTATTTTATTATCGTACAAAACGATGATGACGGACTGCAACCAATGGTGCAGACGAATGCTCACTCCCGAAGCGGATGCCAAAGCGCTCTCTATATTGACCGTTGGCGCTTTAGGGGCGCGAGAGCAAAGCAGTAATTGCGTGCCGTGGAAATTTAATTTACCGGATCAGGCTGCTGCAGTACGTGGCGTATACGTCTGTCGCGTCGCGATCGTCCGGGCATGCCGACGATGCCGATGACTGTTTGACGAGAATTCGTGCAACGGCCGTCAAATTAAGGTCTCGTTTGTGTTGGAACCATAGAGCAGGATACAGAGGAGGAAGGGGCGATTTGTCGTCCTGAAATACCTAACGAGCGTGCGTCAGCTTCATTAATTGTGATCGATCTCAAACTATACGTCAAGGATAACTTTTTAAGATCTAACTTCGTAACGCAATGTACAATGAGAATAAAAGTTGGTTAAATCGATTTAGTTGGTTCGAATTAATATATTTCAAACAATTTAATATTTTCTTCATTTAAGTACATAATTGTGTTCAATCCAATGCTCGTTCATTCGTAACTAATATTATGCCTTATCACTCCAAACAGATATTTAGTTGCTACAACTTTACATATTTAGTTCACCATGTATGACTATTTTTGTGCAATTGAAACAATTAAGTAGTTTTTTAGCGTCATTAATATTTATTCGCATCTGTTATGCTTATACTGGCTGTTAATAAATCAGCATCGAATTAAACACAATGTCCTTCATTCAAATGGATATATTGTCGTTTCGACTAATTTAAACCAATTAAATCTTTCAACCAAATTTTTCCCTCACAATCAGTGTACCATATCGACGAAAGTGGCGAGGAAGAAATTTTCCTCCAGCAATAGTTATTTCCTTATTTCACTCCGACTCTTTGAATTACTTCTACTTCTTCGCGGACGACGCGAATCCGCCAGTGGCGCGTCAATCCCCCCGTGTTTCTTTTCACTCTTCCATCGCTCGTCCCGCGAGAGCATGGGAGGAAACAGGAAACGAGAGAAACCGCCGAGGGATGGGGAGAGGAAGAAAGGAGGGTGCCCACGGAGGCGAGCGGGAAGATCGTTACAAAAAAGAAGCACCATCTCCCGTGTCGTTACTTCCAAACCCCGTTGTTTTCGAGGGAGCGAGAAGACGGAAGGACCGCGCGGGCGGAAAGAGAGACGGAAGAGGGAAGATATTACGATCCTCATCTCCGAAACTGGCGATATGAGATAAAGGAAGAGCAGCGTCTCACACGAGTTACGTGGAAATGTGTCCGTCTCACGCCTGCGTCTCGTCGACGCACCCGTATAAAAATTAGGACGTCTCTCTCTCTCTCTCTGTATTTTCCGAGAATAGATTTCCATCGTAAACGGATATTTTTCTGGATGAAACGAAGATGAATATTTTAACGGGAAGAGGTATGGATGACGGAAATGGGCAATTTTGGGGCAAACAGCTCAAGTATGGCCTTTGGTCGTCAATCCTGATTTCGATACCAGCTGTGAAAAATCCCGATAAAGTCCCGCTGCACTTTCGTAGGTTACAATACGGAAATTCGTACTCGCGCGCGAGACTCGCACAATTGATACACTCACTGTGTATAGAAGTATCCGAAGAGTCCTTTCTCGCGCCACCCTTCCTTACATCTGTCCGGTCCACTCCGCGCCGTTTCGAGTCGTAGCGGTGTACCTTGCGCGGGTCAGTCCACACCGCTTCGCCCGCATCCGCCCTTCAACAAATGATCGATAAAATTCGGCTTGCAAATGGAAATGGTTGCTGGTTCAGTCTCGACCGGAAGAATTTTGAAAGTCTGCAAAGTGGCTCGTCGTGCTTTCGAATGGCGTATTAGGTCGGTAGAACTGCGTCTGACGTGATCCACTTGAATTATTGGACTCTGACTGTTACTGACGAACGTAGAAATTAGGAGCCAGGCTGAATCAACTGAATCGTTTTTTTCTGTTAAATTCAATATTCTTTCTTTGGCATTCTTTGTATTAACGCAAAGAATGTTGGATTAAAACGGAGAATCGATTGATTTTAATCGATCGGTTTAACATGCAAAAATGGGTGAACCGATTTCCATTCGTAAAAAGGACATGTCACGTAGGACCTTTTTCGACATCTTCATTGGCTAATATTGATGAAGAGTGAAGCCACTTTTCCGTGAATTTTATTAGCCGACTTCATATTAATATTCGCTCTCTCAAATGTCGAAAGCGTAAAAAGTCATTTTCAACGCGTAACTGACGTTCGCTAATTATCAAATGACATTTCACAAGGAATCTCACTTTTCCATGAATTTTATTAGCCGAATTCGCTATCTTGAATCTAGAATCTCGAAAGGACGAGTGAGTGACATTTGCCAATCGTCAAAGTATAGAAATCTATGTGATTAAGGGCCGGTTTTACCAACACGGTATAAACGCGGTATAGCGCTATACTGAGAATATATATATAACCAGCAATAAACCTTATGGTTATTTTCAGTATAGCGCTATACCGCGTTTATACCTGTTGGTAAAACCGGCCCTAAGTAAGATAACTGTCCCAATAGCTGGACAGCTAGGCCCAGTATCCGGACAGGCATAACAATTCATGCAGCAGATTTTACTCAGGACTGAGGATTTACTTTCTGTATACATCCTAAATCTACTGAAGATGTCCCACTAGTCCTTCCTTTTTATCCTATTTAATAATTTGAATTATACTCAAATATTTCCGGCTACTAGGACGTGTTGTGCTATTGGGACAGTTATATATCTTAATGAGACGAAGGGACGAAACGTGCGCACGAAACGTGCGCACGAAGCGCATGCGTTGTTGCTAGTGAACATCAAATTTCCAACTGTGCACGTTTTACAATTGGTAAAAATGAGTTCCTCCTCTGTTAATATTTGAACTTTTACAAAAATGCAACTCCTGATCTTCGCGTTGGGTGAACCGAGGATCGCTCGCATTTATTATTCGTATTTCTATCAGCATAAAAGAAATCACAAAAAACAACCCCTTGCCGTAACTGGCTCCACGAAAGGAAGCTCTCGGTGCTTAATTTTTTACGCCGCTTAAACTTTTGCATTATTATATAACCTGCCAACGGTATCCAAAAGAATAACCGTGAGACGTCGACAAAACGCTACGACTAAAACGATGGAGCCTGGCATTTGCTAATGAGCAATGACACCACCTCTTCGGGCGAGGCAGGAGAGAGAGGATTTACGTACTCGAGAGTTTATTCGTCCGTTTGATCGTGAAACGAGAGGCTCAGAGTAACCCGCGCGAGTCTATATTTAAAGAAGACACAAGACGAAGAGAATTTGGAAGAAGAGAAAAGGGAGCAAAAGGCGTATAATAGTTTAATGTCCGGATGAGAAACGGTATAAACGAAGATGCGTTTGACTTCCTTTTGTTCTTATTCCCTATATCGTGGAGCCATTCGTAATGCTCTGTCTCTCTTCTAATCATACTCGCATTACTGTGGGAATATGCGAGTTTTGCTCGCATTTTCCGATGAAACCAACGAATCAATTTTATACTGCCAAGTGTAAGGCGCATTAACTTGTATATAATTAACTAGCAAAGTTCGTAACTTAGTTCCGTGAAACGCGGTTTTATAAAACATAAACTACTAACTAAATATTTTGGTGTAAAAGACAATTGTTATCTAAATGAAAAGCATTTAACGCAGAGTATAATCATTTATTTTGATAAGAATTCGATTTTACCTACTGAAACGATTAGCCACATATTCGTCATTTAGTTATGTCTAATTTGGCATATTTTTCAATTTTGTATGTTAACTTTAGCAGATACATATATGCTATTGCTGACTTTGTTGTAAATTCATTTGTGTTCTACAATTCGCCCTTACATCATTTTTATATATTATATCTTTTACCGTAAAGGCAGCGTTTTCCAGAAACTCGTCCATTTGTCGGTTTTTACGATGACCTGCGTCACTAAAATTGTCATTTGTCAGGTCCCTTTTGTCAAAACCTCATGAAATATAGCCTATATTCATTCAGAAAGTCCAGACTTCCTACCAGTAAAGGATTTTTTTTAATCGGATCGGTAGTTCCAGAGATTACCCCCGACAATAAAACAAACTCAAAATGAATTGTATGTAGATACAGCTATACTACGTATACGTATATGGTTACGAAAAAATATACGTATTACTCACGTATATTTGTCATTTCAATACTTACAGACAATTTAAAATTTATATTATACGCGTACAATGTACATATATTTCACGTATACAGATAATAAACGTATACTTTTACGTACATCATACGTAAGTGTGTTATGTGTGCAGATAGTAATACGACTCTCGTTCGAAGAGACTCAGAGCTTTTACATTATAAAGCGTATCACCTTGTACTCCTGGCGTCACAGATTCTATCACTAGTAACTTTTTTAAATGTCATTTTTAAACGTACATTAGTTTAGTGAACAATAAATTCTTATGCATTCATTAGCCAGGGCAAATGCCGTCGTAGCTAATCAAAGCACAAGAATGATTTATTTATTGGCTAGTACGTTAAAAATTATGTTTTAAAAAGTCGCCAACGACAGAATCCGTGACACCAAGAGTATTCGATGGTGAGGGAAAAGTTTCCTACAGGCTTGATTTTCGATATATGAAGAAAACTACATCGAGACTTCTGTATCGACGATCAGCAAATGACGTGAAGAATACGAAGCGATCCGATCAAAAGTCAGACACAAGAACCACGACTATATCTCGCTGAGGTGACGAGTCCGCGTCCCCTTGGCGCATCGTCAGCTCCGGTAACCGTTCCGGAGAACGTGACGAAAGTAACCAACCATAACCCGGCGCGATAGAGCGACCCGGAACGATTGAAGCCACCGGAACAACGCGAAGCCGAGCAAGCTGCTACTAATTACGGCGAGTTTGTATTAATGCGGCCGTTAGCATTCCGCCGGCTATGGCTTTCGCTCTCGTAAACGTAGCTATATAAGCGTGCTACGTAGTCGCCTCTCCCTGCGTATACGATATAACCTCTGTCGCTACTACCTATACGTGCGGTGACGACGAGAAAGCCGCGACGTCACAGGGATGCCAGGTGGGTCTAACTGCTCACGCACAATGCCACTCCGCGATGAAAGCCACACGCCTGCGACCCCTTCGCAACCGTCGGCGGCCCATGTCGTGTCGCCCTTAATACGAAGCAACATCGACGTCGCAGGAGGGGGTTGGCGTAGCCACGTATACGTGGGAGTGCCTTGGCTGTGACGTGACGGGAAAGCTCTCCTCGACCCGTCGAGAACGTAAGTGACGATGAAATTAGGGCGGTGCTGAAGTTCCATAATACCGAGAAATTTCCCGAGTCCTGTTTATCGTTATCGCGCAGCGACGACGAGTATTTCTTTGCAGCTTCGCCGAAAGCGAGTTGGGAGTTATCGAGAGAAATCTTGATTTATTTTTAACCCTCTAAGGACGAAGTTTTCCACAGCATGAAATTTGTGGACAGAAGTTATTATCGGATTATTTTGGTAGTGTTAACATAATATGTAAGTGATGTTTTATCAAGAAAAAAAGATTGTTTTCATATATTTGGAAACTAAGCATAACGAACAAGTTACAGCCAGCGCCGGGCCAAAAATCTCCAATCACCGTCGTAATTGTAAACAGATTGAAACGTAACGAAAATGTAGTCGTCGTCTTTAGAGGGTTAAAGTGAAATATTAGAGAGACGAGAAAAATATGTGCACACGGATGTACGATATATAAAAGATTCTCGTGTCCTCCCCTGCGGATTTTTCTACCGAGATACGCGACCCTCGTGCTATTTGCATATTTTTTATAAACCTTTACAACGCCGGGTACTTTCGAGAGGGCCATTTAGCCCTTAATAAGGAAAGGTTAACGAGCAAGAGTCGCCCCGATCCGTGCAGTCGGGATGACGGTCTGCGGCTCTCCCACCGGAGTAAGGGGATGAATTATATAGACATAATATTAATTCTCCGATCGTTCTTCCTCTCACAATGCGAGCTGCAGCGGTCCCCAATAATGACGGCGAATAATAACGACGTCAGACGACGAACAATTGCGATTGGCTTTCGTTCTTATCGATACAGCCTTCCCACCCTCCCTTTTTAGCTTTGCAGCGAGCATCGGGTGTTGTGCTCGCTGCAGTTCACTGCATTCTTCTCGTCGCTTCGAGCCAGCGATCAAATAAATAATATTATATAAATGCAAATTGGCAGTCGGAGCTATTTACGCTCTCTCGCTCTCTCTCCCTCTCTCTCTCTTCCTCTCTCTCCCTCTAATGGAAAAATATAATCACCGGTGTTCAATCTCATTTCCTGCACTTCGCGATCCCGCCTCTCACGCTCATTCGCCGGGGATGACGGGAGGGTGTCTCGCTATTCCGATGTCTTTATTATATATCTCGAAGCGATCGACAAGCTGGGTACGCGATCTCTTGGCATCACGATGCTTATTAATGCATTTTAAGGCTGTAAAATGACGTAACGTTTCCAATATAAGCGGAGGGGGTCGCTGGAACAAATTATGAAAACCACAGCTGAGCTGGATCGAATCTGATGAGCGAACTGAAACATACGCCCCCTTGTAGAACATAAAGCGGGCCACTGACGATACTGCAGCGCCGTACGATTTTATTCCATCCAACGAAATTGAACGGAATTTGACCGTGTGTGCCCGTACGTCCAACGAAATCGTACGATTTGACCGCAGCCAAACGGACCCGTCTGCTGCAGTACGATCCTGTTGTACGACGCCGCAGTATCGTGAGAGAGAGTGGCCCGCTTTATATGTGTGTGGGATATGAGGCTTATTATTCTTTAAATACCGGATTTATTATAAACTGTGGCTTACGAGATTTTGCATATACGTAAACAAATAAGTATACTCTCTGCAGACCTTATGACGTCCAAATCTCAAAGCTCAAAAAGGCAAACGGCTATGGGCTGCTTTAAATGCTACCTCCTCGTGGTGCAGCCTGGAAACTGCTTATCAAAGAAAATAAGAATAAGCAGGCTAAACGCATTTTGCATATCTCGAATTCCTTAGCCGTAACTGACACAATATGTAAGGCCACGAATCGCGGCCTCGGCCGCGGCGCCCCACTAGTTTATTGCTATTTTGCAATAAAATCACACGCGCGCGTATATTAATGTAAACTTCGAAAAATTGGATCATTTTCTTTACATAATGTTATGTTAATAATGATTTTCATCAATGTCATTGATTTCTAGCATATGTCTATAATTTTGCTTCCGAATTGGATGCACATACAGATTGCCAACGCAAAGAAAATGAGCCGACATCTCGTACCGTATAAGAAACTCTCAACATCAAGACTTCCACCCACATTTTTCACAGCCACTGTCCAGTCAACCTGGTTTCCCTGTTCAGTATCCATAATATCCACAACGTCAACACCAACATTTTATTCCCAATCCCAGCCCACGATAAATAACGATAAAGCCCCGGTTCATTAGCAAACAACTACAAACAGCCAGCTTACAAGTGAATATGAAATTTTACAACCATAAATCACACGTACCTACAGAAAAAATAGTAATTCATTAAAATAATTGATATTGCACTTAATTCGTTGTTATAGTATTGCTGACTAAAAACATAAATAACAGTATCGAAAAAGGCAATTTTAAAATTGTAGCTTAACCTTTTTTATTGTCATGTTTATTAGCTATCAGTACTATAAAAACGACCGAAATACATAAATTATTTTTATTTTATCGCTATTTCTATCGATCAATCGATCCATAGCTTCCAACAACAGCTTCTTATATCAAGGACTATTCTACACAAAAATCGACGTAACTAACAATGGTCGAATCTGAAAATGGTTGGCTTTATATGGAATGCCCTGTATATATTTCTAAAAAAGCAATTGCACCTTATTGAAATTTTATTAGGTGAATACAAAATTGTTAATATAATCAAAGTAAGATATATACCAAATGAAAATACGATCAGTTTCGTTAGATTTAGTATTCGACAAGATATAAACCGAACGGGACTTTATCGCTCCTCGGGGCGTTTGAACCCCTTCAGACCTGTTTTTTTTTTCGCGGAGTAAAAAAATTTGTAATGATGTTTTAGCCTTTGGGGTATTATTATGTTTTAACATATTTTTTCAATCTTTATTTTTAAAAAATATTTATATTTATGTGCAAACAGAACAAAGTTTTATTTTTGCGTAACATTTTTTAATAAAATAGCTAAAATCCAAAATGTATATACTTGTGTATACCAGGTCTGAAGGGGTTAAGGGGCGAGCGGAACTGTCGAAGCACTTAGCCGCTATGGATAAGCGCAAAGAGCCAGATCACGCTGGGGTATTTATACAGTACTCACCCGCGTGCGGCAACATCCCCCCCCCCCCCCTCCCCAATGGCAACAACATCCGGCCCAAGTACCTTCGCCCTCGCGAGCTCTCGACCTAGTACTAGTGCTAGTGTAAGAACGATAAGAGCGGGAATTCGTGCGACGGCGACGACGACGGGCGCAACCAGAAAACCATCAGCCACGGCTACCACGTCCACCATGGTAGCGGCCTCCATAGCCACTACGAGGAGGACAGGAGGAGCAGCGACGCAGATAACGCTGACCTTTGTTCCGACGCAGCGGAGGCCCGCCACTCAATTTGTGAGGACTTCAGGGGCATCGGCAACAATTGCCCCCACGCGACCCTCACCATCAACATCCGGTGGGCATCGCTCAATGTCGACTTAAAGGCCGAACGTCAGAGGAGCGGATTCCATGAGAAGCGCGCTCGGGGGAACACATCAACATCTTCGAGCCGGGACCCAATACCGCCTCCTCAACGACGGAGTGGAAGTACGAGTGCCACGACCACCTCGGCACCAGCTTCCACCCATATCTCGCCAACTAATCCCACTAGGCGAGGACCGGTGACCAGGAGAGAACGTGCCACTAGTGCAGCCAGAAGAGCGAGAGCTGCAACGGTGAACCGATCTCCTCCGCGGCCACCATAGTTCCGGCGGTCACCACCCGTTACCGCGGGAACAACGTATGCCGCTATCACCGCCACCCCTGCCACGCCCGTCGTTGCCACCGTCGCCAGCGAGGGAGCGAAGCAGCAACAGCAACAACGACAACAGCTATAATAGCGACGATCAGTCGTAGTCACCCAACTACCCTCAACCCCGTCAACCCCGTAAACCCCGCCTAACATCGAAGTGAGTGTGCCCACCTCAAGCCCTGTCACCACAATCTCCGTCACCACCATCATTTGCTATACGGGCATCCAACCTGGAAGAGGGAGGATAACTCCCCATCGAACTCTACCCAGGTTCGAAGAGATCGCGGTGGAAGAAGAAGAGGAGGAACCGGACGAGGTGCCTGTCACAACATCCAATGCAGGCACTGGAGGCCAGGAGGAGGAGGTAAGAGAAATCCCCGCCAGAAGCCTCAGCGGCGGAGCTGTCACTCTTTCCGTCGCAGGGCGGCCGAAGGTCGTAAAATCAGGCCGTCCAAGGCCACTACGATCCAGTGGATCGCTAGCGTCGTCTTCGGGCGACGACGAGGTGTACTGGGGGAATACCTCCTACCCTCAAACACCTGCCACCCTGAAGATGGAAGTGCTTTCGCACACGCCGAAGATAGAAGCAGCGTGGAGGAGATATTCGGCGACCCGTGAGTATCTCGCAGGGGTCGTTGAGTACCACGCAGGACGACGGAAGGTGCCAAATGAGGAAGAAGAGGAAATCCGGAAGAAAGTCCAGGCGGAGATTGCTGCGAGACATCCGCCCCCACCACCAGCGGCCCCCTCAACACTTAAGGGCCGCACATAGGACTCACCCCGGACAATGGTAGCAGCAGCAACAGCAGCGGCAACAACGACTGCAGCAACGACGACTTCGTCGATGACGACGTCTACGACCGCCCCAGCGGAACTGGGATGCGACGCGCCACTGCGCGACACTACGAAAATGACCGAGGTCAGAGGGATATCGACTCATTGTCTTGGACACTATTCGTTTATCCCGGGATATCTACGTGGAGTACTTGACCGGCGTCAGGCAGTATGCGACCGTTACGTTGCACTTGATGATACTTAGAGTTTTATCTTCCTACTTCAGTCTAAGGACGGGGTGGCCTAAGACAGGAACTGGCCAATCGTTCATCGCCATTCCACTAAGTTCGACCATTGTATATATAATCACTCATATCAGTCATGCTATTCATCTTCATCACCCGCGTCGTCATTTCTTGCAGTGTAATGTTCTATTTATCTGTTCCGTCGCACCGAGCGACGGAATTCGAAAGTATCTATATCGATTCTTAGCAATTAGTATCCCCACTATCCATTAATTAAGATATACGAGTATAAACCGCAACCGAATGCAGTTTGGGCAATGTGTGGAACAAATATCATCAAGTAACCAGTGCCTCAGTCAGCATCGTGTATCCAGCGCATTTAGGTAGTAAGTCCTAGAACTTGCCATTCATATTCATTTTACTTACGTGACTAGTCTTTCGTATACAATTCATTTGGAACAATTAAGTATACAATCTGTGTCTCTTGATTTAAATATATTGTTTATCATATCGGAAGTGCAGTGTACATTCAATCAAACTAGCCGATAGGTTGAAACGATACCTTCCGGCAGTTCGGAGAATCAGCCGCGTCGCGCATAGTGTACTCAGGCCTTACAACCCCGAGGAGGTCCAATCTAAATAGACCACGCGGCGACCGAATATTATCTATTTACCGTCTTTTAACATTATTTTGCCTTGCCCAGTGTACTCGCACCATTTAGAGTATTAAGCGGCCACCCCTCCCCACGCATATTTAATTAGGTTATGAAATTGGCGAATTTTCTACTTATTAGACTAATCCTTCAATTTGCAACATTCTACTGTTGTTTTTGTCGCCAATTTCACAAATTGATTAATTTGAATATATTTTAAATATGTGAACACTGTCCAACGTTTCTTTGTTATTTCTTTAAATTTCTAACTAATTAATATTATTATATATAATACAATACAGTAGCTATAGTTTATTTTCGTATAGCGAATAGGCTCTTATAATCATGATTACCACTATAAGCCTATACTTATCTATTAAATTAATTAATTATTTTATATATGTTTTGCCCACCACATTGTATTATTGTTCTGTACTGTTGGTTTCGTCTTGTTTGTTGCATATTCATGTGGTGGTTCGGGTACCTCCTGGGCCGGCCGGCCTTGATCGGCTGAAATGTGGGTTGAGGGGCTGCAGGTCCTGGGGTGCCCCTGGATTTCTGTTTGTCGCGTCATGTATTATCCCCCTACGATAAAGGCGCCGAATTATCCCCCTACTGCAGTGCGGCGGAGGATTATCGATAGTTTATTAAAATAGAAAATTAGAAAATTAAATATTCGTTACCATCTTGATACGTTTCTTATTATTCTACTTTGATCAACCTCGGTCGTTATAAACTTGAAAAGTTGATATCTCCAGAAGGGGGCGCTTGCGGGTATAGGTCCCTTATATCAAAATACTTGTAATGACGTAACCTATCACCCCTATTTCTGTGTCGGTGTTTTTTCCGAACACCCTGTATAACGCTGCTCGCGATGGGCTGGTCAGGTCAAAAATGTACACTTGGGATCGCTTGATCCTGACATTATATCATATTTTTCATAGAGGAAAACATTTGTTTGCACAGAGAAAAAGGAACTGCACGAATTACAATTTGACTATAGCTTAAACTACGATTCCGCCCAGGAAACTTTTCAGAATTACACAGTAATTAGGTGTGCTTTTTTTGTAGGGAACTGACAGACCTATAAAAACAGATATTATATCAGTTTAAACTAGTATTTGTACAGATATAAACTTGTAAATAGAAATTCGATGTAAAAATCGAGGGGCGAAGGGGGGGCAGACATTTTTCCTGTAAAGATACACGGGTGCTGCGACGTTGAACGAACATGCCGCGAGACACTACCGTGTCTCTTGATGTGTCCTGTGTACAAATTCTTGAATATCAGCTCGAATCTCAGCGCTACCAGATGAAACTGTAAAAATTGCTGTTTCTTTTGCGTATGGCAGTAGCAATTATTTCTCTCAGTGTATACACTGTTAAAAACTTCGTTTGAAATTTAAGTGAATATAACTGAAGCAATTATCAACAACATTTGTCTCTAAAATATATGAGATAATAAATCTTCATGTCTAGGATGTCTTTTTATTTTGAATTTTAGTCGAAAAAATGAATATCGTGGCACAGTATAAGTATTCAAGTACTACTGAAAATTCAGGTTCTTTCGATTCTTAAGATGTAAACGATTTTTAACAATGTAGAGCGTTACAGGTACAATTGCAAAGTGCACAGTATATTCGAGAGAAAATTTCATACATACTCTCCGGAACTAATCGTGAACTATATTCTTACGCGCGTATATCTATCCCCCAACGGAAATGATCTTTCTCGTTCCTTATTTTGAGCCAACAACTAGATGCACTTTTTTAACGAGCAAACTTCCCTCGAGTGCAAAGTGCCGCGGCAGCATCCGAGAGCGAATTTCGAATCTACTCCGCATCTACCTAAGCTATACACATTTATACATATTCTCCAACGTGAATACCTTTACTCGTTCTTTACTTTTAACCGTACAGTGGATTCGTCCTCGAGCGTTGTCTCTACAGCAACCGCCGGATACATGTTTTTAACGAGCAAACTTTGCTCAAATAAATTCTGCGAATCAGCACTCCGTGCTCCTTGGGTCGTATACATTCGATGCGCTGCCGTACCCAGCTTCTTCGTACCCGCACACGGCAAGTATGTATACCCCGTGTTTGGTTTAATACACATCTGTGCAACGGGATGTATATATAAATTGGTGCATCCAGTCCGCCGTGGTTTCCTGTAATCCGGAGTTAATACCGACAACCAAGATCCGATCCAAGTAAAATTATCAGTTCGAGAAACATCGATAATCTTATTAGTGGTTAAGGTGACAAATGCTTCGACATAATTTCAATACTAGTTTGCGTTTTTTCGAATAATTGAGGAATCAAACATAAGCTTTGCCATTTGGTCCGGATCCTACCTATCGATATTACCACCGAATTACAGGAAACCAGAGTGCACGGGGTGCGCCAATCGATATACAACCCGTTGCACTGTCGTGTCTTAAACCAATCACGAGGTACACTTCGAGAGAAGCTTCTCAGATACGGATCTCTCTTTTTCTCTCTCGGTATATATGTACCTATATATTTATGCTGGCTCTCTTCCGCGATGAGTATATACTTATTCCCTCAGCCGTACTTATTGTTAGAATCGTTGTAGCTACAGTCCGAGCATCCATGAGTTCCCGGCTGCCGAAGGGGTTGGCACGGACGCGAAAGGGTGCGGGTTATCTCGCAACGCCGACAAGAAGGATCGGACGAAGAACAACGGTTGGGAGTCTTCGTAGCGGGGCGTATACAGCGAGGCGGAGAGAGGGATTTAATTAAATGAAATCAAACCGAGGAACGAGTCAAACTCAAATTTCGCCACTCTCCCGCACGGCTGCTTCCGCATCGCTCGGGCCCTTCGGTGTATATAGGTATAATATATATATATATATACAATACAACTAGAGTCCTCCTCGCCGAACTGCCGAGAGTAAACTCGACTATACTCTCTTCCCGGTCTCCTTTTCGCCCCGTGAAATTAGGGACAATTTGCCGAGTACAAAGAGCGGATGCCAACACCGAACGCCCAACGATTAATTAACGAAAACACACTGGCAGCCATTGTCCCTCGTATAATCGCTGTTTTCTCAATTTCACCCCTCTTTCGCACTTCGTTCCCCGCTCTGCATGCAGCCTCTCTCGCGCCCTCCCCTCGCCCCCCGCCGTGGCTCTCGACCCACTTTGCCGGAAGGGTGCCGACGAACCCCTCGTCGCCGCTCTCTTCGTCGTCGTCATCCCCCGAAACTTTCGGTAGGAAAGAGACACAGCGATATCGAGCCGCCGCGCGCTTTTCTTACGGCTCGAAATTGACATTCTGATAATCATTTTGCGAAGGAGTCTTTAGCGTTGTATTAATTAGAGAAGTTTCGAACAATGGCTCTATTCGAACCGAACTTTCGAACCCTACCGCGCACGATTTTCGCTTAGCCCGCCGCAATCCCGTCAGAATTTTGCCGATCGCTGCGTAATATCGGACGCGATAAATCTTCGGCTCGCCTTGCGAGTGCTCTTATCAATTGGTATTGCTCAGCGGCGGGGGCGAGATCCGTTCATCCGAAAGATAACCGCGAGCTTTCGTCGCGTCTTTAGTCGAAACTGCGTAAAGTTTGCTTTCGCACTCTATGACGAGGAGTAAAGGGCGAAGTGCGGAAGAGGATAATAGGTAGAGGGTGGGAAGTATTCATTGAAATTTAATTGGAAAAGAGGTCAGTTTAGGTTTTACTGGTTACATCGTGACCTCGTTAAAGGGCTGATATTTATATGTATAATATATTGTTCATTGAACTACCAAAATTTAAAAAAGGCAAATAGAACAATTGCCATTTATTTCCGTTACTTATCATTTTACGAAAAAATCTTTCGAATAAAAATTACTTGATAGATACGTGGATGTATGATAAAAGTGGACCACTTATAAGTGGTTTTTGATAAGACACGTTACTTACGAGATATGAAGGTCACCTTTATTTTTTTTAACCAGTTAACAGTGATTGACGAGTAACTCGTCATGGAGAAATATGGTACTATTTTAGATATTATTTATATATTTTAGTAAGAGAATTGTTCGTTTTATAAAATAACGCCGATGTTTTTGATCCATTAGTTTAACAAGCGACACTTACTCTGTGTTTGACGACTATACCTGTCATCGCTTGATTTTCGCGACACATGTAGGTGTGCGCTGTGCGCGCTCTGAAAAGAGCCAGCCGCAGCTAACTGGTTAATGGAACTCAACACTTTCGTTCTTATAAAAATTGAAAGGCCCATTCAATGGACCGTTTGTGATATATTACCCCTCAAACTACAAGAATAAGTTACGCTGCGCGCGACTAAGTTATCTGGACCTAACTCTCTCTTATTCTTACTTACTCTTGTACTTTGAGCGACAATATCTCACAAATGGTCCAACAAATAGGCCTTTCACCTTACATCTTTTTGATGAGCTCTACAACTTTTATATGAACGAAAATATCGACTTCTCATATCTCGTAAGTAACGCGGGTTATCAAAAATCACTTACATATATGAGCCGTTGAAAACCAGAATGGTGTAAGTCACATTTCATGTAAGCTGAGATTATTTGAGTGCAAAGTTAAGCACAATTTGAAAAATCTGTCTAGATGGTACAAACAGATATTTTAAATCGTACACACATATCTGTTTTATATCATCTAGACAGATTTTTCAAATTGTACCTAACTTTGCAGTCAAATAATCTCAGCTTACATGAAATGTGACTTACACCATTCTGGTTTTCAACGGCTCATATGTTACCCTCGACACCAAATAAGTTTTATTCAAAAGATTTTTTTCGTAAAATGACAAATAACAGAAATAAATGGATGTGGTCCTTGGTAAACTTACACTCTGTATATTGTTTATGTTTATTTTTATGTACAGAATGTCAAATTAATTAGGCAATTTTGGTGTGTGACCTACATCGTTTATTTCACCCTACATTGAGAGAAGTAATTGCTGGTGCCAAGAAAATGTTTTCTTTAATCAAAAAACGTGATATAATTTCAGGATCAAGCCACGGTTTTCTTCGTGTGAGAAAATATTTGATAAGTTCGAATAATCGTTTATTTTTGCGCATAAATAATTTTTTGTTCCTACTGCGGTATTCTTAAATCAAAAATACATATTCTTCGATCATGAATCTATATTCTTAAAAATTTGTCAGATGAAATAGTTTTTCGTTCAAATAATATTTTTTTGACACTAACATATATGAAGGGTACACGGGAAAAAGGGGCTCATCGACATTTTACAGAGGAGAACAATTTTTAAGTTTATTTTCTATGTCACTCTCAAGAACATTTTGTATCAAAGGTTTTTGCTACATTAAGATATGTGCAATGAAATATAAAAATTACATACCAACATGTGAGGATTTTTATTATTAAGTAAATAGGGGAAAAAACATCAAAAACTTATTTAAATACAAAATGTCGATGAGCCCCTTTTTCCCGTGTAGTTACCCCTCATATTTATTTCAATGTAGTTGGTTTCTTTCACTTTGACATGATGTTATACCACGTATATATATATATATATACATGAGATCCTCAGCCGTATGACCGCTCGCTATTGGCTTACGTCAAAACCAGCCACACTGAAATAAAACGGTGCAGGCCAGACGTCAAAACTCCGCGACTAACTTGACATGCTATATAATTTTTATTGTTGATGCAATGCAGATATGAAACATTGCACGTACTATATGGATTAGTTGTGAAAAAATTGGGGGTAAAATCTCCCAACAACGTGCATACCGGTGAAGAGCGGAGGAAAGCGATAAAATATCGAGGGCTTTAAATTTTCATCCCTCTGTACGAGCGCTCCTATCAATCGATACAGCTCTCGAACCGCGCTTTCGTTGAAGTCCGATCCACACTTTATTCGAGACATTAATTGTGAAAATGGGAGACGAAAGCTCTCAGAGATACTGTCGATAAATTGGCGAGAGTTTCACCCTCTCATATCAGCCGATAAAGATTAGCGGAAAACGCTGAAATATCGAGCGCGACAAATTTTCCTCTCGCCATATCACACGTGTACCAAAGTGCTCCTATCAATCAACATTTCTCCCGAACCGCTCGAATCTAATCTAACGTTTACTCTGTGCCTCTAATTGCGAAAATTAGAGATAAAAGCTCCAAACCGTGCTGTCAATAATACAGGCGGATTCCACTCGGCAGCGCTAATCAGCGACGATTAGCGGAAAGCGCTGAAACATCGAAGGCGTTCGATTTTCCATTCGCTGCGAGTGCACTCTCGTCGATATTTTATCGCTCGCAAACGCGCGGCCCCGTTCGGACCGAGGGGCGCGGGTGCTCCGGAAACAGTTAAAAGCGGCTTAAAATCGTCCGCCACATTTTATTTTATCATCGTCATAAACGTCTCGCAGATTAAGCCGTTTCTTTCTTTGGTTGCACCATCCTCCCCGTCCGGTCGTCTCTTTCCTTTTGCTCTGGCTCTCGCGGCGCTTTTCCCCAAACTGGAGAGGGAGTAATAAGTGGCGGAAGAGGAAGAGTAGGAGGAGGAGGGAGACTAGTTTGAAAGGGCGATCCCTCCTGCCCTCGTGGCCTAAACCCCGGAGCCCGCGAAGTTTGTTTTTCTTCCATTAATTTCACGGTGCGAAACGTAATCAACTTAAAAACAAATAAATAACGCGGCGCGATTACCTCGTCCCCTTTCGTCTCGCGTCTCTATGCTCAACGGTGTCTCTTCCTCTTTCTATCCCTCTCCTTATCTTTACTTTTATCTTTGTCCATATAGTTCCTTTTAAGTTCTTCTATTATTTACATATATCATTACACTTACCTTCGACCTTTACCGCGGCTACTTCTACTATCATCAGCGCTATCATCATCATCATCGTCATCATTATTACAGTCGACACTCTATTATAGTAAGCGCCGAAATGGCGGTGAAGAGAATATAATTCCAGGAAATGTTACCCCTACTAACAATAAGCACGAGCGAGTACGCTGTTGCGTATGTGTTTGATATCCGTGTTTACATCTGTTCTCTCGATTGTAGCCGCGGACGCGGCTAGCAGAAGCGAGTAGAGTACATCCATACATACATGCATACATAATTCGTCGCGAAACTCGCAGAATTTTATTGACTGCTGGATGCCCACAATCGAGACACAGAGAATAAATCCTTATCTTTTGTTTAGAGTGGGGGAAATCCTCAGCTGTGCAATGTAGAGGAAGGCGCCCACCATCGAGTGTCGACTGTAATATTATTATATTATTCTTGTCTTCCTTGCACTTGTGCTCTTAGGAGACGCCTGTGCCTCTTCTTTGTATTCGAGTCTACCTTTGTATCTCTCTAACGTTTTTCGCTATTTCCGTCGCACATCTTCTAGCATCTCCTTTATCGCTTCCCTCTTTCTCTCTCTCGTTTACATACTCACACGCGCTCTCCCGTCGCAATCTCGGTTAATCGAGGGAAATACGTCTTGCCCCCAAATACCGGTCCTTGGCTTCGCGTACCATTGACCAAACTGCTATACGGCAAGGTTAATCCCGGCCTACACCATGAAGTCCTATAAATTTAGCTGAACTCGCGTTCACTACTGGAATCCACGTCGTCGTTCGCTTCGGTTCTACGGAAAATGTAATTTTTTGTTATTTTTATAAAAAAAAAAGACACAGATACACCTGCCGCGCGATGGTATGGAGCGCAATTTCGCTCGATCGCTCCGCAAATGAGAAGCGAAAAAACGGAGAAAAAGGAGGAGAGCGACGGAAGGAGAAACCGCGAATGCGAGATGAAATATAGCGGGAGGAATAACGCGGCCGAATTGGGCAAAAAAAGTTTTGCGAGAATGTCTTCTCTCTTTATTTGTTTCTTTCTTTTTCTTCTCTCCTTCGACGCGGGACAAAGCGAACGCCCGCAATGACTGCGTCGCGCGTTTCCCAATGGTTTTTATTTCGAGGGTTCGTTAGTCGGCGCACGGGAGGGGCGGAGGGGATGAGTCGGGTCCGACCGCCTCTATATCCTACAACCTGCGGCAATAAAAGGGATTTATCGATGCCACAAAATGGCGGCTTCTTGCCCGTACTCCCGCGGTCGTACTTCATTTTGCCGATATTAAATGCTGTAAATTCAGACCTCTCGCGCGTTCAGGCTAGGCGTAGCCCACCCGGCTTCCGGGCCGAAATAAAAGTCCAGGAGCCCCGAATTTCGGCAAACGAACTTGAATTATCTTCCGCCCGCTGCCCCGATCGCTACGATTTATTCGGGGTTTTCCATCAGTCCTTCTCTGAGGGCGCGTGTGCGTGCGACCCGGTCACCCATACCGACAAGTATGTATAATATTAGATATACAAATAAGTTTTAGGACACTTTTGCAAAAATTCAAAATTTATTTTTGAAAAAAGTAAAATGCATCTATTCATCAAAACAATCTCTACATTTTCAATGACCTTCAACCTTTAGGCAATTCACGGATGCCTTCCGCAAAGAAAATTTCATCTTGCGAGGTGGGGAAGTTACCGACCCCTTTTTGGACTTCTTCAAATGTCTTGAATCGCACATCAAACAATTCGTTTCAATTGTTTTCTCGTACAAGAAGAATTTCTTTTTCCATCGAAGGTATTCTTCGACCAAGAATCTGTATTCTTAAAAATGTTTAAGATAATATGTTCACGGAAAAAAGAATGTCTTGCAAAGTAATATTTCACATACCTAGTAGGAGTTGTCCTCAGAAGCGACAATAGCACAGAGTATCGTTACACATTGTAAGAGATACCCATCAACATAGCAACATTCAAAATGTTCCACAGCCAATATCATTAATGCATTATATACAACAATATAAGAGTGCTACGTTGAATTGTATGTAGTTCTTGTAATGAAAGATGAGTACTCTTACAATGTACAACGGGGTACTCTGTATTATGTCGCTTCCGAGGACAACTTTTGCTGTGTGAAATATCACTAATTACTCAATTTATTGAGTACTTTATACAACACTCTTCTTTCCGTGTTCTTGGTTCCGGAAATATTTGTTTGATACTCGCTGTTATTTATCTCGATAAAAAAATATACTCTAACGTGGAAAATCTGGCGTACTTAGTATAGCCGAGAAGAACAAACCTATTGATTCCTATGATAAATTTCCTCGTTCCGCCTCTGCATACACGTCTTCATACGTCACAGGCGTGAACGGCAATATTCGCCACGTGCGCGTGACGTCGTGTGCATGCACGCGGATAAGCACCGTAATCGAAGTCGTAAAGATCAGGTTTACGACTGGTACTTACGCAAAAACCTAATCATATTGGCATAAACTGCATGAGCGTCGACGAAATGACTCTATGGCAAATCGCGTGTGTACGCGATTTTTCTGCATATAAGTAAGTAGGTATAGCGCCGTTCGCGGGTCATTTCCGGAGCTCGAGGAACGACGGGGAAACGAGTGCAAGAGCACAGTCGGCACGAACGCGATTCGTTTTCGGGTTGATATCCTGCGTCGAATTGGTTCCACGTTGCGTCAAAGGCCGAAGTCGGTGGTAAAGCTTTTTTTTATCGATAACCATATATCCAGGTGTGGCAGGGCGGTGGAAGGGGGGAGGGAGAGAGGGGCGAAACGAAATGCTCGGAGCGATAAAAGTGTCGTCTTTGTCGCTTTCGCTCGCGACAATTCGAACGCCCCTATGCGATAGGACAAAGCGCGAGCGCGGTCATGTAGTTCCGCTTTTTTGACTCACGAAAGCGCGGCTGTGAGCAACGCTTTTCCCACTCGCGGGCAATCCATCTAATTTTATCTCCGCCGTATATCCTCGGGCGGGGAGAGCGGAGCGCCGTGCCCGGGCTCAAAAACGTGCTTTTGTTTCAACACCAGCCCGAGAAAATATCTATTTCCTCGATCGCGGAGACGTGCGAGGTCGAGTGAGGCCGCCGCGCGACTCGGCGGAACGAATGCGATGAGTTTGGAGAACGACGAAGGGATGACGCGGCGTGCTCGGATGCGGTGAACGCGAGACTATCGATAACGTCGACGCTGTCGTCCACAAGCGACGAACTACTCGGTCCAAACCCCCCCGGGACAAAGTGACGAGGGGGCGGTGGGCTGGAACGAGGGTGGTTCCGCTCCCTCCTCTCCTAAACTTCTCTTTCGGTATATCGATAATAGATATTTTCAACGAGATGATGCTATCTTCGCGAACGCGACAAACTCCCCCTTCGAAGTAGTTGAGAACCGAGGTCACGCGCGGAATCGAATAAGTATTAAAGGTGAAGAAGGAAGGCGAAGGTACTTATCGATATATGTCTAGGTAATAGGTACCTCCTATCCATTCTCCACGTGGTAACTTAGGTACAGGTACGATCAGCCCCGCGATGCAAGAACGTACGGCTGAGTTAAATGTAGCGTACAGCGGACCAGGGTACCAGCCATGGTGCACCGATTCGAGGGGTTGTTCGAAACGCGATGAAGAGGAGGGCGAGGCGGCAGCGGGGAGGGCTACGTGACTGAAATCGTTAAGGAGCCGAGCTGCCTGCTAGCGAACCGCTTTCCGGGAAATATAACTGCTAGACACCCCATTTGATTCAATGTCTCGGCCAGGAGCGAACCTGACATCCGTTATACACCTTATCTCGCTTTGACATCGCCTTATTAAGACCCCTTCTCCGTATCATCGGTACTCGCGCCTCGTCCCTGCAAAACTCGAGAGCTCCACCGTTTACCGGTACCCGAAGACAGCCATTTTTGTGCCAGTATCGCGATGTTCCCAATTCTCGTGAATTTCGAAATTTTTTCGTGGGAACAAAAACGCGTTCGTGTAGATTTTTATTTTTAAGTAGCGATAACTCCTTTATATTGCGCGTGGAAACGATCAGATTGAAGAAAAAGTTAAAGAAACGCAATATAATCTTCTTGAAATAGAGGTTCTAACTAGCGACGCACTCAGAGAAAAGTTTGTTTTACTAAGAACCTACTAGACAGTTTATCAGTCACAGATAGGAACTTTTTCATATCGGACAAAGATCTATTTGAATGAAATTAATGTTTGAGTACATCGTAGAACGCTTATTTACTTCGAAATTCTGTCTGTTCATTGTAAATAAACTCATTATTCATCGCGAATAAATGTTTCTACTAGGTTCCTATTCAAATAAACTTTTCTCTGGGTTTTTTGCGTATGTATTAACCTTCATCCGGTTCTCGAGTCTATAGTGACCCATAACATTCAATATTGATGAATTACACAGAGAAAAAGAATTAGTTAGATTTAGTGATAATTACTTGCGGGGTCGCAAGTAATTATTTATTTACATCAATTTGATCTTTTTTCATATATTAATTATCTAGATATTTCTTCATTGTAATCACATACCTACTATTTCACATGATTGTAAGGAATTGATATTTAAATAATGTATTAAAAAGTATCATTGATATAAATAAATAATTAATTGCGGTCCGTTAATAATTTTCAGTAGATCCAACTAATTCTTTTTTTCTGTTTATGATTGTACACTTAGAGATAATTTTCTGAAACTTTTAAACATAACTTTTTTCTTAAAACAACAAATTTCTATGTTAAAAATGAGCGTGTAATTAATCAATTTTTACGGCTACATTAAACTACACTCTAAAGATCTTCGGGTCATGTAGGTACGACCAATATTAGACTAAAATGCATAATTTACTAATAGATTTTGTTTTATAAAATGTGCAGACATCATAATCTATCTTTTAAATGACCGTCCTACCCAAATAAAGGCTCCTGTACTTCTATGTAATAGTTCCATTTTCAAGTCTCCGAGCGTTTTCCAATCACCGTCAAGTTAAAAGGCGCGTACCACGTAGAGACGATGACGGGTTCGTACAGATTCTGCTCATTTCTATAAAAGACTAATTAAACTTAAAGTTTTGGCGATTACAAGAGTTACTTAACAGTTTAACAATACATTTGAAAAACTGAATAAATGTTATTAATAATCAGTATATACATTTATTTTTATCTCCAATTGGGTCGTATTTGACCGGAAGGTCTTAAATGTACAGTCAAAATGAGGGCCGTACGAATGTTAAATATATACGAGTATCTTTCGGTTTCAAACAATACTTATAGGGCCGGTTTTACCAACACGGTATAAACGCGGTATAGCGCTATACTGAGAATAACCAGCAATAAGCCTTATGGTTATTCTCAGTATAGCGCTATACCGCGTTTATACCTGTTGGTAAAACCGGCCCTTAAAAGTACCATAAATTAAAGCAGGAAACACACACCGCCTTGAAGTAGATCTCCGACGATTCAGCCGATCAAAAATGACTCGCTCGGGCCGATTTCGCCGGGACTCGAGCCGAAGACCACCCTGTGGTAATTCTCGTGGAGCATCTCCTTTAGCTGCTCCGAATGGCGCGCGTCTCTCGTCTCGCAGACGACTTTCACGTCGACGCTGAATATGTCCGACATGATCCAGGCGCGCTCGTGCATGATGTCCTTTATCGAGACACCGATACCCGCCAGCAGCCGACAGAGCTCTGCTATTCCTCCGGGGCGGTCCGACACGGTCACGGTGAATTTCAAGAGTCGTCCTTCAGCGGCCAGTCCCCTTTCCAGGCACCTTCCCAGGATAGTGGTGTCTATGTTTCCGCCGCAGAGCGGCAATACTACCCTGAGTTAGTGAAGAGAGAGAAAGAGAGATAGAGAGAGGGAAGGATATAATTGCGCTATAGCAGCAAAATCCAATTCGCCGAGCGTTTCTGTCGCTTCAGCAGCGCTCCAAATATATAGGACAGCTCACGATGAGCGACGCGTGCGAAACTGGATCTCCCGGAGGAGATAGAGTTAATCGAGAAAATTGGAGCGCTTAAAATTTATCGTTCCGAATCACCTCTTTCCCTTGAGTTCGTCGAGTTGACCGGCGAGAATAGCGGCCAGCCCCGTGGCTCCGGCACCCTCCACGATGCATTTCTCATTCTCGACCAGCTTCAGGATGGCGATGGCTATCCACTCCTCCTTTACGATGACTAGTTTATCGATGAGTGGATTCACGGTGACGAAGGCGTTGTAACCGACCATGGGAACGGCCAGACCATCGGCTAGTGTAGAGTCTATGGAAACGTAGACGGGATGTCCCGCTCTGCGGGCCGCGGAGAAGCTGGGACATCTCTCCGACTCGACACCCTGATGTCGATGAGGAAGGTCAAATTTATTATATTTTTCATTGGCCAATCGCGGGGCTTGGATGTCTTGGCACTCACTATAACGGTAATGTGTGGATGCAACGTCTTAACGGCCAACGCTACACCGGCGATCAAACCACCCCCGCCAATGGGTACGACAACCGCGTCGATTTCCGGCACTTGCTCCACTATTTCCAGTCCTAGAGTTCCCTGTCCGGCCATAATGTGAGGGTGATCGTAACTATGCAAAACACGTCGTACCACCTTCAACCCCAGTCAGTTTATACGGGACAGAGTTGTCTACAATCCGGGGCATAAGTTACAGGCCAGCGACGCTGGTTGCATATCGGTTGGGACACCCCGTTTGCTGCAGTTTCCTGTAATCGCATGGTAATACCGATAGCTCGGATCAGAACCAACGAGTCGGGCGAAAAACCTCAACTATTTCGCTTGTGATTTAGAATTGAGTTGGCTTCAACACTCTTGTTCGTGTTCTTTCTAAATAGTCGTTGAAATGTGTTTTTCGTTTAACTCGATCCACTTGTTTCTGATCCGAACTATCGGTATTACCATGAAATTACAGGAAGCTGCAGCGAACGGGGTGCCCCAACCGATATGCAACCAGCGCCGCTGGCCTGTAAATTATGAGCCGGATTGTATATTATACCACTGCTTAAATCGTATTGCTATTGATATTTTATGAAACAAAGGTAATGAAGCACTTTCGGTTTCATAAAAAATGAACAGTGGTACGATCACTTGCCGCCACCTGAATTGTACCACTATTGATTATCTATGAAACAGTGCTCTGCTCTTTCTGTTCCACAAAATACCAGAATAAAAAGGCAAGGAAATTGTGTGCGCTGCTTTCTCTTAAACAAAAGACTAAATAAATAAAAACGACTTGCCAAATTAAACACTTCTTCTACGGCTAGCGGATGACACGTGCTCAGCTGGGTAGAAGCTTGCGGTAGCGGGAAACAAGCGATTTAAAATAGGAATCGGTTGAAAGCTGCGACCAAGATGAGATACCGAGACAATGATGTTCATTTATTTTAGATTCGCATGTCTTGTCTCGGTCGAAGCCGTCAACCGATTCCCATTTTAAATCATTTATTTTGTGTTTCCGCAAGCTTCTATCGCGCTCAGCTCGTGTCATCCACTAATCATCAATTATTTATTTGTCCTTTTATTTAGGAGAAAGCAGTGCACAAAATTTCCTAGCATTTTTACCCTTCCCTTTACCTCATTCCCCACGCTCTAGGACCCTTAAACGGTGTCACCCTTAAAATAGGCAACTCTCACCTGCATGCAAACCGTTGCTGCAAACCCCAACATGCAAACGGTTTGTAGGTATAACGTTTGAGCTATATTTTGTGAACATGACAATAGTAATAACGACTGCAAGTCGTAATGTGCAACCGAGAAAATTACGATAGCGATCTCAAACGACGCTCAGCACCCGATCGAGAGGAAAGAAAGCGCCCTCCTCACCCGTTGATATACGTCATGTTGGTTTCTCCGGCACGTCTCATGGCAATTGTCTTCGCCTCGCCCATGTCGTTCCCTTCCACAATCACGTTGGCACCGTACTGCCGGCATGCCGCTATCTTCATGATCGGTGCTACCACCGGCATCACCACGGTCACAGGAATGCCCAACTTACATCCGTGATAACACAGCGCCAAGGCGTGATTGCCGAGGGATGCTGAGATGGCACCGGATTTCCTTTGTTCCTCCGACAGCATCAGCAGGGCGTACCTCGCGCCCCTCTCCTTAAAACTACCGGTGCACTGGAGGAAATCCTTCTTCAAATAGAGTTCCATCCCCGTTTGATCGGACAGGCGAGATAGCTGAAGAGGACGACGAGATTTGTGTACGACTCGAATTTGTTTACGTGCGAGAAATGAATTGTACTCACGACACATGGTGTATTAATGATTCCCGGCTTGATCTTGAAGGCGGCCGATGTGATATCTTCGAAGGTGATCTTCAGGGGGTTCTCCTCCACGCAGTAGGGGTCGTGCAGCGTCTCTACCGCTTCCTTCGCGAATGAAAAGTCAAAGAAGCAAGTTAAATTGCACCCTCCATCGATCACGGGGATTTTTCAATTATATCGTATATGTAAATTACACTGCTCGCTGTCGATGACGCGGAGGTGCCGCCGTTACCCATCGGCAGCATGTCGGACGACTGTGAATTGAGAAACTCCGTACTACTCGGCTTCTTGTTCAAATCTCTCATGGCGTTTAGTTTGTCCTAAAACCAATCGAGCCCAATCTAAGTTTGTTCAGTGACGCGAGTCAACTTAGTCTTAACCTGGTTCGTCTCGTCGACTGACCCGTATCTCGTACCCGCAATTCAAATATCTCGGCGACCTCTCGACCTTTCCTCGAGTCCGTCTCTGTACACATTACTTCGTGATATCTCGGCTGCTGGTAACTACAAGACGGTTATTTATAAAGAGATTCTCATGACACATGCGTGTCACATTTTTGATGCGTCTAGCCGTAAGTTTAGGGTGGGGGGAAGAATTTCAACTGCAGTGACATAAGTGGATAATATTTTCGGATTGCCGCGTAATACTATATATCGCTGCCGACTGCGATACGAGTGCATTCGGATGCAACGCACTCGCGCAACAGTGCATCGAGTAACGAGTGTCTGGCTGAGAGACTTTCCCTACGGGCCAGTGGAAAAGTTCGATAAGGTCGACAGCTCTTCGTTCTTGTTGACATATGATTAGTATACCCATGAGCGAATGCGAGTCGATAAGTTTCTTGAAGATTCGCTCGCATTTTATTGGATTCGCACCAAATGTTCCTCTCGTTCCATTCTATAACATCTGCATCGTGATAGGCGACTTTAAAGTAGAAACTAATAATAATTAATTTTACAGTTGCTTGTCGAATTTAAAGAGGTTCTATCGATAATGGAATTAACAAAACGATTTTAATTTGGAAAATCAATAGATATAAATATTAGGAATTTCAGTTAAATGTTTATGATGATTGATTACCTTCTATAAAATAAATATAAAATAAATATAAGTGGGGAGTTATTGTACAACCTTAACTCAAGGGTCCTGATACTTATATACATATATCTATTAATTCATAAATAAAAAAGATTAATCAGCTACTAATTCTCAAAAGATTCTATGTTAAATGAGCATTAATTAATTTACTTGATATTTACTGTACAAGATGGATCATCGCAAAATTTCAACTAAGGGCCCTGAAAGATCTATCGATTCATCGAATTTGATAAAAAGTATTCTACTAATTCTATTATCGATAGAACCTTCTTAAAACGATATTAACTATTCGCATGACTAGATTCACGTTCACCCGTACTGTGGACTGATAAAAAATGAATATCAGCTGATTTGAAAATGTAAACATAATCTACGAGCGATGTCTCAATCACGAGAAAGACCCGATAACTCCGAATGATAAACTCGCGTCCAGAATCCAAGAGTTGCACAATTTTCCTTCCGAAACAAATGATACGTGAGAACAATGGCACGATGTTACATTTTAATGTTATTTATTCAATTCGTAATCCTGCTCATTATCATTCAAGAAGAAAAATTGGATAACGTTTATTGATAGGGAACCAAGCGCCAATTGCCTATGGCAATCCAGTCCAGTATCGTCCAGTTTTCGTAAGTTTAAAGTCTTTATCTACCTAGAAACTACGCATAATCTTATCTTATAAAAACAAAAACTGAACGATGCTAATTGAAAGGGAACCAAGCGCCAAATAGGCAATTGGCGCTTGGTACCCTATCAATAAACATTATCCAATTGTCCAGGAAAACAATATCTTCAACCGTAAAATTAACGAGGCACCTCTCTGAGCGTGAATGGTGATAATTGTGATATTTTCTTGATTCAGCGTCAATAAAAAATCCTTCCAGAGCGGATTCACAGCGCTCCGTATTATAAATAATTCCTCTCTCCTCTATACAAAAAATTATTTCGCTCCCGTCTCAAAAAACGAGATAATTCAATATTCGTAGCGTACGAACGAGATGTATCTGCACGATATACAGCTTGCACGCCATATATTCAGTCTCGAATGAATAGAAATGCCTCTCAAAACTGCAAACACGCGTCGACTAGGTGCCGTCGTATTTGCCTTTGACGCCGACGCAAGCGTAATTGTATTCATTTACATATTGGTGCACGTATGCATACACTTGCGCGCATTACGGCAGGTACCCGCACGTGAGGGCGTTTTGCTCTATTATATTCGAAATTTCCATTGCGTGGCAAAACGTTCAACGAAATAACAATTATCTAACATGAGCGTTATTATGGGCTGTTAAACTGGATGCCGTATTGATTGGTCCTTGATAACCATCGGAAGAGAACGATGCTTGAACTAGTACCCTGCAGTAGATGCGACTGCTAGTATCAGCATTGTCGGAAGAAATTATTCGACGAGTTTAAATTTCAGATGCAAATGTGACATGAAACTTATAAAAGATTAGAAGATCGACTAAAGGACGTGGAAAGGATTTAAAGAGAAGAAATGGAGTTAAGAAATAATTTCTTTAATATAATATATAACAAGAAACACACACGTAACATATTTTAAATACATTAAAACTCAAGCAGACAAATGATTTATTTGATCAGAAACTAATCGAGCGGCTCAAGCGCGAGTTGCGATGATAAAATGAGAAAGTCGACTAGAATCGCTGTATTTACAAAATTCGTAAGCTCGAAGGACTAGATGATGTTATCGAAAATGCATTCTCAGCCTCGCGTCGACGCATCGAAAAGTACAGCTACCTTCTCTCAAATTTTGAAAAGAAAGGGATAAAGTTACAAAAATATTCGATTGTTCCATCGCTCTTCTAAATCTATTCCGTGCTATTCTAAGAAATAATTAAATAAATGTACACTGCGGTACGAAGTGCCTAATATCCCCTACCGCATTGTACCTTGATAATTGCATAAAATCGTGCCAAACCTGTTAATGAAAATTAATCTTTCACGAGATAATGACGACCGTTGCATTTAATAGGCGCTATTTGTGCCCCTGCTGCGTCGAACGATCTTCCATATCTCGGCCAAAAGCAGTAGCAGCTAATGCCGAATTTCTATGCATTTGCTCGCCCGCATGAATGGTAATGAGAAGTTCCAATTAGATCTGGGACCTCTGCGGAGTGTACTGTCGGAGTTAGTTTGGCCCTCAGACATTCCCGTTCTCCATTTTCTGCCGTCTCATTTCCCTTCTATGATTTTCAATGCTAACGCCACGACATCATCCCTGATTCTCTATTGAGAAACTCTCTCGACGATGAATCTGACAGGATCATTTTGTATGATAAAGTAAAATTTTGTCAATTCTTCGCACCTTACTCAATAGGCATTATTGGTACTCCTGCTGCTCCGAACGATCCTCCTTCTCTCGCCTAACAGCTGCAAAAACTTAGCCCTTGGACTGGCAGGATGTTTGAACTTCTCCCCGACCGCGAAGGCCAGGTTTGTGGATCCCCCACTCGCCTCCGCGGTTTCACTGGAGGTCGAATTGTCGAAAATGAATTTACTTCTCGATATCCTTCGCGGAGAAAGTGAGCTGGACCTCGGGAGAAGATCATCTCCACCCTCAACGGAGAAACCGTTTCGATTTTTTTCTTTTCCGCAATCCCTTGTCCGATCGGCGAAAATGGAGGGAATTCGAGCACTCTGCTTCCGAAGACGAGAACTCGAAGATCCGTCGTTCCGTCCCGGCGACAAGTAGTTCCCCACCCCGGAAGTATCACAGGAAGAAGAAGAAGAATCCCGTTTCCTGCCACCGTATCTTCCGCGGAGCTTCGAACTCACATCCGACATCCTCTTCGAGTATTTCGCACGTGGCTCCTGCGAACTTCCGCGGAAACTGAAGCTCGAGACGTCCGTGCGCGGATTATCGAGAATGCTTCCCATGACATCTTCGAAGTTGAAATTACCGTTGCTCGTCACTTGATCCTGCGGAAGAGAAAGGTCTCCGAGGTCGAATTCCCTTAGGGAAGACTTCAAACGTCTCGTCTCGTTCAATTCCTGCATTTTCCTCGCCAATGAGGAACGACCACTTGTCGAACCCGAACGAAACTTCATCGAATCTATGCTGTTACCTACTAAATCGCGTTTAGTATCAGCAGACTCGTCGATGTCACCTTCAAACTTCTCCTGAAGCAGTTGACTGTGCCTCTCGACCTTCTCGATGCAGCGCTCGAGTTTCTCGAGGCCCTTCAGACACTTCTCGTAGGATTCCGTGGAGACCACGAAGTCCTCATCGGTCGGATAGTAATTCAAATCGTTCTTCGAGGTGGGTGTCGGCAAGCATGGCCGATGTTGCCGGAGATAATCGTTCACCAGGTCACGCTTGTCAACGTCGGTACGTCGTTCTAGCTGGTCCTTCGCGAGGAATCTTTCGAACAGTTTATTGGCACTCATGTACTCGTTCATAGAGTTCATGTTGCGCATAAAAGTGGCCGCTTCGCTGAAGTACTCCGCGAGAAGATCGTGCGGATCCTTTCGGATACCTTCGTCCTCGTCCTCGCTGACAATCGCTTCGCCGCAGCTGTCGGAATCACTCGTGATCGTTGTCTCGAGCGATTCCGGTACTGAAAACTTGACTTTTTTGCAGAGAGATTCACGAGAATTCTGGTACTCTTCGTCGGAGCTGCAGTATCGCTCGATGAACCTGAGACTCGATTTGGGACAGTCCAGCGTACTCCGAGTGTCACATCTGGAGACCATCGGTTCCTTTATCGGATTCTGCGGTATCAAAAAGTCCTGCAACCTTGACTGAGCGGATTCACCGATGATACCGTAGGATCCGCCTTCAATTTCATTAGGTAATCGAGCAAATTCCTCCGTTATGCCATCCCTCTTCTTAATGATGGACTTTGGAGTCATGCCATTTCGCGAATAGTCGATCCGTCGACGCAATTCATCCCCTAGAACTTCAGAAATGGAGAAGGATACTCTTTTCTTTCCGATGCGATCATCCGTCTCGTTCTCCGCCAATAAAACATCGCATTCCTCTTCGACAACGTCATCCTGTTTACTGGCAGGATCGAAGTAACCCCTTCCGAGGATCAACGACTTGTAATCGAGTATTTGGGAGCATTTAGACACTGGTATCTTCTCAATCGGTTTCGTCTTTGGAAACTCTACGACATGATTCTCTTCGAAATCTGAACACGTAGCTGGTTGGTCCTCTTTCTCGGGACGCGTCGATGTGGGTAACTTGGAACTGTCTTTCTTAGTATGCGCCACGACATCCGGGGGGCAGGATTCTTCCTCTTCCTTGTACTTTTCCAAAGCGAGCGCTTTCTTTGCCTTCAACGATTCCCTCTTTGCCGACTCGTTGAGGTCTAAACTATCGTCGGAGAAATTGGGATCTTGTTCCAAATTTGCCCTGGAATCCATACTAGCGACGAGCGGTGGTGACTTCAAGTCGGCAATGTTTAACTGCAATTGCGAAAGCTGATCAGCTGCCTGCGAAGTAAAATTACGGCCTCTTCGAGAATTCTTGCGCTCCCACTTCTTCATGTAACGCTCTTCCTCTTCTTCCGGAGAAATAATCTTCCGCTCCGATTTCTTCTCCTCGTCGAGCTGGGCAGACTTCCTCTCAAAATCTGTCGAAGGATCTCTCCGACCTGGATGAGTTCCTTCGTTCTTTTCGAGTGGCGTCTTTCCGGAGACAGACGATGGACGATCGTCCCGCCAGGTGAAGATCCTTCGCGCCGGACTCAGACTATTGCAACGTCTCCTCGGCCCGTAAAAATCTCCAATTGATCTTCGACAAGTGACGGATGCCCTCCGAGGAAACTGCACCTGTACCGCCTCCGCCTGAAAATTCTCCCTCTCGATTTCGGTGCTCCTTTCCCGGGTTTGAGGCACGAAAGAAGTGCCAACGGAATTTCTGAAGACCAAGGAATTCTTCCAGATGGCATATTCCGTGGTATCCGGCATGATTTCTATCTTCGGACAAGATCTTCTCGCGCCACACTTCGGATCCTGGAATATGTTCTCGATCCTGAAGGTCTTCCCGTCACTCTGGTTGACGCTGGGCCTCGAAGACATCGTGAAATCATTGAAACACACGCGATTGCCGTCATCCTCGGTATCCGTGCCTCTTTCCATACCAGCTTTCACCTCCGTTTGAGTGAATCCATCCTTCCGGTCAATCGCCGGCTTCCCCTTGACCACCTCGTCACCTTCCATCACCGCGATACTCGATTCCACGAGACTGGACATTTCGATAGTGATACTGATAGCGTCCGGCAACGAGATCGAGATCGTGTTCCTCTCGGAATTCTGTCCAACTTGATGATGACAACATTCCGGGATTTTCGCGCATCCAACGTGACACTTTTGCTCTTCGACGCTAGCAACTTCCGTACCGGTCTGCGCGCTCGAACAAATGACCCGCGTCTCCGGTGACGCGTCGACCGTGTTGGTGGAAGTCTCCGCGAACTCGACGCTCCTTTCCTCCAATCGCTGAGCGTTCAACGTCTCGCTACAAAGCTCCGAAGCGTCGGCCGCGCTGGAGAAGCTGCTCTCCGCGTAGTTCTGCGTGTCATCCGACAGGATCCCCGAATCGTTTCTGGGTGAATGCGCTTCGTACTCCTCATCGTGCTCGTCGGTGATGCTGCCAACGTCCTTGTACCTGACGGGCGAACATCTCTGCCTCTCCGTCAGGGTCGCCACTTCCTTCACCCGCAACACCGGACTCGTGTTTCTTGAAATGTTCTCGAAATCCTCGTGGCGATCCGTCAGAATGGCGACATCCTTACTGGGGATCTCCTGGCTGTCCGTAAGACAGCCGGTGTCCTTTACTCGAAGCGTCTTCAAGTCCTCCGTTTGCGTGTCGACGCAGATCCTCCTCCGCTTTGCCAACATCCTCCTGGAGATCTCCTGGAACCTCATCTTGGTAGCCAACGCCATCCTAACGTCCGAGCTTTCCGAAGGCCGGAGGTCGCTGCTCGACGCGTTCGCCGTATTGTCTTCCGAGTTCTTCTTGCTGGAGTAAAGCCGCTGCGTGACGGCTGCCACTATTTCCGCGCGGCGATTGGTCCGATGGATCTGCGTGTGAGCTCTATCCGAGCTGTGGTCCTGATCTAGGGAGCTCTTCCTCCTGAACTTATCCCTCGCCTGACCTGAGAACACGCTCTGATCCTCCCTGGAACTGCTTGAACTGCTGTCCTTGCTGGTCTTTCTCTTTAAATTATCAATGTTTGGTTTCCTCGCGAATCCTCTCGACTTCTGACTCTCGGCACTGTCCCTCAAGCTCTTGTCGGAGTCGTTGCTGCCTTTCCTTTGAAAGTCCTTGCCGCTGCAGCCGGTCAGGGCTCGCCACACACTGCTGGACCTCGTAGACTTTCGATCCTCGACTTCCTTGATGTTGTTGAGCTTCTTCGATTTGTCCGACGTCAGCGAGCGCCTCTCCAAGTTCGTATGAGACCGCCGAACGGCTCCTGGAGATTCCGCCTTCTTCGTCAGACCCTCGACGGAGCCGAATCTCTTCGAGGTTTGTAGACTTGTCGATATGAATGGATGAGCAGTATCGACGGAGGCTTGCTTTCTCAATTTCGCTTTACTCCTGTTGTCGCTACTCGTCGAAACTTCCGGTTCGTCGCGGCAGTCTCGTTCCAACTTGGAAACGGACGGCGAAGGGGATGGCGAACTCGTTAAAGTCCGTTCGCCGTTCTCCGAGTCTCGTCCCGTCTCGGCATCAGCTGCGGTCACTGGCACGTCCTCCGGAAGGACGCGAACGACTTCAAAGCGCGCCGGAAACTCCGCATCGACGGGGCTCTCCGGTATCGCCTCGCTGCTAATTTCCTCGATGTGCGCGGAATGTCCTTGCAGTGAAGTTTCTTCGGGTTTTATGAGTACCGCCACCAAAGTCGGTATGTCCACAAAAACGGGACCGTTGGTCTCCTCGTTCCCGAACAATTCCGATATCTCGGCGCGATTGCAATCTCGCCCCTCGAAGCTGTTGCTCGGACTCAGCAATTCCAGGGAGCCGAATCTCTTCGCGCGACCCCTGGACCCGTTGCACCGCTCTATCAGGCTCTCGTTCGAGCTGTACTGCCTGAAGCCGGTGATTGGCTTGTGGAGAGTGAAACTTCCGTCGACCTGGAAATCAAAATCGTCGAGCTCCTTCCTTCTCCTCTCCTCCTCCTCCTCTACCCCCTCCGCTTTGGAAGAGACAGCGTCCGTTCGGTAATTGGGACTGGTTTGTTGATCCTGATTCTTTTTCTCCTCTGAGCTCTGTTTGCAGCAACCTATAGACTTGCAGTCCGCTTCGACGACCTGAAATGGAGGACGAATATGTATAATCCGCCTTTATACTCTCGACTCTATAACCGCGTTAGCCGTCATAATGGAAAGCCTTTCATGGCAGATGCAAACTTCAATTGCCTTTTCCTCCAACAAAGATTTCAGCCTCACTACTTCCGCTCTCAATTCGCGAATTATCCGTGCCACGGGATCCTCGTTGATCACCGGTCTGTTAACCACGCTCTGCGCCCTTTGAGCGAATCGCAAAGTGTGTGCTGTTTCGTTGTAGCTTCCACTCGCCGGCGATATGGCTAGAATTCATAGCAATAATTTTTATTTAAAAAAAGATATCGTCTCCCCCGTTTCTCGCCCTTCGTCTCGACCTCGTTCAATACGAATTTTGTACGCTCGAGAGTTGTTTCAACTACCGGATACGCAGGTGTAAGGCACTGAGAGAAAAGTGAACAGGAAAACTGACCACTTTTTGTAGTGCTAATATCGGATTTTTTACGGTCGTACTCGATCGTTTACTAACTATCAGATATATAAATAAACGCGGTAATCTTTCCTAATAGTTATAGTAATATATCTGGCATCGGTATATATGCGGATAAAAAATCTCTTATCAAATTGTAATTAGTTGAATCATATTTTCTCTCAGTACACCACCATTCTATTTATTTAGTATATCAATTGTGTATTACTACATTTTCTCCTATTTTCCAAAAAATGGTCAAACAAAAATCGTGAAGTATGACTACAAAATCGACGTCAAATGATGATACGAAGGAAACGACTAATTTTATCTAATTTAAGTGCCACTATAAAAAAAAAGTGATTACTAATCGGTCAATTTGTAGGGATAATAAGAGGACTCGAGGTTCGTAGATACATAAATGTCAACTGTATAGAGAGAGACCTAGGAGCAAAATGGTATCGTGTCATATTTTCTCTAATACTCCAGTACCTAAGAATCTACAGACATGGAATAATAGGAAAAATGGACTCGCGACCATCCTGCTTGAAGCTACAGAGAATTAGCCATAATTACAGTATCTATTTAATCTACCGACTCCACTCCTACCAACTCTATACCTTATTTATCGAACTTTAATCGCCACTTCTTAGCTGGTCTGCAAAAGCATTTAAACCGATTACTACCAAGTCCAGATTAACCTGATTGCTAGAATCGTTATTATGGAAATCGGGAGAACTTGAATAATTAAAACACCCCCCCCCCCCCCCCCCCAAAGACTTAAGATTTGAATGAAGGAAATCACAGAATTTGTTACCTCACGCGAAAAAATACGCAGGGTGCCTCGCGTGACAAATTATGTCGCTGGTGACTTTTTAAAATATGATCTTGAAATGTACTAATCAATAATGAATCAATTCTTATGTTTTCATTAATCAGGGCAAAGCCACCGTAGCTAACGAAAGCGTGAGAATTAATTGCTCACTGGCTAATATATTTAAAAATGACATTTTAAAAGTCGCCAGCGACAGAATCCATGACATGACGCCGGGAGTAACTGTCCCAATAGCAGGACACGTATTAGTACCCGGACATATCTGAGTATGATTCAAATTTATTATTGAATGGGATAAACAGGAACGACTAGTGGGAAAAAATCTTTAATAAATTACAGATGTAGTTATACAGGAAGTATCACTAGTAAAAACCCTGAGAAAAATTTGCTATATGAACTTTTATACCTGTCCGGATACTGGACATAGTCGTCCAACTATTTAGACAGTTACCTTAAAAGAATATAAAATTGGAAACCATGTTCGATGGTATACTTACTAGCAAGCATAATAGTAGCCGCATTTCCACCGAGGGCATCCTTCAAGAGCCAAGTGAGAGCGGAGTCCCTGTAAGGGATGAACCTTCTACCCGGTCTGCTTCCCGTAGATCCTCTCTCCGCGAGGGCCGATATCACGTTCCCCAATGCGACCAAGCTCTTGTTTATATTCGCACCCTCCTATACACACGCATTATAGGGATAATCCATTTAATCGCTCCCATCCCCCCTTTTTCAACCACAGTGGGATTTCAGTCCGCGCGTGCTGGAATATATACGCTCATCGATTTCCATTTCGCAATTCCCAGCTGTGGTTCGCGGGTCGATACAGCGAGTGTGTATTTCGAGAGAATGACTCACTTTCAAGCGATGAATCCCGCTGCAAGTGGCCGCGCTCTCGCTCCCTGCCAGATCGACCAAGTGTAACCTGCTGCCATGCGGATGGCTCCTCGCTTCGATCGGATTCGCGTGGCCGCTTTGGCTTCCGGGCGACAGCAAGATCGTCAGCAATGCGTGGCTTCGACTGCTACTCGGGTTTTGCAGGGTCGAAGCCGTCTTGCGAGCTTTCGTCCCCTCCTCCACGTAGGACATCAACGATCCCAGTGTGCGGACCACGTGATGCGTAAGTCCTGAGGTGGGATCGTGGTGTGATGGCAGAGTGCAACGACATTGATTGCTCTCTATTCTTATGAGATACATTCGGTCGCAATAACGGTAGGACCGCAAAGCGCTGCACTACTCGCTTTCAGGTCCGATCGTACTCGGTAATTACTACTGCCGCTGGCTAGCTCGCAATCGCCCGCGCCGGCGCGGTAAGAAATGATGAAATTAGTTTCTTACTTTACTTATATTTCGAATTTAACTAGCGATAAATGATCTACTGAAGCGGATCGATCGCGTTACCTTGAACGTAGGGACCCAGACGAGGATGTTCGCGAACTCTCAGGCCACCGTTGCCGGAAGTCGGCTTCAGTAGATCTCTCACTCGCTCGTTGTAAATTTCCAAATAACTGAAACACGAGAGTTTTATGATTATATATGGGCGAACTTGTTTCGAAAAGTTATCGAAAACAGGATTAGAATATAATTATGCCGTATGATTAAACGTTTATTAAATAATATATTAAGTACTTATAAAAAATGTTCTGAACTCAGTTTTAAAACAAAGTGATCTAGCAACTCGTGTCATCGTTCGACGTTGTCGCTCATCTTCTTCAACGCGGAATTTCTTTCCTCCATATGATCGCAAATTAGATTAGCGCGGGCACCGGAGGTGGTACCGGCGCAACGCTCTAACATCATCACTCGCCCAACATACTAAATCATGTTTACTGCCATCTGTACGACGCTCGAGTTACTTTGACACACTTTACAGGATTCTAATCCAAATCTCCCGTCCAATAACGCTCAGGTATTCCAATATGCAAACATTTCGAAAGACTTTACGACTCGACGCTTGATGCAATCATTGCTGGGATGTATTAGAACCTCGTTGGGCGTCTTTACGGGCAATAAATGCGTGGCCTCTCGCGCTTCGTTAAATTTAGAAACAAATCCGTTACGACTGCCGCACCGGAAATTTGAAAATCGAAGGTGAAGTCGGAAATGCAACTGCGGTAGGCGATATACCCACACGCAGTATACTGCATTGGGCTTCCAGGAATGTACCGAACCCTTGACATTGATACCCTCGTGCTCGTAATTGCTAGAAGGAAAACTCGTTACTCCTCGAGAAGAAAATTGCGAACGAGAGGAAGATGCTAATATTGGCAGTGAAGGACGGCGAAATGTTATCCACTAAAGCATAATTTGTTATTCGAATACACGGCTATTCGCATATTACTGCTTACCAAATTATTTAACTACAACGATATAATCGTTAACTAATTTGTTATTGATGATTCAAAAAATTTCAACAAAATTATTCATTCCATATTTTTTCATTTTTCATTTTCGGCCTCATTTTCGCGTTACGTTATCGCTCAGTAAGTCTATCTCTCTCACACTCGTTGCTTGGCATAAGTGCGTCTCCCGTGGCTTTTCGATGATGTCATAACTCGGTAGAGAGAAGAAAAACGCCCTTACACCTTTGCGAATAATATTATTTTTCTCACATTTTCTTTTTCGTGTGATATTGAATATATATACAAATTACAAATTGATTTTAAAAATATGAACTTCTTTTTTTGTATGTAAATACCACATCGTTTACGTAGGGTAAGGGGTATCGTGCACCAATGCACATGATGCAAAATTATTTGTATGTAAGATCTTCTCAAGCCACCTCTTGTGTACGTGATATAAACACTTTAACAGGCTAATCATTTTTCGAAGAGCAGGAAAGACAATCGCAAATAATTAACCCCATTTATTTCTAACATCCACACCTGTCCCCCATTTCGTTTCTTCACTAATATACATCAGCTCGACATCCTTCGAGTGTGGAACTCGCGTAAACAACGAGACTCACTTATCGGAAGCTTTAAACTTTTCGAGGACCTACCACTCGCCCCCCGTGGCTTCTCGGCGAGTAACACCTGCCCGTTCGTGCCTACAGGATATTACCGCGTAGCTCGGCGAATAAGAATCGATCGATCCGACCTCGGAAAAGAATCTTCCAGCGCGTGGCATGAATCGCAGAGCACGGACCGGCAGTTGTCGGATAAAACGCGTGTGCAGTTTCGCCGTGGAAGTTAAACAGTTGTTGTACATCCGCGTACCGCGTGCTTAATTCTAAATATAACCGGGTGTACTGACCCAAGTTAACGGTCTCACCTACTCGGGGAGCGTTTACCTTCCAATTCTCTCCGGCGCGCAAATAGGGGCAAAATAGGGACGGTGAATTTAGGTTGCGCTCCAAATTCGATGTCCCACCTAGAATTCGCGCCATAACGCTAATACGTACATAGGTATAATTCTCGCGTAGAGAGGGGTCAATTTTAATTGAAATGATCATTTGTCAAATGATGGCTTGAAATATTTTCCGATTGGCATCCGATTGTTAAAAAAAAATTATGCTTTCAGGGGCTAACTAGAAACTGATCCAAAAAAAATTAGATATATAATGCCTTTATACAAAAAAAAATTATTTACAATTCAGCTTATAGATTGAATTAGAGACTTATTAATTTTTCACATGGAGAAAAAGATTAATAAATTTGATATAGATAAATTACATTCATTAACTATTAATAATTTATTTTACCAGTGTCCGGTTCGACTCCAATTCATACAGCAAATAAGCTTTCTTAAAAGTCAGTTGAAATTTGTCTTACCCAGACGTTCCCACTATTCACAAACTCAAGAACTAAGCATGATCCTTCGTCCCATTCATGGAGAATATCAATACTCCTGATTTAATAGCACCTACCGAACCCACCATTATCATTCCCATCAAGGCACGTGCCCTTGAACCGACTGAACGCTAATTAAGCCACCGATAGAAACGGGAAATTTACGTAATTAAGGCGCACACCTCCATCGTAGTATGCGAGACTACTATGCTCTTTTAATATTACGTATACACATAGATGTCCGACCCGTCAAAAGGTCCGCATTACTCGCGGTTGATTGATCGATATAGAGCTACGAGCTTTAATTCCGGTGCGCTTTTTGATTAAGTTCGACTGTCATTACCCGACTTCGGTATTGTTGAATTGCAAATTGGATTCGATCATCGCGACGAACATCTCCATTTGCCCGCGGCACAAGCGCGATTCCGTAATCTGCATATGGAACAACCCCGCGCAAGCCAATAAAGCGCACATGTAAGTGGCGCCAACGCGGATCTATATTCGACGCGGAACGGTAATTTATTTCGTACTAGTTCCCTCATAGTTTTGATTGTATATCGATAGTTGTATTTCGATTCGATTGGCTTCGTTTAGTTCATTTCCCGTGAAAATCGCGTTGAAAGATTCGACCACCGCGTCCGAGCCGGATGCATCGGTCCTCTTTTTCTTTTTTCTTCTCTCTCTCTCTCTCTCTCTCTCTCTCTCTCTCTTTCTCTTTCTCTCTTAAACCCCTTTGCAACCCCGACGAAGTGCTCGCCGCTAATTCCATTTGCCATTACTTTTATTTTGCCCTCCCACTGGCGTTTGTTTTCCTCGGTAGAGACTCTTCCCAATTTCCTCCGCACTCCACCTCGTCACCCCCCGCCGCGTTGTACCACCGCCGACAAACCCGCGACGTCATCCCTTCGCTCCTTTTTTTTCTCTTCTCTTACGGCGGCCAACACCGCGACCTCCTCGATTCTGCATTAGCAGTTTACGCCGCTGATTTTTGTTTATCGGAAATTTCCGTTCCCCCTTAAGGAATCGAAGCGCCGCGTGACGGTGAGAGCTCGCGGTGGGTTATAGGATGCTCTCTTTCGGTATCAGGCGGTGTGAAGCTACATAGAACTCGATGGAGGCGTCCATTTATATGCGGCGAAGGGTGCGTTTTTCTCTTTTTTTTTTTAGAACCTAACTTATATCCTGCTGTCCCGAATGACACCGAATCCGACACGCGAGAGTTTCCCATCGACACGCTATTCTCCCCGAACTACCCTCCGCCACTCCTTTCTCTCGCGCGTACTAAGCATAGGTACGCGAGGGATTTTTAAATTTTCCTGCTCATTGGGCATTGTACACGAATTCCAAATAATTGGAGATTTTGTATTCTTGGATCACCTTCCACCACCCCCCCCCCCCCCCCCAGAGAAGCTGAAATCATTTCGGATGGAGACGTCAAAAATCTCCCTTCCCACTCGTAAGCTTCAAAGGATCAGAAAATCACCGAACAAATGCCACGTTGTCAGTGGGAACTTGTTTACTAATGAGAAACATTGTCCTGGAAATTTATACTCGAGCTAAAATATAACCCTTAGCTGCGAGTGTACCGGATATCTTCAAACGCGTAGTGGTTGCGTCGAAGAAAAAGACGATCGGAGGAGAAACACGAATTTAGAACGCCACGCCCAAAGTGGCTTCCCTTCGAAAACTGCCCCGTCTCTTCTCCAAATATTGCGCAATGCGACGACCAAAGGGCCCCAGTATCGTTTCCCAGAAAACAATCGCTTTTTTCCCCCATGTAATCACCCTTTCGCGTAATTCGAATATTTCTATTAAATTGATATTCAACGCCCATGTCGTTCTCTCGCTACGTTAACGTGAATTCCCATCGTATCCTGTGTCCGCCCGAGTGACCTACATCTAGATACGCAGATAACTATACCCTTAACCAGGGTGCACAGAGTTAACGAACGCATAAACCCGGTTCCAAATCCGTTGTTGCGCTTCTGTCGATAGGTCTTCCCGTCCGTCATCCCCCTAGGTGCGTCTATGCATTGTGACTCGTTTTGACAGCTTCGCTTAATCACCTCGTGGCATTTGAGTGTAAATATATTTCGAACTTTGAGCTTCTATAATAATCGTCACATGACGCATATGCACTGAGAAAAATAGGTGGTAAAATCAAACATAATCGCAAAATTGATGATTGATGATATTATTCAGTTAATTATCAGTCAAATGCTTCAGTAAATTTATCAAAGTTCCTAAACAAATTATTTCAACCACCGACGAGGTTTATGAAAACCATCGCCCAACTGAATATTAAAAATGTATGTTTTTAATTCAAAAATTGTGTTGGAAACTTTTAACAAACACAAAAGTGTAGTAAAACTATTAACAATTTGATGCGAAAACACAAATTCCAGGAGGAATGTATACGAAAATTACGATGTGAATGTTGTAAAATCACAATAAGACATCGTAAAATCACAATATGTATCATAAATTCTCAATTCTTTTTGAATTTCGCAATTAGTTTTGTAAATTTAATTCATAAATGTGTGGAAGCGTTTAACGACTTTTAACTGTGTACGACGTGCAATTAGGACAGCCTTGCGCTTGGGTTCCGCGTATTTAATATCGTAATGTGGTTGACTTAACTAATGCACTAAAAAAAAATCGTTTAATCCATCACAATTTTTAAATTACGGGCGGCCAACTAAATATACAATTATTTGTGAGCAAATATTTAGTTGAAGCATCTAAGTATCTAGTTATTTCAACTAATTTTTAGTTACTCAAACTACATATTCGTTGAGATAACTGTACATTTATTATAATTGGCCACTCGTAACCTTCAAATTTAGTTAAATCAATCGATTTTTTTCTCAATGTATTCGGCTGAGTCAACGAATACTTTTTCTCAGTGCGGTATTCCGGGTGGAAATATCACTATTCCTACGATGATGTTCATGGCTCCCCGAATAATGGCTTCTCTCGCGGAATACCCTGTATAATTTATGCACACAGGAGTGATCCTCGTCTGTCGCCAATCGACGTATTCGTCGCGATCGACTACCGGTTCGGCGCTTCGCACAGTTCGTTAATTCGCCAATATCGTCGTCGAGGTTTACGAGCTATGGAAATTTCATTAGCGAAGCTCGTTAGCGGAATCATAATTGGCATATGGATTAAGCACCCCGCGAGCTCCAGAGAGGCTAATCACGAAATACATCTAATTGGATACCCGGAACTTCCCGATTGCCACCTTTAAGTATATTTAAAGAGGAGCGAAAGGAGGATCATGAAATGTTATATTCGACGATATCACGATTATCGCGTAAGGTAATTCACGAAAGAAGGGAAACCGTACATAATGAGGAAGCTGAACTTCCTTTAATCACAAGAGTATAGATTACAAAGCGGCAACGATTCGAAAAAGTGGATTTCCACGACCCTTCGCTTAATCTTTCGAGGCGTCGACGTCGCGCGGTGCGATGCCTGATTCATTTTCACCAGGTAGACGATATAACTACACGTTCGGTAGACCGACGGCTGTACTTGGCGGAACAAAACCGCTGACGCGGGAGGGGGGGGGAGAGAGTTTCCGGCACAACTCGTTCTTCGATAGCCCGATAAAGTTGCCCGGAAGAGGGGAACGGGCGCGCGAGAACGCCCGAGCAATATTTTAAAAGCGTTCCTCCATTTTCCTCCCCATCCCGCTCGCCCCGAGCAAGCATCGGGGAAAGTTTGCGGATACCTGTACAGGTACCGGGAAAATCCTCACGTTTTTTCGCGGCCCCCTCCTCCGCTGGTCACCCACGAGGTCGCTACTTACGCAACTCGTCCAGTCATCGAACGAAGAACGCCCTAGCGGGTTACGCAATGGTCTCACCTCGGTAAATCGAAGCTCGGCGATGCTCGAAAGCTCGGGGGAGCTTGCGATACCGCAGAGACACGTCCGAGTGGGACGCGGGAAAGGAGGACGCGCGTGATATCGATAAGGGAAGCGCTGAGAGTCACCGGCGAAGACGTAAAGGGAACGGAGAGACGATTCGCGGATAACTGCGCCAGCGAATATCCTTACCCGAGTGCAACGAGCTTGCGTCCGCCTGGAATTGCGAGTCACGAGGCACTGAGCTCAGACACATCCACGCCGCCTCCACCACCTCGCGCTTCCCGAGCCCGTCGCTCACCCCCTGAGTTCCCCGAGCTCTCTCCCGCTCTTCGTTCTCTGCACATAATATTTCTCTCCACGCACGGCTTCCTTCGTGTCTACAACTTCGCGGGGTCTTCGACGCGATGGCCGTTTTCCGCGCTGGCGGAGACCGCACGACGTCGTAGCACGCGTCGGAGCCGTGTGGCACGCGAAATTTTCAAGCGGTCGCGGAGCGCCTCGTTGTACCGTCACCCGCCCTGCCGACGTTATTCCTGCGACGTGCGACGTTTCTCGCCTCGCCTAATCACTCGTCAGCCCCTTCCCCTCTACTCTCCTAGTTTTCCGCGCGTCGCGATGCTGATATGCTACCCTCGTGGGAGTCGCTCATCCCGGTAAATCTATCGAACGACGAATAAGTGTATGGCTGCATTGAGAACAAAATTTAGTCGTTCCAACCAAATTGTTTGGGTTGAAGGTTAAATTTTGTTAAACTAACTATTGCGTTTTGTTGGACTGTGTATCATATGAGACTAAACTTACTCGACGGGAAAGAAACTTCGATCACTATTTACACACAGCGCACATTATATCATTATCTATGAGCTTTTGGTTCATATTTGTATAATACTTTTTTTTAAGAGTATGTTTTTATTCATAATAAAGTCTCATATCGATATGGGCAAAAAATTGATAAATAATGAGATGATAGTGATTGAAGTTTCTTTCCTGACGGGTAAGTTTAGCTTCATGTGTGGTACAGTTAGAATAACTATTTAAATTTCATTTCGTTCAATAAAATTCGTTTCGTCGGTAAATCGAAACAAATTCAACTTCACTGCTTTGTTAAATCAATCCGAGTTGGTTTGTTTAAACAAAAGTTTTTGTCAAACGAACAGTGTCGACTAAATTTTGAATAAAATGAAATAAGTAGGACATCTTATGCCTGATCTAGTTACCTCAACTACCTAAATTTCAGTTACCCTAATTACGTATTTGTTGAGATGACAGTATATATTATTTAGTTGGCCGCCCGAGAGGTTGTGGTTTGGACATTTTCATTTTCAGTGTACGCTGCGAAGAATAAAATATTCGGCCTCCGCTCCTCTGAATTAAAAATCTACGCCCTCTCTTTCTCACCTGACCGAGGTTTGGTAGGTCCTCTCGTTCTTCTCCTCCTCGAGTAGCCGCAAGAAGAGGCCCTCGCAGAGCCGCGGTGTCAAGCCGGGATCACCCTGCGTAGAGGCGAGGAGTTTATGAAAGAATGCAATTTACCGCGTTTATACTTCACACGCGACTGCAAAATAGATGCGCACGGTACTTCCGTATTTAAACATTTACACATAATGTAAAGCTTCTCGGGCAAATGCAGTATTGCAACGCGTATGTATTTCCGGGAACGGGACATTGAAATTGGAGCTCGTTTGAAAAGTTCGTTGCGATACACTAATTGAATTGTGCTGCAGTAGACAATTTCAATTTACCGTTCAAATTTCGACTCGGAATTATTCCGGGCATCCGATAATTTCCATACGATTCCCGTTAACAATTCACTAATTAAAGTACCCGTTCGCTTTAACCACTCGTTCATTATGGCTTTATCGTTCTAATTATGATCATTTTTATTCAAACCCGATGCGAGTTCCGTCGCATATATTGGAGCGACTGTCAGTTGGGAAGCAACTGGGCTTCTATGTACATCCGTGTCGTCTCGTCAATTGTATAAATACCCGTCTGTAACCATTGATGCGCTCTAACAACTGTGGTTATAATGATTTTACTTTGAAATCAGAGGACAGTACATCTATACGTAATTGACTAACAAAATCATAATTCAGGAGAGCAAAGAGAGGAAGCAGAATTACTCTGATTTCGTATATTTCGCGTTTACGAATCGTATTAATTCTGAGATTTATCATCATCGAATTGACAGAACCAATTTTAGTTTCCCATAAATCCTCTTTTTCCCTCCAAATAAATTGTTGGAAAGTACACACGAGAAAGCCCGATGCAACGGTAAATAAATCGCCGGCTACAACCATTGTTAACCAGCACGATAGTCACTGTGTGGTTCCAAATTTTCCACCGCTTCACCCGAGGGGGTCGCTCACATACAGAACACGTCATTTGCATGTTTACTCAGCGCCGCGTAGTCATTCCATGAATACAGGTGCGATAGCCCAATGGTACACCGCGTGTACTTAACAAATATCGCGATCGATCCGACGGTAAATTTACCACCGTCGCGTCGACCCGCTCACCTTTGGCCCCATCATCGTGTAGGTCTTCCCGGAAGCGCTCTGCCCGTACGCCACCAAGCAAGAATTGTAACCGGAAAAGATCGCATCCAAAACGGATCTCCCGAGCGTCTCGTAGATCTTCTCCTGAGTCGCATACTCTGCGGCCTCCGGATTCGACGAATCGAAGCAGTAGTCGAAGCCGTACCTCCTGGTGCGTTCCCGACTGTCACCGGCCTTGCTCGACGACACCTTTAGGTTGGTCAGGGCCACTTCGCTGGCATCCGTACGCACCACGACTTCGGCTCCCGTCAGAGTGAATTCCCTGCATTTTTAAAATCCTCGATGTAACGAAATTTGAAGTCGCTATGGCCACTCCAGGAAACGGCAGTCTCGCCCCCCCTAAGAGAGTCTGTACCAATTTATTTTCGACTCCGTCAACTGTTATTCCGAGAGGCTGGCGCCTCGCTTGACTTTCCCGAAGAGCCGGGTTACGCGTTTGGGGCTGAAAGGGCTATTTCAAGTGCGCGCGATCCAACGTCGCGTCGTCGACGACGTCTACTTTCTTTTGCACTGGCGCGCAAAGCCAAGGTTTACAAGCCTCGTCGAGCGACTGTTCGCCGACGCCTGAGTGACCGCGATACGGCACCCCTCGCTGCAGCAGCCGGTGACTCTTGCGTCTCGAACGTATACCGCAAGAGCCACCGGCTGCTGTACGAGCAACGCCGAGGCGAATGTTCCGATCGTACGTAACATTATCATCTTACGCCACCCTGAGTACCGCACTTACTTACCGCGATAAGTGCACCTACCATGCAATAAGAAGCGACTGATCGACCAACATGCAACAAGTTGCACGAAGAAAGGGACGGTAAAAATCCTCGCTAAGTCGAGAAAACGCCTTGAGATTTCGATTCTGATTTCGCACTCTACAGAGATGTACCGTATACTCTCACTTCTATACCTGTATCAAAGTATTTCTACCCTGCGTTTGGTTTAATACGCGCCAGTGCAACGAGTTGCATATGGGTTGGCGCACCCCGTCCGCTGTGATTTCCTGTAATTCAGTGATAATACCGACAGCCAAGATCCGAACCAAATGACACTGCTTGCACATATGTCCTTGATTATTCAAAAAAATGAAAAAGAATATCGCAACTGTATCGAAACGTCTGTCACGTTAACCACTAGTGAAATGACCGATGTTTCTCAGACTGATAGTTTTATTTGATCCGGATCTTTTGGGTGCCAGTATTATCACCGAATTATGGGAAACCACAGCGAACGGGGTGCATCAACCGATATGCAATCTGTCGCACTGACGTGTATTAAAACAGACGCGGGGTATACGCGAACCTTGCACCTCGTACGTGCGATTTGGTGCATGGAAAAACAGAATTAATAAAAAATCATGGGAAAACCTACGAATGTTTACAGCAATGCCAATAACGGGGTTCCTTGAGGTGAAAGATTGAAGTTTTTAATACACTAAGAAAACAGTTTATTTAGAGTTAGTATACACTGTTAAAAGTTTCTGTTTTGAATTCACAAATTGTGTTGGAAGCTTTTAACAAACACAAAAGTGTTGTAAGATTACTAATAATTTGATGCGAAAGCACAAATTCCATGAGGAATGTATAGGAAAATCACGATATGTATCATAAATTCCTAATTGTTTTTTAATTTCATAGTTGGTTTTGTACATTTAATTCACAAATGTGTTGGAAGTTGTTAACTTCTAATACCTAGTGTGCGTATACCTGATTATGGCGAACAAAAGATTTCTTTACTTGGTCATAATTATTAGAATGTCTCTTTCATTCAAACAGAAATAGAGAGTAATATCTAATAAATATTTACTTGGTCCAAAGAAATATTTCCTTCGCCATAATCAAGTATACGTACACCGTGAATTTACTTAGCCCAACGAAATATTTCTTTCGCCATAATCGAATATACATTTATTAACTACTAATAAACTCTTCTCTTATTGTTAGTGTAGACAACAGTGTACTTTTTACAGTTCGTAATAGTGTAAACATCAGTTTATACGGCAAAATTTACCAATCTTCCGTTAATACGTATTGGATGCTTACGAGTTTATCTACTACACCGAACTATAAAAAGTACACTGCGTCTATTAAAAAATGTAATGTTTCACCTCAAGGAGCCCTGCTATACTGGGAGATTCACTGTAAAAATTACTAATCCTTTTTCTCCATGAGTACACAACGACCGAACTACTTTCAGCGGGTCATTGCTTGCCGTGTAGCGCAACATTTGGCACGGAAAAATAAATACCTATAAGTGTGTGCGCCACAAACACTACACGCTTGCACCGGACGCCAAAGCGCATCGAGCCGGGGTGCAGTGCTTTAACCCCGACGCTTCGCGAGACTATCCGCTCGCGTGTCTCGTACGCCGCCTTCGGCTCGACCTCGCGAGCTGTGCAGATGCGCACGAAGATCCGTTGGGGTTCCTTCGATGCGAGCCGGGCTTCTGCAGCGTTCGTACGAGAGGTAGTCCTATCGGGCGCGATAAGGGATGCAAAACTTCGATCGGTGTTGCGCGGGATACCGACATTACGCGGTGCCTCGATAAGAGTTCTTCGACTGGCGAGATACGAAGTTTAAAATAAATTGCGAGGTAATCGCTCGGATATCTTGCGACTCGTTTGTGAAACTGTACAGTCCTACATCCCGTGGTATCGCGACTCGGGGAACAGCGAGGCGCGTTGTGGACTCGTAGGAAAAATAGGATATGGGTGAATGGACCCCAGACTCGAAGTCCAAATTTTTCGTTTGCCGCGGACGACGATTCTATATCTGCCATGTCTGAGCTACTCAGACTTTTGCCTATTCCCTCCGAGAGAAGTCTGCTCTAACGAAGAGCTCCTAGATCATTTATCACGTGAAGACACAAAAATACCTGTCAGAGTCCAAACGTCAGTCAGCTTTAATTTATGGCTCTTTATCTAGGCTTGTAATTAACTTTTCAGTATTAATAATATTTTCCTTTCATTCGTGCAATTGGTAAGGTAACTGTTCCAATAGTCAGACGGCTAAGCCCAGTATCCGGACAAGCATAACAATTCATACCGTATGAGGCTAAACTTACTCGCCAGGAGAGAGACTTCAATCACTGTTATCTCATTTTCTATGAACTTTTAGCCTACATCGATATAAGGCCTTGTTATAAATAAAAATATAACTTTCGATAAAGTATTATATGAATATGAGCCAAAAGCTTATAGATAAAAAGATAATAGTAATTGTAGTTTTTTTCTGGCGAGTAAATTTAGCCTCATGTGCACTGAGAAAATGACTTGGTTATTTTAACCAAAATCCTGGAGATGATTATCAAACTGTTTGGTGGAATATGGACCCTCCATCTGTTTGGTTAAACTGACCAATTTTTTATTAGAATAACTAAACGTTTGGTTGGAATAACTAAACATTTCGTTAGAATAACTAAACACGTTTAACTAGATGCGTTTTGTCATTTCAACCTAATTATTTTTCTGAATGTAATATAATAGATTTTACTAAGAGTTCTTTCCAGTAATACTTCCTGTATACATCCTTAATTTATTGAAGATTTTTTTCAACTAGTGATTCCTTTTTACCCCATTCAATAATTTCAATTATGCTCAAACATGTCCGGCTATTGGGACGGTTACTTACTTCGAACACCATTGAAGGGCCGATCGATGCTACTTCGGAAACAATTCGCGGCGAATCTTGAATGAGAGAAAATCGAGATACCTCACCCTAAGAACCGAGGTGCATCCTACCTCATGTATACATGTACATCTCCGCGTCATTATTTGAGTTTCGAGAGTTGGTGTCTACCCGCTGACTCGAGAGAGGGAGGGTGTTATTCTAGAGCGGATGTCTCTTGCTGTTTGTGTTGGAGTCGTTAAGCTGTCGGGCCGTGTGTCATCGCTGCATCGTGCTATTCCTACTCGACGGTTTCTAGATGCACGTTGGAAGGCGGTCTTTGTTAGGTAAACGCATTCTAGAAGGCGGAAAGTCGTGATCTTGACTGAGATGATGAAAGGATTTGTCGTGCCGCAGGTTCGTATAGTGAAACGACGAGCGAGGAAAGGAGGGGAGATTCAAAATTTAGGGTGTATTTATTTTTATAACGCCGATGCGCTAGTTACTGGAGCGAGTAGTCAGTAGATATAGCTCGTCGGCGGACGTATGACGGACCGTATCTACTGCCTGCTGCACTTCCGACCACTAGGCTTCAGCAGCGTTCTCTTCTGATATGATGTGCGATAAAGAAGAGCCCCTTGAAGGACGAAAGCAACCGACAGCACCACTATAACGCTACACGGATTTATAAACTTTCCTCGAGCATCTTTCAGCCCGAGGCACTTCCGGTGACCCTGCCGCCCGTAGCCACTGTCGGTTCGCTTTACCATCTCCCCTTTGCTCTTATTCTACTTCCACCCTTCCTTTAAATATAGACGCGCTACACCAATACCTGCTTAGGTGTACCTACACGTATGTAGGTACGTGTGAACTCACGGCTGTCTGGCATATAACGTAGGCGCCGTGCAAATAGCCATCCTCGTCTGAAGCCATTCATCCGAGTACTTATAATGAAGGTTGTTCGATTGATTTTAAGAATGCACTTCAATTTCGACGGTCGATGGGTTGAATTTATCGTGAGAAATCCGAGGAAATTAATTATGATTTCAGTGCAACGTTGTTTCAATTAAGACACGTTATTCCTCAAAGAGACGCATGCCAAAAAAGTGGAATTCTTGATTAAAGAAATGAGGACAGTAAGAGAAGCTAACAAAATCCAGAAACTCCAAACTCCAGTTAATTTTTAATTACTTAGTCCTCAAGAGGTTTTCTTCTTTTCTTCGAATGTTAAAGAAAATTACATACGCCGTTATCGCAGTGAACTGGACCGCGAACTTCAAAGGGATCGAACCGAAGCCACGTATTGACTTCAAAGGAAAATTCTACTCACCTCTCGGAGATCGGTCTCACTCTTACGGCGACTTTGATGTTCGACATGTCGTCATTTCCGCGATGTCGCGACGATGGACATCGTCCGCACTCCCTCGATGCTTTTCACCCGTGGTGATTCTTTGTGGCTGCACCGATACTCTGCTATCACAGGGTGGAACGACAGCGATACGTCGAAGAGGAAACCGAAAATATGAGAAAAAGGGTGGCAAAACGCGAGATCGACATTTCCCATCAGCCGAAATTGAGCTAAAGTTATTGGTGCATCCGACGAGACCCGAAACGAAAGGTAGGAAGACAGAGTTCGCGTATGCGTGCACTGGGTGAGTGCACGTGTTGTACTGCCGCGATGAAAATACCCTCGAGTCGCTCCCAAGAGCGTCTCCTCGTGGCTTACCCCACCCTAAGAACAGCTGAGCTCGACATCTTTCTAGCTCAGTTCCCAGGAGTTCTTATAATTTTCAAGGATTTTCTGTCGTTGGTGTAGGCTTTCTCCTTTTTTAGATTGCTCATCGCACATCTGCCACCATTAATTGCGTGGTTCCTATGAATAAATAATTTCTAAACAACTAGGGATGGTACGTCCTAAATCTGTGAGGTGGTATCAAAGTAGCTCCTAGTCTGGAGGATTAATCGACACAAAGCAAACTCTGTAAAATTATTGCAGGGGTGGTTTTTAATAAATAAACCACGCTGGTGTTATATTAAAAGACAACGGTTTATTTAATTCGGAGACGCATAAACAATATTTTGCATAACGATTGATACAAAAGTGCAGGTGGAGAAGCGAGATACGTGTAAAAGCTGTTGAAATGGCATCACTTTACAGTACATAAATCTATAACAGTCCAAACTTAATAATTACTTGAAAAATGACTTGTATAATTGTTGAAAAATTAATTACATAGACCAACGAGAAATCCTAATTTGTCAAATAAGCTATGTTAACCATTCCTGTTAAATGTACGCACTAAAATCTACCGCAAATCGGTTAGTTTGATGGCAATTGCAACGAGGCAAATTAGATAAGATATTTATTAAAAGAATTACGCTAAATAGAAGTACATTTGAAGACGTTCATACATGTCTATAGTGATTGTCCTTTTTGGACTTCTCGTGTCTGTAAAAAACTATAAGCCGATTACACGATGCTTTATCTTCTACGCGTGTTCGACTAATCTTTTTAGGATATTTTTAGGTCACCAGGGTGACTCTATTGCTATAGTAACGGAAGTTCAAAGATCCCGAAATGAAAGTGTCAGTCAAAGGCAAATTGAAAAAAAAACAACGTAAAATAGTATTTGAAACCCGCTACACTAGCAAGTAAGTTTTTGTCACTCAGTGTCAAATACTCGGTTTCATGGGCGTCCTCGACGCATGTGAAATCATCTTTCACACACCAATTCGTGAAAAGTTGCGCAGTGCGTGAAATAACCTGCGCAGTGCGTGAAATCGTCAACCTCGTATTTGACACTTAGTGACAAAAAATAGAATTCGTTATTCGGTTGTTTCGCGCCGTTCTAACGAGTGTGATTGCCGTACTCGCTTCGCTCGTGCGGCAAACTTCACACTCGTTAAAAACAGCGCTTCACGCCCTAATAACGAAAATAACTATTAACGTTAGGTTGCACACATATTTTTCTATGAAAATTGAAATGAGGAAAGTAGGGAGATGTACATATGAAGGGCTTATTGGAAAAACGTGACAAGCCACAAAATTATTTTTTTGAGAAGACGAGCTTTGAAGTTCCAAAAAAATTGGTAAAATGCATATTTGATTAATATAACCCCTCAGTGTTCTTAACAGATATATTCTAGTTCATATATTAACGTCTACAATCTGAAAGTATTAAAAGAAAATGCAGGGGACTACTACAAAGTAAACTGTTTATTTTTTAACAGAATGTGGCTTGTCACGTTTTTCCAATAAGCCCTTCATATGTAAAATACTGTAGCGTGAGCAGTAAATCTAAGAAATTTTGAAATAGTTTCTTCGGAAAGGATTCAGTACAGCTTCTTCCATCTGTAGAGTATACAGACTAATTATCTAGGTAGAGCCTTGAAACGTTTCTGGGTACATTTTTCCCAGTTACCAGCTGCAGTTTCAAATCTAGGTACCTACCTGCGGTATGGACATATTACCAGCATGAGAGATATATACCGACAAAGTCCCACACTATTTGGTTGGATGATGCGTTCATAGATGACGCAATTTAACAATGTTTTACTTACTGATGTTAAAGTAGAACATAGGTACATGCGTAAGCTCCGCGATAAATTTGATTGAATAAAAATGATTACTAATGATTTTGTATACTCTATTAAAGACAACATATAAAATTATACATGTGGTCGACTTGAGGGCCTGTAATTACTACTACTCTGTATAACTTAATCCATTTTCATGCGCACAATTTTAATAATTTAAAGAAAAAAGTTACTTTTATTATTACTATTATAAATTAAAAAGCTGTCCCCATTTAACTTATCCTGCACCTATTATTCATTAAAACAATTACCGAAGACACACATGTAGTCTTTTATGTTAATTGATGACTATTGAGGGGATTTTTCACCGAAACACTAAGCATAATCTCTTCAAATATAAGCGTGAAATTGAGTAGATAGTAAATGAATGACCTAAAACTGTTAACTAAACCGCATACAAGCAATTACATATTTATATCCTCTTTGATTTACACTTGAGAACGTAAGTAAGTGTCATCAATATAGGTATCTTGGCGAAGCCGTACCGGTATGCATACAAATACATATTACGCACTACCACGATATACTTCCGCACGCGCAACTGCAGCTAAGCGCTACGCGTTGCTAAACGGCAAGGGGGAAGCGTTAAACTGAAAGGAAGTTAGGGGACAATAAATAAAATCAATCAACTATTTAACCGGTTGTTTACGAAATATTTCTTTCCCGACAAGAGCGGCACGACCAGCAGTCTGCCGCTCGGAGAGGCAGACATCGCGAGAGCGCACGGCGCTGCGCGCGCAGCAATAACACAGTGCGAGCTGCGGCTCGCAGGCAGCAGTCGGTCTGGGATTGGGGTGCCCTTCGTGACCAGTGTAAAGGGCCGGTGCGCCGAGAATCCGTGTGATTTCGCGTCGACCGGCGTCCAGCTTTGTAAACGCGCGTTATCCTCGAACGGAGGAGCCGTTGGTCAGTCGCGGGCAATCATTCTCCGAAATCGGGAGTTACGGCAGGGTTTTCCCGTGTCTGATGAGCTCCTCCATTGAACCTCTGGCGGTAAGATGGCGGTACAGCTTGATGGAGGGGGAAAGGAGGACTTGAAAACACAGTTTGTCACGAGGGAGGGAACCTATAAGCTGATGACCTTGTCAGAGTATTCGAGGCCGAACAGGGTGGGCTACACGAACAGCCAGGGTAGTGCTTCGGTTAGGGTGTCTTTCGTGACTCTGCCGGACCCCGCGGATCCCACGGGTGCTCAAGGCCTTGGTGATCGAATGTGCTTTAATTTCGGTAAGGAGCTCTACGTCTACGTCTACCGGGGTGTCAAAAAGGTAAATACAAATTTTGCTGCGATGACGGTGCTCCGTGCTCTTCTTCTTTTCCGAGTATCTCGCACTCCCGTTTACCTAACCTATAAATTTCTGACGACTCCATCTTTGCTTCAACAGTACCACCACACCTATTATCGTATCACACACGTATTTCCTTCTTTCACTGTGATCTTTTGGACTGATTAACGCGTAACTCTAAGTATATTACGCGTAGAGATATTCACCAAGTGCAACTGTTCGATGAGTGTCTCGAGTCGATGGTCTTCGACCATCGTAAGTGAGGTCGTTCTAAGTTATGTACCTGGAAACTATTGCAAAGTAACTGTTTCCCAGGTTTAACTAGATGCTGTAGGATATTGTCACGCAATAAGAGTTTCTGTAGCCTAATATCAGAGTTTCAAAGTTTGTGTATTTTTTAAAATGCTAAATATTCTTACCCAATTCTTGATCGCCATGTTATCGAGGCCTATGTGACTTAAAATACCCCTTTATTCCTTATTCTCTACTTCAGAGTGAAACTCCTCATTGGCATTAAACAATATTACAACAAAGAGTGAAAATAGATGTCCTCTCAGTCACGTTTGCATGCTATTACTTTTATTCTCTTCATAACTTAATAGTGTAACTCTTATCACAACTATGTATTGCTAGTCGAGATGATTTAAATGGTTTAAGTGAGACAAAGAATAATGGTATTCCGGTATTAATTCTTTTCCATAGAAAGCATAGTGGAACTTATAAAAGCGCAGTTGAATGCAGCGATAAGCAAGCGTTACCGCAATAGTTTCATTTTTGTCATAAGTGTATAAGAAAAATGTATTAAAATATAACACGGCATGTTGGAATGTAGGGATCAACAGGATTTTTACCAATGAGAAAAAGTTAACGAGGAAATCAATTTCATTATTGAATGTCCCATGTTTTTCCGCATTGGTTTAAACCATCTATTCGAGATAATAACAATTCCAAAGATTGAACTAACTTGTACAATACTATCATAAAATGAAAGTAACTATGATAAAATTATTGATTGGCATTTGTTTCCTATTTTTATATTTTATTCTAGAAGCTCATCTTTTGAATTTCAGCTATGACCTATGTAACCATTGACAATATACAATTGAGGTACATAATTCATGAATAAAACATAACGTCTGAATCACCAGCTAGAATGGAGCGTTTCCTTCTCATTTATGAATAAATCAATGAATAATTAATGATTCTTAACTGTGAATAAAGCATATATACTTCATAGATTGAAACACATATATGTATAATATTTAGATTTAACAATACTTCCAAAGAAAATCTTTAAATGTTTGACTTATAAAAGGAATTCCCAACATTTCAGTGATCAAAATCACGCACCAAATATTAGATATAGGATGTCGCATGATATTAAAGTCATTCTTCTTGGATTTATAATAATGTAATAAATGAATCTTGATGTACTAGATATATAAAATTCTTTTTTGGTTTGTTCAAGCATTGAAATTGGATAGTTTGCTGATTTATTACATAATAATATTACAAGCTTATGTTCGGAATTCCCTGATCCGCCCAAGAATAATTGCATATATATTACTCGACTTTAGGATTTCACAAGACTGATGAAAATCTCCATCCAAATGCATTCGATTAATAAATTGAAATTAATTCAGTTTTTACACTGTTTTAAATTATAGAAACTTAATAAAATTGCTTATTTTGACAACTGTAAACAATTATGTATAAATAATGATAATAATATTAGATTCTGTACTTGTGCAAACATGCTAATCATAGATTAAACGTGCTTAATCTGCAGTAAAAATCAAGATATTTTATTAGAAGAGATAATTAGTATATGATGGAAATTTATGTTGTAAAGCTTCATGATTTGCAATTGTTTTATACCTACTACACATCAATAATATTTGTACGTATAATGAATTTAAATTTATTCTGTGTGGTTTAATAGATTTGATGGAAACCTTCTAAGTTTGAAATAATAAGTGTGAAATTAATCTATTTTTAAAAATAATTATTTATACGTCTTCTTTATTACCGTTGAGGACAGTTGAGTATCTGGAACAAATATTTTGATGGTGTTAAGATAACTTCTTTGAAAGAAAACATCGCAAAAGAACCGGAACGTAGAAGAAAGATTGTTTTAAGTTAAAAAGTGATTCTTATCAAATTTCTTCATTAAGTTTAATCTACAATTATATTCTATAGGTATTAGTAAAGAATTTCTTGAAGAAATTGTTAGTTTGAATAATAATTGCACTTTAGTAAAACATTTGTTACAAATAGAGCACAAAAGAAGTGAAACGTGAAATGGAATCTGTTGCAGGCTGTTGATCTCAACAAACCTGTGGATAAGAAATTGTACAAAGGAACGAATCCCACTTGCCACAATTTTAATCAAACTACGGCTACTGCGGATAGTGCGCCACTGCTCGTAGGTTTCTCTACAGGACAGATTCAACTTATAGATCCCATCAAGAAAGAACTCAGCAAGCTCTACAATGAAGAGGTAGGTGCAAATTATTTATCCTTATTGATTTAATTTGTACAACTGCTTCCAACAATATATCCGAGCAAATTCGATAACAGACAATCACTGATACATGAATACATTATTCATACTCTCCGTTGATATTGATAGAATTCTTTACTTGACAAATATGGAATTCTATATTAGTCAATTTAATCTCAAACTGATATCTGTCACGATTTCTATGACAAGATATACAAAACATTCTTAACTTATCCAATCTCTATGATACGAGCACGTTATCTTATTGAAACATGATAAGGAGGCAATTAACAATAGTTTTGATTCTTACGCTGCTGTCTATTGAAGTGTGAATGATTTTATTAGATGTTTAATAAGATTTACTACGTGTAGTAGAAAGGAGATTTTAAAATGAAAAGAGAAAATGTAAAGGAAATGGAAATTTATGTATTCGTAAATGTATGTCCCTTTGAAACTCAAGAGCCGCCAAATCTATTTGCATGCGATTTTCGATGAACTATACAAAAATTGTTTCAAGCAAAGCTCTTCTATCATAGAACCTAATCGAAGCATAAAACCTTATATATTTATGCAGTCTAACTAATAAAAAGTATCTCCCACCTGTTAAGACTACTCAATACATTATTCTGTATTTATTGATCACTCATCATCTATAAGAATCGAATCGAGTGTCTTTTTAAAAGACAGTTATCAAAGTAAAAGCAAAAAACTTACAAACGTCTTTAAATTATGGTTGCAAAACGTATTCGGAATCTTCCAATAATTTTGCCTCGTCCAGGTAGAGATTTTAACCGCGTGTCAACACTTGAAATATTATCTACTCTAGTGCTATCATTTTTTAACGATTAAAGATACCGATCTGAGTATTACACAGCGTTAATTTACGTTTGAAAATGTATTGGAATATGTTTTACATGTTCCTTTTGCAGTCGTTAGTGCATTACAATTTCTTTTTTTACCCACGTAAAAGAGTTATGAAATATAATGTTTCCTGATATTTCTCGGTTAAAAATATCTTAATTTAATTCCATACTCCAGTTTTTCATGACCGTTAAAAACCTTCCATTTTTCACTCCACGGTGAGCTATGCCAACCACAACCGTCTGCCACAGGCAGTTCTACTCTAACGCAATTATAACTCATTCAAATGATTAAGCGCAACAAGCGAGATTACACAATTCATTATTTCTAACTGTTCTCCTTTGAAAGTTAACAAATATGCCCGCGGCATTTTTCCTAATCCGCACAGGTACTTTCATTCTCATTGAATTCGTCAAGCTCGCGAATATTCCCGTAACGAGGAGTCTTACAGGGTTGAGGGTTAATTGATCTGTCTTATAGTAAATGATTATCTGTCTGATAAACGCCTGATTGCCTACGTTGAGTATTGAGTATTTAACTAGGAGTTGATCAAAGAGAAAAGTATTTATCGTGAGACGGATTAACTAACTCTGAGGGAAGCTTAATTAATGGGGGTAAAGTTCGCAAGGTATAACAGTGTCCTCCGTATTACAGAGGCTAATAGACAAGAGCAAAGTGACTTGCATAAAATGGGTTCCCGGCTCGAGCAACCTCTTCCTGGTATCACACAGTTCCGGTCAGCTATACTTGTACAACGAAGAACTAATATGCGGAACAACCCCTCCCCACTATCAACCATTCAAATCCGGCGATGGTTACGCGATACATACGTGCAAAGCAAAATCGACCAGAAATCCCTTGTACCGATGGGTGATAGGTGCGGAAGGATGTTGCATAAACGAGTTCGCCTTCAGCCCATGCGGTTCAAACTTAGCGGTGGTCTCCCAGGACGGGTTCCTCAGGGTGTTTCACTACGATACCATGGAACTGATTGGTTCGGCGAGAAGTTATTTCGGTGGTTTTTTGTGTGTCTGCTGGTCCCCTGACGGAAGGTACGTTGTGGTCGGCGGCGAGGACGACCTCGTGACAATTTGGAGTTTTCACGAAAAGAGAGTAGTAGCGAGAGGTCAAGGACACCATAGTTGGGTTAGCGTAGTAGCCTTCGATCCCTATACAACGTCGTACGGGGAGCACGATCCCGACTTTAGCGGCTCGGACGATGAAACGATGCCACTTAGCAATCACAACCATTTTCGCGAGAAACCCGGAAGACTGTTGACGACGTCGCAGGGAATCCAGTCGAATCGAACCTCCTACGGCTCGGAAGTCAGGGTATCCGGTGGTACGTGCTACAGGCTCGGCAGCGTCTCGCAAGACACTCAACTTTGCTTGTGGGACATCACCGAGGATGTCCTGCGGCAGCCGATATCCGCGAAACAGAGGGCCTCGACAGCCGGTTCGGGAACCTTCTCGTCTTCGGGAACGTTCACCAGCGGGAACGGCTCGACGGCGAATCACCACACCAACAACGCGAAGCATAACAATTCGAATAACGTGAATTTTAAGGACAACGCGACGAGTGGTAGTAATAACGAAAACAGTAATAGCACGAGCACCAACACCGCGGTCTCCACGGTGAACTCGTTGACGCAGAGGTTAGCGGGCCTCGGTTTCGGCGAGCGTAAGGGTGATAATCATAAGAGGAACTTTAGTTTGACGATGAGAGGAAGCGGGGGTGGTACGAGTAATAACTCGACGGTGCCGAACAGTAACGGGGAGAAGTTGGGCGGTCATTCGAACACGAGTAATTCGAACAGTGTAAGTGGAAGTTTAGGTGCAAATAAAAAGGCGAGTTCCGCGATGGACGATCCAATGAGATTGATAGGAACTGCCTGGTGTCCCAGGTTCGACGAGTGCCCAGTATTGGAGCCGCTAGTGTGCAAGAAGCTGGCGCATGAAAGATTGACTGAATTAGTGTTTAGGGAGGATTGCTTCGTGACGGCGTGTCAGGACGGATACGTGTACACTTGGGCAAGACCTGGTCACATGGTAGGTCCACTCACCATAAGCAGCACCCTGCACAGGTCGCACCACCATAGCAACAATCCCCATGCCAATATCAATTCCATGCGATCCAACGATCTCTGATGTAACCTATCCTTTATCGTTATTAAAAGCTCCGTAAAGTAGAGTTTATTGATTATTCGATTTGTATATAATTAGAGAGGTAGGTCCATGGTCTGCGCCTCGGAGATCCCCATCGAAGATCTGTAACGCTTTAGGCAATGCCCCGCCGAGTACAGTGTCGTGGATTTATGGAATCGCATGAAAAGTTAATACGCAACGACTTCGTTCAGTGGAGCGGAGCTAGTTTGGTGTGCTAGTTAAATGTTTAACGTTTAGTGACAATCGTTGCTTCCACTTCTTCTACTGATAATTTAACAGATGTATTTCAACTGCGTGCAGTTGAATTCTTGATATGATAGAACAATTCCAATTATTTGAAAGTTGTGTTTCTCGAACATTTTTATCGACTGTTTTTTTTTAATAAACAATATATCGTTATTTTTATTTGACAATCACTCAGAAAATGTCGATATTCAAGCGGCACTTGTCCCCTAATTAGTGTTCGAGTAACTAGCGTTCTACTGTGTACATAGTCTGAACTTATCAAACAAAAAAAGAAAAGTGTTTAATTTATAAAATTTACGTGAAAAATTTAGTCAAACTAAAAAAAGTGCCATGGAATGAAGCGTTAGAGATCTTCCTAAATTCGTCTTAGTCCTGTACTGTACATGAGTTTTCGGAAGAGCACAGATGGACAATACTCTGAGTGGATGTGTCTCCACTGTACCGTGGGCTATTAAGATTTTCTCGGTTACTCTAAATTATATATTCGTTTACGGGCAATGAGACTTTGACATTCCAAAGAGATATCAGAATAGAGTAAGAAGAAGCTTGACGACATTTCACCTTACACTTATTAGTATAGCGAATTCTCCCACTCTTTCTATCTACCTCATTTTCTCTTTCGTTATCCCTTTATCGCGCTACAAAATTTAATATCTCGAACAGTGGGGTTGTATCGTGAAATCGGGAGAACATTTTTTTTTGTATTTTCAAATGTATCTGCACATAGTTTTGAAATTATTAATTTTATACAGTAGCAGGAAATAAATATTAAATATTCAGGAGTTCAAATGGCTAATCAGAAGTAATATTAACAGGAAGGGGAGGGAGGTGTCATTATGACGCGTGCTCCTTCAATTATCATTTAACCATCATGACGTCAAACGTAACAATGAATTAGAGCAGTGAATGGAATTAGAGCAGTAAACATAAAAAACACAGGAATTGAAATGTTACCTTTTTTTAATCCGTCAAACAAAACTGGATTTTGTTATTAGATAAAAGAATCTATGTAAGTATATAGAAATATCGACTTGACAGTAAAGAAATCCGATTAGATATTTTTTTGAATTTGAATTTTATGATGCAACCCCATTCAGCTCTCAACACAAAATTTCGTCTTTTTCCTGTATTTTTCCAAACAAACATTTTTCATCTTATCAAATCTTAAGCAGCAAATATAACAGCATATCTCAGTTCTATTTTTATAATACATTTTTGATAAATTTGTATATTCTATTGCAAAATCTTTTTATGGAGAAAAGGAAAAGCAAAACATAATCTTGAAATTATTCCATGGGCAGTGGATAACATGTACATGACACATTTTCAACATTTCACAAATTTTAAAAATAACAAGTTACACGAGAAAAAATATTGCCTCTATACGTACCAGTAGATGCACGCTATATTTTGGATATTAAGTTTTGATTTTCATGTCGCGAACGATCTTTCTCCCATGGTAGAAACGCTACGGTTCTAGACATGTGAAAAATCACGATCGACAGTGACAGTAAATAAAACTGTGTATCTTTTCACGTTGCAATCAATAACTACCGAAGAACGACGAAATAACATTCCATGTTCATTCACAGCATTGGCCTTCTGTTACGTCTGTGCCTAACTAATGTTTCTGGTCAGAGCGTATTCGAGAAGGAATATTTGAAAATCACGTTAGAACAAGTATATAAATAGAGTATATTTATGTCCAGTTTGCATCTTCGAGAGTGATGTTTTTTGTGTAAGGTCTTGTAATAGGGCAGGCCCCTCCTCCCCCTTTTCCCGTGTAAAGTGTTACTAGCTTAGCTCAGTGAATCGTAGAGAAGCAATTACGTAGCGAAACTATTGTCCCAGAATAATAATAATAATTATGTGACATTTAATCCTTTGTTGAAAACGATGCCTTGTTGTATAATAAAGCAAAAAGTTGAACGAAAAACCGCTGCTTGCTTCCTGCTTGTGAATATGTACATACATATACATATACATCTTTTATTAAGAGTGTCGTATAGAAATGGTACAGGAAAACTGAAACTATCGAACGAACAATTTGCAGGCGAAATTATGTGTCTCTTAATATCAGCGTAATTCTTTCCATATAATCAAGTTTGTACGTACTCTATTTTTAATGTTTATATAAAACTTGCTTAAAGCTATTGTGCTATTACACGATTGTATAAAATGATCAGTATGTATGAAATGAAAATTAGAAGATGACTATTGGAACCAGTGGAGAAACTCGTGTCAGTTGATGAGTTTCCTGTACTTTTGCATATAACATTTGTTTTTACACAGTACCGTTAGCCATGTGTTTTTAACACGTATCTAACCCTGAAGAAGAGTGCAATGTTTTTATATCTAGGCGTGCGATGCTTTGTTGTTTTTCATAGCAGAAGTATTATGGTTTAACTTGAAGATGCTTACATGCTTGTTTATTAAAACCAGCTGAGGCGTTGACTTTTTTACTTTAATTGGAAAAAGATTAATATTTCGTGCGATGCTTTTGGCTCACGCAAGAAACAGTGGATACCGCCCTGAGTTTTCGCATGGTACGTATACCTTATTGTTTCTTTTCATTGATTTAATATTTTCACCGATTACCAGAAATTGAATAGTTACTTGCTCGTTTCATTTTGTGTATATCTGAGAGCCGTTCGTCACTTTACTCAAATAGCACAAATTTTTAAGATACTTACGAGGCATCTTAATGGAAAATTATTTCCATAAAATTCTTAAAGAACTATTTCTAGGTGCTTGTGACTTTCTCTGTAAAGTGTAACATTCCTGTTCCAGAAATCAATCGTATTATTTAAAACATTTTTATTTCAGGCAAAAAATAGAAAAAAATACGAGATTAATATTTTTCTACCACGTTTCAATGTTAAGAAATGCATTAAACCGCTATACAACACTTTTAAAGTGAGATGTTTAAAGATTTTGTGCTACCTGAGCATAGCCATTTGTTGCTCTAGCATCGCATGATTATGAATGCCTTAAAGAACAGCCTTACGGATTTCGCTATCGAATGGCATTCATGTATTCCTTCTTTATTCAAAACACAAAAATTGAGCCTGTATTACATACAATTTTTGCATAAAAAATCACGGCTCATGGATATTCAATCAATATTGCAAGGAATAATATCTCCGCAATAATGATGACTTTTATACGAACTGTACAATATGTAGTAATACCGATCGATGCATTCCCTTATTATGCTAAATTTGTGTGTGATATGGCATTTACCTATGAGCAATTTCATGCCTGACACCTACACATAAAATTTATTTAGATTTTCTTAATGACGATCATATTATTTTTTGCTGATCATGCATATCCTATGTAGATATATCTAAGATACAATTTAAAAACGCGATAACTACCATTTTAATAAGGATCTCATTTCTGGAGGCATGTACCTCTGGGCAATATGGAGATATGATCCTCTCGTATTGAAATAATAATAGTACTTACCACATTTTTTCATAGAAATTCAAACAGTTTTCAAAGGATTTTGTAAATGACAATATACGTATAATAAAAATCTTAGTGCAATTTAATATTCCATTATCATACATTAACAAAGTATGTTTCGATGCAGGTTGGCATCGGACAAATGGGGACTATTCATCGCGTCGTGAGTCCTGCGGAAGCAAGAGGCACCGTAGTATAGCCACAGCCTGCGTCCCTTGCAACTTCAGCTTCAATAATTGCTAAACGCCTCATCCCATGTTATCATTCTCTTAGATCATTCAAAATACAACGTGTATCATACACTAACTGTCGAAACTTTCCTTACGTGCAGCTATTCGAAATTTATTAAATTTGATTTAGTGCACCATCGATGCGTCAATAAAAGAGGGGCTTGCTGCTGTGACGTCGAAGATATGACAAAAGCTTAGTTCGTGCTACATGTACTATACCTATACGCTAGTGCAGAAAGTGTAAGTTCTCATTAGTGAATGAGTTTTATGAACCAATAAGGATTTGCACTTCTTATACTGTAGTGAAGAACGTATAGCAGCGCGGACAAATCTAATGTTTAATGTTCGAACACATCACTTGAAAGATAAATATAGTATAGGTATATAATTTGCTTCGTACCACACACCCAAAATTGAAATAATAATCTTTTCTACTATTTGTACTTTATGAGTAACGTTTCAGTTTAAAACCTTCTGACATATGAAGGATGCCACTTTACAGCATCGTAAGTGCCGTCTTTTAAATTTTACCGATGATGAAATAAAATAAAGAAAAATATAATTAATAGCGCAGTTTGTTATAAAATTTTTATATGAGTGAATGAGGCACTATTAAAAAATTTTACATAATAGAGTAAAAACACCTCCAAAAAAATAATAATATTAAAAATGTCAAAATTGTATGTCTATTCTTGCATTTTTAATTCATTATTACTTAGAATTTTTCTAGACTGGCACTTATAACGTGAATTTTTTTCTTTGAGTGAATTCAAAAAGTTGGGGAAAACATTATTTTTTTTTAAATGGCACAGAATTTTAGTAATGGCACCCTCCATATGTACATGTGAAGATTACCCTATATACATGCGCCACTCAATATTTGCATCACAAGCAAAAGTTACTTTTGGAAACTGCCATTTCTGTCCATAAATTTTATCTAATATTCCTATGTTTACTATTTATGTATGATTGTAATCATACAGTATCAAAAGCCTTCGAATTTCAGCAGAAAATATATAATTACAAACCCAATTCAATATGAAATGTCTAACTGAAGCAAATGAACTACTCGTATGTTTAAAAGCCTGCAATAATGCTACAAATATGAAAGTCTCACTATTATAAATTTGAACAAGAAATCAACGCCAAACGGGTGGTCCGAAGCCAAGTCCTATACCCAATATTTAATGATCGATTTGAAAAGGCAGCTTTGGTAAATACTACTCTTATATATTGCTAGGTAAATAAAACTAATTAAGGAGTCTGTCCGAAGAGAGGTAGCTTCACAGTTAGATTGTGGATATCATCCCTCAACTCTCATCGATCCTCTTCTAATTTTGATCTCCTTGCTGACGTAATTTAAGAAAGCACTTACGGAGCGCCACTATTAAATTGCCTTAGTAAGATCATAAATAAGAAGATACGCGAATCTGTTGATACAATTATTCATTTTCTATATACATATAAATAGTTAATATTATTTTAGCTTAAACATTCAGAGATGTTCACTTTATTGAAAATCTATAATGAGTACGCGACGAGCGTACGACTAGTTAGAAATTCTAGGTAACAAGAAATTGTGTACCTGACCGCTATTGGGCGTTAATTATTCGTTTTGGTACATTGTCAAAGGGGACAAGATTGAGCAACAACTTTTACACTGCAGTACTTATTTCATGTTAAGCGCAGGTGCTCAATTATCGTTATAATCGATACTAATGTTGAATGATTCAATGGGACTAAAAACTAAAGACATTACAATTACATGTCAGGAACGTCAAAATTGTTTACAACTGTGTTAGAAAGCAAAGAACCTACAATGGACTCTGTACTTCGAAGGCCCTGTCGGGAGAATTGCCCACAAACAATAAGTAGTTGCATTCGCGAGCGAGATTGGGCGATATACACTTACGCACACATACTTAGGCATAGAAGTGTATGTCTGATCTTACTAGGAAGGAAATAAAGGGAATATGAAAATAAAAGATGCCTTCCATATATAAACCGTCTTCTAAATGCAGAGTCTATTGTACTTATTTACATAATTCTCAGGTTCAAAACTATTTAAAACAATAGCAAGGTGGCCACTTTGGCTGGAGACCTAGGAAGCCTGAAAGTCAGTAGTTTTTTAAGTCTTACAAATAAAATATCTAGGAATTTTTCAACTTATATCACTAATCTCGATATATGTTAAAGATTGCCGTTTCCCTCATCTTTTTTTGTTGAAAATTAAATAACCGGTTGAAATGAGAAACGGATAATCGAATGTTGTGATCAAAGGGATATTCTGATACAATTATTTAATGTACATAAATAGTCAATGAAGAAGGTGAAACTTTAGTCTGGGAACTCTAAAGAAATAAAAAAAAATCAGGTTCAAGATTTAGTGGCCACCCTGCAATACATAGCAAAAGAACAAAGTATAAATAGAAGTAGATACTTATTAAATATCTTAAGGATAGACAGTATTTCGAATAAGATATTCCACAAGGCGATACTATTTATTAATTTATAAATAAAAGTTTAAACATTGACAAAATCTCTACGTATCATTGTGAAATTATTTGAATGTTTAAGAAACGCAGGGGTGGAGGAGTAACACATTTTCCTCCAAATTTTGTCGCCAGCATTTCTTTAAGCACCACATATTATGATTCTACGAGAATGAATTTTGTATCTTTTCATATATATCGCTCTGTAATATTATTGCCAGATAATATTAGATTCCATAGAAATAATATTTTTGCATTTAACAATCTGTAATCATCATTGTGGCAAACTACTTTTCCTATACCTACCTATAGAAAATCTATTCCCTTATGGCAAAATGATTTTATATATATTTATATCTTTATTTATCTTGGCATATCGATTAAGATATTGCAATATAGCAACTATTAATGTGAAAATCGATGTGCAGCCGGTATAAATCACGTTACGATTGTTGTGTAAATTCCAAAGGAAATTGCAAATTATGTACAGTTTTGAATATTAGTAGTTTTCAGATGACCCTAGAACATTTTTTGAACCTGTATTATATTATGTAGGAGGAGTTAGTTACATAATTATAGATTATTGTGGAGTAATGCGTTGCAAATAGCGCTGATGTGAAACCAATAATACCCAAAATCGTAGGATACGAGAAAGAGAGAGTATCGTACATTGAAATACATATTGGGAGATTAACTACATTCCCATACAGTAGAGGTGTCTTCTATGGAGAGAGAGATGCATACATTTTGCATTGGTATTATATTATGTAGAGTCTTATAACGAATCCAATTTGGCCTCAGCCAACATTGCGAATATTGCCAAAGTGATCAATCAAAATATCGACCGCTAGAAATTAAGAGAATTGCTATTTGTTATAATAGAGCACTTATTTCCTCGATTTCTAGCGGTCGACAGATACTTGACAATATGTTGTCAAAATGAAATGCAATTCAAAATGAAGAGTATGATGATCCAGTATATATTGTTAATAAAGTTCCTAATCCTTATAAGCTTTAATAAACGAGAAAAGATTTGAAAGTACTTTCGAATTCAAATTAAAATATTATATATAGATGCAAGTTGAAAGATGGACGTTTCATAATATGATGAACTCAACTCACGTCGAATTTATTTAAAACCCCGTTTTACAAAACTTTTCACACTGAGCTTCAACGTATCTCGTCGAATCTGTACTGTATTTCCCTACGTATTTTTCTTTGTTTATTTACGAAGGTGTACATTATTTATAATTGTAAATGAAAGCATTTCATTGTTTAATATCATGCGTATACTCTTTCACGACCCTATAGCAGAGCATTCTCACTGTAAATTTTGAGTATACCCACGATTACGCATTCTATCTGTGAAGATATTCTTTAATTAATATATAGCTATGTATTTCTCATTCATACCCAATCAAATAAAAATGTCAGATTATATTACATTTAAAATATACGACTGAATTAATCTAGAATTTAATTCAATTGGAAGTTACTAATTACATTGATTTTAAAAATAAATCTTAGAAATGTTTCCTCTAACAGAGTCTATGATCGTGGGTTTACATAATTTTAATACATATTTCAAATATGTAATCTGTTAAAAAAAATTCTGAGCTATCTGCAGCGATGGAAAACATTGCGATGAGAACTACATTCTCTGTAGCATTTTTTGAAACATTAACGCTCTTACACGATCCTCCATTGTTTCTTAATGCCTTTCACAAAATTTCTGTCCATGCTATTTTAGATAAGAAATGAAATTACGAGATTTATTTTGATTGTATCTAAATCACGTAAATGATCATGGTGAAGAAACTACAAATTGTTCGTGTTGATGCTGACTTTGTAGAGAAAATAGAATTGCATGTTGGAGATAACATAATTGGCAGCGGAATTGCAACTGGGGTTTGTATAATAAATATAGCCTTTTCTTTTATCAATGTGACATAACTATTGCTTTCTAATTGCCTCGGCTTTTCATGCGTAGTAAATATACAATAATAACAGTTAGAGATTATAGAAACATGTGATAGAAATTTTAATTTACTCAATGCACTTTGATATGCACTTAACTTGTGCATTCATATAAATTTAAGTAAAATAGACTGATAATGTATGTACTTTGTATAGAAGTATTTTAATTCTCCGTTTCATTATTCAAGTTATCTCATTGCGTGTGTGATTCGCGTATATTTTCTGTATAATTTATAGTCTATAAATTTCATTGATATTTCAAAAGTTTAAAACTTTATGCAAGGTACTCCCGGAGTGTCAAGATACCTATAGATATGTTAAATTTTGAAGAAGAGAAATAATATGAACAAAGAGATCTTCCGTATTTCGTACTACGGATAGTGATATTCTTTTTACTAGTTAACTTTCTCAATACTCTCTCTTATTATCAATAAGTATTAAATTTAAAGAAAAGCATCAACATTCCTGTAAGATTAGATTTTGAAATCCCTGACTTATCAAACTGATTGACCAATGAGAATTTGCCTTTTAGCTTTAGCTAACAAGCTTCGCAAGTCACGTGTCGTGTATCAGACATAGCTTATGTCGTGTATAGTTTATTACGCGTACTGCGTCTAGGTTATGTTTTCAGTGTTAACCGTCTGTGGAGTGAATTACCTACACGTGCTAATTCATAATTTCAGAGTGAAAATAAACAAATCTCTAAGCATGCAGTTACGATACACGTATCACCCAACGGCGAGATGACAATCAGCCCGGTATGTTTATACAAATTTAAATAGATAAATAAAACATTTATGTTAAATCATTAATAATATAACTTTACAAAATATAAAATTAAATTTCGATACGTATATTACAAGAAATGAAGCAACGTCATTTCTTTCGCGTATCAAGACAAGACTTCAATTTCATTTGACTTGAATTTTATAAAATGGTTCTATCAAAAATGAAAAATAAATTAGTGTTACTAAATAAATGTTTAACTGTCGCTATGACATATTCTTTTTAGCATCAAGTGAGACCTTGTTTGATGAAATCAGCTGGATCTTCTCGTTTCGAACGACTAGAATTAGGTTCCAATGCTCCAATTCACCCTGGAGACACCTTTGCACTCTTGACTGATGATTCTAGATTTTGGTTCAAAATTATTTCTGTCGATGATAAAATGGCAGATAATGACTCTAGTATAAAGCGCAAGGTAATGCAGGGATGTTTACCATTTAAGAACTGCAGAAAGCATATCTACAGTGTGTCCCACAATAACCGTGACAATGGGAAATGAGAGATTCCTTATTAAAAACTAAGTGTATAAAGGGCAAGTTATAATGTGGAGGGGGCAATAGTTAAGGAACTAAAAGAGTTTTAAGATAATCAATAGGATTACAGTTCTGCTGACAAACGTCGTTGATCCATAAATAGATAAGTGTGAGGGGCCATGTCCAAGGCCTGCTTCGATCGTATTTGCAGAAGAAATCTCTAACGATGTTAGTCAATGGAGTCATCCTATTGGTCATCTTAAAATTCTTTTAGTTCCTTAACCCTGGAATGCTACCCATATTTTATAATGCATAAGAAGCACCCAGTCTTTGAGGTGCAGGTGTACCCCAGGTAGCATTCCAGGGTTAACTATTGCTTCCTCGACATTATAACTTGCACTTTATACACCTTGTTTTGAACAAAAAATCTCCCATTTCCCACTGTCCCATAATAATGGGTCACGCTGTATATATACACATTTCCAAATTGGAGCTCTATACTTAAAGATATAACTGTTCAAACCAGAATATCATTATTATGCCAAAGGAAAATGTAATTAACTCCAACACAGTGTAATGTTCATATTCATGGAGATACGTATCTTATGTAAAATTGGAGTTAAGGTGTTCTTGATAAATTTGACCAACTTTCAATTCATGAATTTTACATGACTATTCCTTACATCACCATATTAAAAATTATTGGTAGTAGTATCACTCTAATTTGGAGAAGTACATAATTTTAGGTAATCTGGAACAGCACTTGCATAATATGCATTCACATAAATCAATTCTTTCTCAGGCTGAAACACCTGTGGAAGAACAACCACCAGATAAAAAGGTGTGTCCTGAGAGCAGTGTTGAAGCCCTCTTGCCACCTAATGAAAATCTGAATAATATTCCCAGCAGCGTGGAAATTGACCCTACAGACGAAAAATTAAATGCATCCGATAGTGAGGAAGCAAATGGGACTGTTACAGACCATTCAGTACCTCCAGATATCTACGGTGCTAGGTTTCATGTTTCTTCATTATTTATATAAAAATTAAAGCGATTTGCTCTGCTAAAAATTATGGTTTCAAGAATGACGAACTTACAGCACTGTACAAATAGCCATGTTAAAGATAAATTCAGTTTTACACAGCTTTAATACTCATTCTTTCGTTTCATGAAATCAATCAACAATACCTACGAATATTAAACTGAATACGTAATAGTATTTATTTAAGTCACATGAAAATATATTTTATTTATAACTTGTATATTACTTCAATACGTGGTACTCTTCCTGATCCATAGTTTTTAATAGAACGACTTTTGGTTCAAGGATGTATATGCAGAAAGCATTTAAGGAGATAATGCTTCTGTGGAGGATATGCGCATTGTTTATCAGTCCTAAGAAAAACTATTTCATATTAAGAGCCTTGTGTTGTAGCAGATATCGCTAGTGCATGTTCCTCCATATGGAACAGTTGTCTATCTCGGTACATTAGATCTTCGCTATTGAACTTTTCTTTGTTTAATTTTAATTCAGCCTTCGCGTATGTTTCATCTACCATCCGAATTCTGAAAACAGACACCGTATACTCCGGAGTACGTTTCTCTGGCAATTATAATATTCAATTGTCCAAGGTTTATTCATACGATCTCGCAAATGTTACTATACTTCAGATCGAACGGTAATGCGTTTGGTATTGAAAATCCTCCGCGTAAAAAGCGAGCGAATTTAGCAAAGTCTCTGAACCAAATATAGGAATAATAAAAAGAGAAACGTCCTCGGACTCCTGCGGTGAAGCTACCATAGGTTCTGCATCAGACGATAAAAAGGGAGATATTTCGGATGCTTTCGAGTTCATTTTTTGTTAAACCTGCGGACTCTGATTAAACTTTAATCATAATCAAGTTCTCCCCCCAAAGATATAATTTCAAGAAATACATATCTATATATAATTGATACGTGCACGCGCGTAAATTGTTTCAAATTTTTCACATTCTTAATTAAAATAACTTATACGATTTACAGTATGGCAGAAGAAACTTCTGAAATTCCATCGCACGCACTTGATAACGAATCATCGAGTACAGAGACAATACAGCCACAAACAAGGTCCCCGTCATCTCCGTCAAAAAGAGACGCCGAAAGTCTCTCGACAATTGATGGAGAAAATAACGATGTTGGTAACGAAGAATCCAGCAAAAAAATAAAATGGGATTGTGGTCAACATTTTAGCGATCGTAATGATCAAGAGTCTTCTTCGACGCAGAATATGCAAAGTTCAACAGAAGCTCTTGTAGAGCAAGTCCCGATAAGAAACAAGTGTATCTACGGAAGTAGGTGTTACAGGTGATTTAATTTGGTCTTTCATTATGCCATTATGAAAAGCATTCTTATCGCTTGCAATTTTAATGACCCCCCGCATCCAAAGGAACCATTAATCTTACACTTTCTCCTCATCAATAGAATCTTCCATTTCTTGAACACGGTGTGATAAGGAATTCTAACTTTTAGGAAAAATGCAGAGCACAGAACGGAATTTAGTCACCCCGGCGACTCGGATTACAAGACTCCCGACAATAGGCCTGAGTGTCGCTTCGGAATAAAGTGTTATCGAAAGAATCCGCAACACAAGAGAGACTTTAAACACACCGCAAAACGACCCAGACGCGCTCAAACCCCCATAAGAACGACAACCCCCGACACTACATTGTGGACAGACCTGTCATCCGCTGAGGAATCCGTCGATGAATCAGATTACGACCCGTCTTGTTGCTCGGAGAGCTCCGACGACGAATGCACGAATAAAAGCGACTGGGATGATAAATAAAGATTAGAAATGTAACTGATTGTGATGTAACCATTATTATTGTACTGCTCTTGAAATGTATAAATTATATTTTTCTTATAAAAATGTACTTATTAGCGAATTACTGCACTTATATTTAACGTACAAATTTAAAGTATGGTAACAAGTTATCGAGGCTATAGAATTGCCAGACCTTACCTTAAATTAGTTTCATAGGAATGACGAAAAAATGGTATATTTCAAGCTAGCTTAAGAAAAGAATGAAGTTGCGAAATCGTACTATAAACGGTACAGCACCTTTCGTATATTAATAAGTATACAACTGGTATTTTTTATGTAGAATGGTATTGTTTTTCTAATGCAATCCTTATACAAAAGTAAGAAACGGAAATCCTCCAAGTCCTAATAAACCTGATAGCCCTCGTCATCCTCCCCGTTATATTCTTCGGACGCTGCAATGGCCACATTGGCGAGCATATGTTTGGGAATCTCTGATCCCCTGACTTTGATAGTATAGCAGACATTTTCCATTTTGGTCAAACTTTGTTTCAGTGTATAAAGCTTTCTGCTGATTTCTTTCCCTGAAACTCCGACGCACCCCAAGAAACCTTTGTACATATTCCTAACAAAATTGCACGTTTGATAACAGCTATTTATGTCTCCGGAAGCCAAATTATTTATGCACTTTCGCATCAGTTCTCCCGTGAGATCAGCGATCCCTAGAATATATTCGCTAGGAGGAATTGGAGTTTGAATCTTCTTTGTGGAAGGATCTTTATTTTCTTCGTCGTCTTTACTCTTATGCTTAGCGTCAAACGTCAAAGAGGTTTCGAGGTACTTCCAATCTTGTAAAGTATTGTTATTCATAAATTGACAAAACGTAACAGCCTCCACATATTCTTGAAGGCCTGCTCTGTAGGCTCGGTGATACTGATAAGCGTCTTGTCCCTCTAGTTCGTGGGCGATTAGAGCAAAGAGTGTCGAAGCTGCGTTGTCGATTCGTGTCTTGGCTTCTACTAAAATAGCAGGCCTCTTACTCTCTTTATCGATGGTGTGTAGAAGGAAAATTATTCTCTTGCTTTCTATGGCGATATCCCGACTGAGTTTCACGATTCTCTCGTAACGATCGTGCTTCGCATCCAACTCTGCGGCGTATCCACGAAACTGCTTTATCACCCGGGAATTTTCATCGATGCTCTCTAAGATCTCTCTACCCTTGTCTCCGACGTTGATCTTATTTTTATGATTGTAATGATGACCGCGATTTCTCCTCCCAGTTCCTGACGAGGCTATAAGAGAAGTAAAAGCTTCACACATGACTGATGGCTTGCTGACAAATTGAACTTGTGCTTGCTTACTGTATAACCTACGTTTTTAATTAAATAGAGAATATTCTTTGATTGTAACGCTTCGAGATAGAGCCAATAAAATATTTTAAAGAAACAGTACATCCTTTAAAACAGTATTAAGAATCGCACAATCAGTAAGACTGTATGTCGAGCTAATATTTAAATGTTTTATTTTGTCAAAAGTTTAAAGATAAATCATTTTTGCGGAATCCGAAAAAATCTATGAGTCATATGAAATTGTTACTCACATCTTCCTTGAGACATTGTAATGATAAACAATGATAAATATTTGGAATTATGTAAAAGTAACTTGTCACTCGGAATTATTCGCAATGGCTGTGTTTAAATGTATACCTAACCTATACATTTGAATATATAGGTACGCAATGAATGTATGTATGTACACACACACGAGATCCGGTTATACTACTCACAATACTCGGCAACTGTTTCTAGAGAAAGTCCCTAAATCGATTGGTTATAACTACTCACAGTACTCGACATCTGTTTGTAGAAATAAAAAACAGTGAGTATCATGACACTCGGTGGAAACGTAATCGGTAGGGGATATAAGCGTGGAAAAACTGTAAAGAAATTATGAAAACAGGCGAGGAAATAAAAGGCCGAATTGAATATACATTGTCTTACTGGTATATAAATATTATTTTTTGATTATCAACCTCATTGCTATTAATTGTGCACTCTACTGCATATAAGTCTCCAGTTCTTGCTGAAGTTGTCACAGTTATGTCAGCATCGCTTGAATAAGGACTATGAATATCTAAATTAGGAATAACAAAATAACGTTTGTCTTTTCGGTTGTGATAAATAGCAACTCCAGAATTTCTTATTATAACGTTGCCAATGTACGTAACGTTGCCATATAATATCACGTTGCCAATGTTGCCAATAATAATAATATTACTATTAAATAGGTAAAGCAATTGAATGTAAAGATACATAGGTACCTCGACACAAGTCAAAATTTGGCGAATTAGGGTTGCAATTTTCACTCATTTTTAGCCAAATTGTTTTATTTTCTTCGTTTATTCGGTTTTTTTGTTTTGTTAAAAGTTCTAAATATTATTACAAATAAATCATAATATAAAATAAAACAAGACACGTGCTGTCTCTTTCTCGCTCGGGAGAGAAGTCAGGGCCGCGCACTAGTCTCCTCCTCGCTCGGGAGAGAAGTCTCGGGAGAGCGAGGAGGAGACTAGTGCGGCCCTGATCTTTTCTGAATCAGAAAGTCTAGAAAGAGACAGCACGACTCAAGGTCAACCGTTCGGCGTTTATTAAAGTACTTCAAAGGTACCGCATGGGAGTTAGCTAGCTGTGTGAGCTGTGCTTGTGTGGTCCCTATTATAGGTCATTCAAGGGAATTGGTAGATTCCCACGCCACAAACTAAGGGCGAGAAGACATTAGTGAATTTTCAGAACAGGAGACGTGTACCTAAAGTGTGAGCAAAAATTTCACGACGAAAGCGCAAGAGAAAAGATCTCATGCACTCATCACAGGGTGTTTTTCCTCATATTCATACTCCCCGGCTATGTCGCAGGTTCATACCCTACCTATGTACATAATATTATGTACACAGTGAGATAGGAGATGCGAGGAATCTCAACACCGCAAAATACCATCCGGAAGGACCTGGCGGATTCGTTTATCAAGGTTTTTATTTGAAATATTTAAATATATTGTATAATTAAATATATTGTATAAAAATACACATACGCGTAACGTAGGATTGTCTTTTTTATTAAAAAAGTGACGTTAAACTATAAAAAAATATTCGCGTGTCATTAGATCATTGTGAGATCGATGATTTACTGAGATTAATTTGTAGTTTTTTGTTCTCTCTTCATGGCCTCACTCATCGTCAAAATGTAGCCCGGTATAGCCATGCTGAAAGCGCAATAATTGTTTGTAGTATGTACCTTATGTATTAATGATTTCGTAACATTGTATATCTGTCTGCTAATGTGTTCAAGAAAAATTTAAATGCAGAGGAGGTTGATTTCCTCATCACGAGATACGACTATCAGTTTCCTAAATTCGATTATGTCTTGCCATTAGGTAACTTTTTGCTACCGGTGTTATCCCAAGAGTAGCAATTCAAGCATCTCAGCAAGTGTTCTTTTTTTTTATATACAGCACACACACACACACACACACACAATAGAGGTATACTTATACAAAATATTCCATTATTTTTGTTACACAGTCTTCTCATTGCATCTTACACAAAAGAAATAGCGTCTTTGATGCAGCTCAACAAATGGATTCAGTACTTGCAAAGAATATGGAACTTCGAGAAGGCGGTAGAGCCAGAAAACATTGGCGAATCTTCCCAAGTTTCCACCTCACAAGAAACAAGCTATTCTTTTGAATGGATAAAGTCACAAAATAAGGAATCATTTTATGAAAGTAACCAAGATCGCCTCCTAGCTGGCACTGATGTTTCAGTTACATCGAAAGAGGAGGAAGCGACGACGAGTGTAAAGGATAACGATCTCTCGTCAGGTTTACGGAAGCTTTTGATATTGAGTGCCAATGGGGAAGAATGCTCTAATGCGAAAGCGGAGAAAATAGTAGGAGAGGAAAAGAAATATGCGTGCTTTACATGTAACAAACAATTTACGGGTGAGGAACAGTTGTGTGAACACATTAACGGAAAGAAGCATAGGAGTCAGATGCTCTTATACACAGACGTCGATGCTGCCCATTCGACATCGGAGAAAAATAACTCTGCGTCGAACGACAGGACTGCGTCCACGAATAATACGAGTACGACGATGCGGAAGAAACGAAAAAGAAAGTCTGCTAGGAAAAAGAATACCGATGAGATCTTTACCTTTAGGAATTTATCCATCAGTTGTACATTTTGCTCTGAATCTTCCCAAGTTTCCACCTCGCAAAAAACAAGCCATTCTTTCGAACGGATAAACTCGCAGGATAAGGAAAAATTCCACGAACAATCCACAACTGTCACGTCAAGCGTTGGGTTTTCCATGCCCGCATATTGCCCAAAATGCATGGTTTACATCTGCGATGAGGAAACATTGATAGTTCACTTGAGGTCTCCTGCACACAAGAGGACGCACTGCTCGATCGAACAGGGTTCTGCAAAATTGGCGCAAGAGCCGGAGCCTGAAACGAATAATGTTACAGCACCAAAAAAAGTCTCGTACAATTGTCACCTTTGCGATATTCAATTTAAGAAGTATCAGATGCTGATTCGACATTCCGTACAAACTCCGCATATATTGAACAAGTTAAGAGAAATAAAAGAAAATATGTGCAGCATCTCAAAAAAACAGGGACAGCCGGCAGTGAATGGCGAGAAGAAAAAATCCAACAATGTGAACTCGCTGGTCTACAAATGCGATCTCTGTAATGTTAAAGTAGCACGAGACAAGATGCTGGTGGAACATTTTAATGGAAAGAAACATAAAGGTAAACAAAATCGCCTATTAGCTGGCATTAGCTGGCTATTAGGTGACATTTCCAGTACATCGAAAAAGGAGAAAACGACGACGAGTGTAAATAATAACGATCTCTCATCGGGTTTACGGAAGCTTTCGACATTGAGCGCCAGCAATGAGGGAACATTGGTAGTTCACTTGAGGTCTCTTGCACAAAAGAGGACGCACTGCTCGATCGAACAGAGTTCTGCGAAATTGGCGCAAAAGCCGAAACCTCAAGTGAGTAATGTTGCCGCACCAAAAGAAATCTCGTACAATTGTCACCTACGCGATATTCAATTTAAGAAAGATCAGATGCTAATTCGACATTTCGGACAAACTCCGCATATATTGAAAACGTATAGAGGAATAAACGAAAGCATGTGCAGCATCTCTGAAAAACAGGGACAGCTACCAGTAAATAACAAGAAGAAAAAATCCAAAAATGTGAACTCACTGGTCTACAAATGCGATCTCTGTAACGTTAAAGTGGCGCGAGACAAGATGCTGGTGGATCATTTTAACGGAAAGAAACATAAAAGTAAAAAGAATCGCCTATTAGCTGACATTAGCTGGCTATTAGGTGACGTTTCCATTACATCGAAAGAGGAGAAAGCGACGACGAGTGTAACGGGTAACGATCTCTTGTCGAGTTTACGGAAGCTTTTGACGTTGAGCGTCAACGGGAAAAAATGCTGTAATACGAAAGCGGAGAAAATAGTCGAGGAGAAGAAAATGGAATACGCGTGCTTTACTTGCAACGGGAAATTTACGGGTGAGAAACAGTTGAACGAACACATTAACGGAAAGAAGCATAGGAGACAGATGCTCTTGTATACGAACGTTGACGCCGCTCGTTCGACATCGGAGAAGAAGAACTCTGCGCCGAGCGACACGACTGCGTCCACGAACAATACGAATACGACGATGCAAAAGAAACGAAAGAGAAAGCATGCTAGGAAAAAGAATACCGAATCTAAGAAGTCGGCTGACTTTTTTAAGACACTGAAATCGAAATATTTGAATTCGGCAATAGACATCAAACTGAGTACCCGAATGTCATTCGCTAAGGATGCTCAAGTTATGTATTGCCTCGCTTGTAAAGAGAACGTTCCCAATAAGTTTCAAACTTACTACGAACACATTCGTTCCGTACCTCACTTGAACAATCTCGAGTTGATGATAAAAGACGATATAGAATTCGAGGATTTCCCGGTCGAATTTAGCGACCTAGCTCTTGCGAAAGAATTTATGCAAGAACTGTCGAACGAACGCGTCAAGTGCTTCGCATGCGACGTAGATCTGTGGAACAAGAACTCTACCCTTCGCCAGCACATTGCGATGGAAGTTCACGGAGAGAAGAGAAAATACTGGAAGGGGATGACGCAATGGGTCTTCGACGAAATTCTTTCGCAGATCGAGCAGGTTTGGTATTACACCCAAAAATACTGCTGCCAGTTGTGCGACTGCGTGTTCGACATAGATGCCAAGTTTGAAGAACATCTGAGGGATGACAAGCACGGAGCAAAATTAAAGTTGATCGGCATTTCTCCGGATAAGCTCGGATACGAATTTTGCGTACCGTGTGCCACTCTGTGGATCGGTTGCGCCGATTCCTTTACTAGACATTGTCAGGATAAGATGCACAAGTACATGATACAAAGCGGCATCTATATGGCACGGAATATGCCGGATAGCGCAACGCAAATGCTAAAGAACATGCAAGGATGCGTCGACGAGCTGATCGAGCAGTCCAATAAACATTTGTCGCACAAGCGGAGGAAGCAAAAGAAATTGTTGAAGTGCCTGGAGAGTATGGCCAAGACGAAATTTCCAAGCGCGACTGCATATTCTTTTGGATCCAGGATTTCGAGATTGGGATTCCCGGATAGCGACATCGACATTTTCATCGATTGTGGTAAGTACATTTTGAAATAATGACGCAATCTGCTTCGCGTCATTGATTAATTTTGGAATCGGTGCAGAGTTAAGGGGTCATAGTCTCGGTAGCAGGATATAAATCCAAGTTTCCTCCATTCAGGAAATACGTACTATGGAGAGAATTCAGCGACGTCGCAACAACTGCTCTTCATAGAGGCGATTGAAGATTGCCTACTTGACAAAGAGGAGATTTGGGCTATAGAAGAAATTCTGACGCGTAGCAGAACGCCGATGATCAAATCAGTTCATAGACCTACGAAACTGAAGTGCGACATTGTCGTAACGAACGGACTCAGCGTGGAGAACACCAATTTACTAAAGTCCGTCTTCGCGAAACATTCGTAATCTCCGTTATGCGATGAGCAATCGTGTTTTACGAATTATATCAACTGCTTGCAGATGTTTCGTCGAGACGTATCCACTTTGTCGGAAGTTGATATTATTCTTAAAGAAATGGCTCACTGAATGCGGTTTATTGGGAGTGCAATGTATTACGAGTTACGCGCTTGCTTGGTACGTCTTATTTTACTTGCAAACGGAGTCAATTCTGCCGAGCATCGATCGCTTGATAAAATTGCGGAATAAATCTAAAATCGTTGCTGGTAAGTCAAATTCTACTCAAAGATAATCTCGTTCTCGGATAAGACGGTTATAAGAGAAGGGAACGTATATATAGAGCGTGTTCATAAATTGGCTGACAGTACTGCATTCCCATTCCGAAGTATGGGAATGCAGTACTGTCAGCCAATTTATGAACACGCCCATAATATGGGAGAAAAAAACAAGACGTTTAGGGTGATTGAGAACGGTTTTGCACACTTCTTTTATTCTACAGGTTGGGAAGTTGGCGTTTGTTACGAATTCCATTTTAATCAGCCGAGTCTGACTCTGTCTGAACTTCTGCTTGGATTCTACGAATACTACGCAGAATTTGATTACCGTTTTGACGTCGTTTGCCCGTTAATTGGTTGTACTGTCAAAAAGCGTGCATTTCTCGAGCCGGCTACTCTTCCGAAGGAAATGACACGTTATGTCGAATATTTGAAGACGTCCAAAGATCCGGAGCCTTTCGGAATCGATTCCGCCATGTGCATTCAGGATCCTTTCGATCTCTCTCACAATTTAACCAAGACTGTCCCAAAATTCGTATTGAATCGCTTCAGACAATTCTGCGGTCAATGCGCGAATATATTACACGAATCTGTCACGATATAATGCAATGCGCTATTGTTGCCTAAGTGATCAACAGTAAAATCCTGACCCATGCTTTACATAATTGTCTTTCTATCAAATTCCTTTTGGAATATGATTTTTTCGTTCGTTGATAATTTTTATACTCAGTAATCGTCAATTTTTTAAAAAGAAATGGATCATATTCACATATCATTTATCACAACCTATGAATTATACGAATTTTCTTTTAGGTATGTAGTCGTACAATTATTGCACGCATTTTTAAATTGAAAACTGTAACGAAAGAATTATACGTACTAGTATTTTTCTGATTATAAGGGCCGGCTTTACCCCAACACGGTATAAACGCGGTATAGCGCTATACTGAGAATGTGTGTGACCAGCAATAAGCCTTATGGTTATTCTCAGTATAGCACTATACCGCGTTTATACCTGTTGGTAAAACCGGCCCTAAGAAAGGAACTGGGTGATATATACATATATGTACATACTAGAGAAAACATTTATACTTGTGTATATGGATATGGCGCTAATAATAACTTTGTAATACTTGGGGATTTAAATAAAAACAAGTTTATATTATAGACATTTCTCGAGGACGCGCTATGCTCTGTATAAAATCACAGAAGAGATATTGGAATTTATTTTATTCATCTTCTGAAGACTAGAAAAATCATGAATTAAATGCACTTTGCGCACATAAATAAATCAAAGTTATTTCCCGAAGTCATAATCATCGAATAACTTGTAAAAAAAAATCGAAAAACCTAACATTTTTAGTGTAACGTCATTCTCTCATTTATCATTTATAATACTGACAGAATCCGTGACCCCGGGTGTACATACGTACACAGGTATCCACGCTCGCGTGATGTTCTATGTACATTACAAAGTTCATAAAACTCAATTGACCTATAATATGGCGTTCAAGACGCTGCAAAAGCTTAAAACATTAATTAAACTAAAACGAAACACTTTTAACTAGCGGTTTCCGCTTGGTTTTTGTAGCAAATTTTCCCCGCTACAAAATGGTAATTCTACTTTTTTAATTGAGCCCATTGAACGAGAAATATTAGCGTTCAAAGGACGCTCTATCACAATTATTATTTATTCATTAATTACACATATTTCCCGGCCAAAGTGGTTTGGGATCTTTTAATATGTTTTTCAGGGAATTTTCCCTATCGATTGGTATAGGTTTCATCCTATCTGGATTTATTTGCATTTCCTCGAATAAAATCGCCTATTTTGACTGCACTATCGGTTGAATTTTCACCCCGGTCGCGATTCGCCGCACGTTGCACCGCGAACCACCGAATTACCGCTTTCGCGGTAGTCCTATTTCGCGGTTCCGTCCTCGCCGTGTGGACAATGCCGGCGGTGCTGGCGGGCCTCCTCCCCGGCGCATCGCGCGTACCAAATTCTAAGTCCCCTAAGTATTAAAACTCCTAATTCAGGAGTTTCAATACTTAGAATAAATAGGAATAGAAACTTAGAACTAAATGGGAAGTATATAGGAATGAAGACTTAAGGTAGTGTCAGACACGGCTACTTTTGCTGCGCAGTTTTTTTGCAGCGGCTGCAAAAGTTGCGTACAGTGTTCACACACACACCAGCCGAAAGTAGCGCAAGACGCGCAGTTTTTATGCTACAGCTGCCTGCAAAAGTTGCAGGTCGAGACTAGAAGTTGCACATAAGAAAAATAAGCTTTCCGAGGTATCCACATTAACGTATTTTCGTTCTTTAAAAATACCTGCAATTCCTTTGCCTCAAGTGCATAAGCTGTATGAATAATTCATTGCAGGTATTTCAGGTATTTTTAAAGAACAAAAATATTTTAATGTGGATCATCTCTGAAAACTTGTTTTTCTATTTAGACCCCTTAGCTTCTCATCCCCTCATATGTTCACACCAAAGCACTGCTTCAACTGATTTGAAAACTTTTGCTGCGCTTGCAACCTTCTGCAATAGCCGTTCACACATGGCTGCTTCTTAAACTGCGCGCAACTTAAAATTACTGCACGCGCAACCAGGCTACGATCGCAATGTTGCAGGTTGCATGGGTGTTCACACTTGCAGCAGTTCAAGTTGCGCAGTTTTTTAATGTCCTGCGCAGCAAAAGTAGCCGTGTCTGACATACCTTTAGGAAATATAGAAGGAGCTGATACTAATAGTATGGAATAAGAAACTTAATTTTGGGGATTGGAGGAGTTCCCATCCCTATAGAATTAAGGGGAGGTTCTCTCAGATTCGGTTGAAACTAAAGCAAAGTTTGAGAATTTTTTGTGGGATAATGAAAAGGCATACGAACTTCCGGTTTTTATGGTTTTATTTGTTCATTATTCTAAAATGCTCGGAAATTTTTATTACGAGGAAATTCGCACGCGAGACATCGTCCGGAAACTTCAGGTCTGCAGCCTCTTGCAGTGAACTGAAGTCAGTCATAATTTAAAGTCATCAAAAATTATGAAATTCTCTATGGCTTATACCTAATTAGAATGAATGTGGACAAAAAATAAACCAAATTATGGACGTTTCAAAAAAAGTGAAATTTTCACACCCTTTTTTTTTACTTGGACTTCGCTTAAAAATGATGAATCGACAATTTTTCATGCTCATTCTAGGTACACTGAAAAAAGTATTTAGCTAATCCAGCTATATTTCTGGTTGCCTCAGACACAACTAGAAAAGTATTGCTAGCGTAGCAAAAATTCTTGCTATTGCGAAGAAAATTATCACTGCAATTACTATAGTTTTCTAGTTGTGGCCAAATTTTTTTGAGTGTATAAGCCATACAAAAAAGTATATCCTTTTGGGCAGACTTTGAATGAAGTGAATCGGATCAATAGATCAAGACCTGTGCTTGAAGTTATGATGAACAATATGGTTTCAAGAAAAACGCGTTGAAAGTTACCTGAACGTCGCTCAGCGCGCGTGAGGTAGGTGCGTTCGAGACGCTCCAATTCGATAAATATGTTTCGTATCGGAGTATCCTTTTGCACACATATTCTACACATATGTAGCTTTCATTTTTATAAAAAAAACGATTTTTTTTTCGAAAAAATCTAATAGAAGCTCCCGTTAAGTTTCCTATCCCATAGTATTAACATCTAGTCCTTCTATATTTCCTAAGTCTTCATTCCTATACATAATTTTTTGCGTTTCGGGTTGTCGACATAGATCCATTTCTCATCAACGGTTACGATACGCCATAAAAGCTTTTCTTTTTATGCTTTGCAAGCAAAGAAATCGAGATGTTCAGACAATTAGCAATGGTATTTTCGGTCAATTCATATAGCAGCCACTTTCCTTCTTTTTCAATCTCTCCCATGTCATGTTTGACGTCGCGAAATTGTAGATTCGTATCAACTTCAAGCTGTTGAGCCAATTGTTTGAGTAGGGTTTTCGTCCAATAGAGTTTGCAGTTGTTTATCTTCAAACTTCTTTGTTTGACCTGACCATTGTTTGTCGCGAACATCACTGTTTCCACTTTTGAAGCGACGAAATCAGTCTCTCTCTATACTGTTTTTGATGGAGCAGATTCAGCATACGTTTGCACAAGTAATTGATGAGCTGCAGCCGCACTTTTAAAAAAAATCAAAGTAGTGTAGAAGTCGAAAAAACAACTTGTCGCATTCCATTTTCTCAGGTTATAGACATAGACTTTTATTAATAAAAATGGCAGCTTAATGATTGACTCTTAATGAGAAATGTTCATAATTTTGAGTGATATGTACAAGAAGGATTAGTCGCTGAGCACGACATAAGTAGTTAGCCATCTGCAGGAGAACAGCGGCTTTCAATGCAACCTCCTAATATTAGCAGTTTACTTGACCTTGACCTTGAAAATGATGCTGCTAAATTCGAATACCTTCAACTTCCTATTTGTTTAAATAATGTGATACTTTAATTTTAGAATTGAATGTAGATAAGCATACGTGACTAATAACAGTCCTCACTGGTCGACAATCGGGCGCAAACTGAAGGAAAGGTCCGGTCGAGTGCTTCTTAGGGCCAGTTCCACAATTCGGGCTTATCTAGATAAACTCGGTTTAAATCCTCATTCTCGGGCGCTCATTGGTTGGACGGATGATTTAAACTCCGTTTAAGAGTTAAGCCCGAGTTGTGGAACCGAGCCTTATAGGTATAGCCGCTACGGTATGCCATGCGTTTGCGCATCTTATGGTCTATTTTTTCAAAAAATATTGAAATTTTCAAGAGAAATAGAGTACTTCCAGTGATGACGGAATGGAATTTAAGGTAGACGAGTTAACGTTGTAGGTATTTTTTACCCAACGAACTTTACAATTTTTATAAAATGTAACTATCGAGCTCTATTTTAAAAAAAGTGGCCTTCATATCTTGTAAAGTAATGAGTGTTATTAAAAACTTCTTACATCCTACATCCCCCTCGACCCTAAACAACTTTTATTCGGAAGACTTTTCCGTAAAATGACTAAGAACGAAAATAAATGGAATCTTTCCTTGATAAATTGAAACCTTGTATATGATATACAGGGTGTTCGGAAAAAACACCGACACAGAAATAGGGGTGATAGGTTACGTCATTACAAGTATTTTGATATAAGGGACCTATACCCGCAAGCGCCCCCATCTGGAGATATCAACTTTTCAAGTTTATAACGACCGAGGTTGATCAAAGTAGAATAATATTGAGTTTTTTGTCTACCTGTACAATTGAAAAACAAATGAAAACTCCTTGTATCCGCATCATCTTCGAAAAGTACAAGGACTTGAGCCAAGCGGTTATCCTTTCCGCAAGCAGTTTGCGCAGTGGCACATCTATCCAGAATCGTTTCCGATGTTGCATGGACATGGGTGGCCGTCATTTTGAGCATTTGCTGTAGTACATTGTTTTTGTAGCTCGTAAAATTAAATATTCGTTACCATCTTGATACGTTTCTTATTATTCTACTTTAATCAACCTCGGTCGTTATAAACTTGAAAAGTTGATATCTCCAGAAGGGGGCGCTTGCGGGTATAGGTCCCTTATATCAAAATACTTGTAATGACGTAACCTATCACCCCTATTTCTGTGTCGGTGTTTTTTCCGAACACCCTGTATTGTAAGATAGCAAAATGCCTTAGAGAAATGCATACTTTGGTCATTTGCTTAGCAATGAATGTTTATTTATAACATTTACTGCCTGAGCTCATAACGTAATATCGCTGATGGTGAGCAACCTTTCAATAGCATTTTTCACTAATCTCAGTAACGTGTTCAAAATCAACCAAGTATTAGTTATTGGTCGTCGAATTGGTCGTGCTGCTACTAAGCAGCAGTTCAATAATTTCTTATTTTTGTTTGCAAATGTGACATTGATTAATTATACTCACTGATCTTATACCGAATGTCCAATCCCAGATCATCTCGATAAACTCCGTGTTCTCCCTGAAACTTATCGCTAATGATTTTCAGACGATACGCGGTATTTTATTTTCAGCCAACATTGGTTACCTATAATATCTACTAGATAAATTATGCATTTTAATACGACTGTGAGATGTATAATTTATTTGTATGGTACGAGAGTATATTTGCATGGAAAAAAAATTGTGGATCAAATCTATTCCCTTCATAATATAGATATGTATTCATAATATGCATACGTCTACAAGATATTAAGTTTTTATTTTACTCAAATAAATCGTTTTTCTTCGTTAAATAAATTATTGGATTCTAAAATGACTGAATAATCTTTAACTTAAAGATATTCTCTCTCCCCCGCGCGCTGCATCACGTCACACCGCGGGTGCATGGACCAGTACAGCGTAGCGTCGTTTGCTTGAAATATTTAAGCACCACTTAAAAATGATTTCAGCCGTCAGATTGAACAATCGGACGAGTCCAACAGACGCTACGTAAGTGGAGGTTTAAGTACTCCTTAAATTTAATTAACCAAAGTCAATGCAACCGACCCTCGGACTGCGCCGGAGGGACGATGCTGACGCGCATTCCTCGGAAAACTATCTGCACAGTCGAGTGGTGGCCCTCGCCGCGGAGCATGCGCGATTGCTCGCAGGAGACGCGCGTGCATGCGTGCAATTCGACGCATCAGACACGCAGTTCGCTATATTAGCCGGGTGTGCTCCTCGCTCTGCCAGTGTCCAGGAATTCTGAATAATCCCTGCCTTTTATATTAACATGAAACAACTGCAATAGTTTAATTGGCGAAAGTAACACGAGCAGCTACCACTGGCTGCCGGTTAACGTTGTGACGAAACGAGTGCAGGTGGCGGCACATTGTTGCGCAATAATCCCCTCTCGCCCCTCGCTCTTTCTTTCTCTTTCTCTTTGCCTCTCCACCCCCTTCCCTCGACACCGAGGTGAATGTTGCGTCCGCACCGCAAATCTATGCAGAGCCGTGCGATATTATTTTTTTTATTATTACCTTATACGCATCCAGCTGTATAAAACGAACTAAACCGCCAGTCCGACGAATATCGAATTACCGCGTTGGCGGATATTCCATTACGCGCTAAGTTCGAAGAACTGTTGTATTGTACTTATTTGCGGGATGTACCGGGTGGTCTGCGTCAAATGAGTAGGCGGAATACTTTCGTTTTATTTAACGATACGATAGAGAAATTTCGAGCGAATTTGAACGATTTCTAGAGGAATCTGATGAATTTATATTATACACACGTATATAGAGAATTAAATTAAGTCGATGTATCTAAGGCAACTTATTTTCGGAACTCTCAGTCGCTTTAATTTATCAGTTTCCTTAAAAATACGATCGAAGTGAAAATTAAAGTATGTATGTTCAAGAGGATCATTCAATATGGAAAGTTCAGTACTTACTGGAATGAAACGAGGTACATCGTCGTTTCCAATGTCATCTTTATAGGAAACTCGGCGCTATTCGAAAGAGCAGGCAACGGTTCCGGATTCTCGTTGCTCCGAGATCATCCGATTCCGAGAAACTACGACGCTGCGGAACGTTGATCGAAAGTACGTTATTTATAGGCGAGCAAACAAGGAAGCGAAATCTGAAAATATAGTCCTTCCCGTTACTCGCATCGATTTCATTGTTGATAGGCAATGCGTGCGTACAATGAGAATAAACTTTGATAAATAGACGCTTCTCGATGTTTATTCTTAGATCTGAGTTCATTCTTTCTCTCATCTAAAAACGTTTGCCCTTCGCATTGCGACTGATCATAAAATTAGTCGGCAACTACCTCAGATAGACATATGAAGGCAGAGCATACTGAAAAAATGATTGCGGAATTGTACATAGATGCGTCCGCGTATTATACACTGAAAGAACTCTTGGTTAGGCTGACAAAAGATTTTGAATGAATACGAGCCAACAAAACGTTTTTTTAGAATCGCAAAATTCTTTGCTTGATTTCACGAAAACTTTGATGGCAGAGCTAAACATTTGGATAATCCAACAAATATTCTTTTAGGTTATCAGATTGACTCAACAAAATTATTTTATTGGCAATTTCTTTTTTTAGTACCTATATAAATTTTGCCGGCCTATAAAGACAGTACAAAATACTTTGAAAATGTCACCAATATGCGTAAAATTGTAGCCAAATTACGCATTATGCTTGCATTACTACGCAATTAAACCTCGAAAGTATGCCGTTTTTATTTTAGTTCATATATTTTCTACAATTTAGCTACACAGAACTGTATCATAAATTCCAGAATTTTATACCCTTATACTGGCGTCTTAATATGGGAATAGAATTTCGGTATTGCTGTCTACCTGCCCGCGTAAAAAAAAATATGGCCAAAGTATGGCGGAAGTCTGGGAAAAATTGAACCAAAAAAGTATGGCTACTGACCGTATCCCAGACTTTTTAGCCGGTAAACGACGCGCTCTTCAATTAGAGTTCAGTTGTTTGTACGAGGTTATACTGCAATCGCGCGATATCTGTTCTTGTCAGTTGATATTATTTCAATTTATTATTGTTACTAAACTCTCAAATTATTACTAAATGAACTATATTTTAATACTGAACAAGTCATTACAGTTTTATAATGAAGAACCCGTGCAACAGAATTAAACCAAAAAAGGTACCGGTAAGTCAAATAAATTTTACTTTTTAGCCGATATGAAAAAATTGTGTTGCTTGAAATGTGGGATAGGTACCGTAGAACGGGGTGAATAGGATCGCTGAGGTGAATAGGATCAAGAAGTGGGAATATGTTTATAAAAATCACAAAACCTAAATAAGTCACCAAAACCTTTCTATTTGGCCTTGATTGGTTTCGTATATCATAGTCACAATAAAGGTTGACAGTATTTTATTACCAGCAGTTGGTAGGATTGTAAACCAATACATAATCTAAAGACGTTGTTAGACAGCTCTTTTTGTGGCTGCAAAAACTTTCTCTGAAACTCCGAATTTAAGAGGCGTATACCTACTCAAAGTAATTATTGTCGGTGACTCCAACACAGGTTAGTAATACAAATACACGAAATAGTTTTAGTTAATTTTTATGCTACAACAATGTGAAAAAAATATTTGTAATTCGCTGCATGTTTTTAGCTTTTTGGGGTGAATAGGATCAATACGTAAAAATGCCTAGAAATTATAAACCTAACGCGTAGCGGGAAAACATTATAAGAAACATAATCCAGATAAAATCAAAAAGGCTAAAAATGACGTCATTAATAATGGTTATGCGAGAAAACCACTAGAAACTATTCTGGTTATGTTTATGCATTTCCAGATGTGAAAGATGAATATGAGTTTACATTCCAACAAATTGTAGGAAAACTAGAAACTCCCGAAAAAGATATGGAAGAGGCCTTCTTAGATTTTAAATTAATTTACATGAATATAATAAACAATTCCAATAGATTTAGTGGTTAAATGTAACTGTTGACATGTAATTATAATAATAAATGTTTATATTTGGCCTTGCTTTTTAATAAAATGAGATAAAAAAAGTTTCTATACACAGATGAAGTTCCTATAAGGAAACTTTATGATCCTATTGACTCCAAAGGAAGGGGAATACGATTATACATTTGAAAAGCATGGGTTGATCCTATTCACCCCAATTATGTAACTTCCTAAGTAATAGACATAGAAATTTGTTATTTACATCAAAACATCCGTTTACACCTGAGCTATTTATTTCCAATCCAACTTTCGTCGTATCGAGCGGCTTGCCATATATAGGTATAAATTTTTTTATTCTCTGATCCTATTCACCCCAATGGCAGGTGAATAGGATCAGAGAACAAAGAAATATACAGGGTGAGTCGGGAGGATCGTACCAAACTCCAGGAGCGTATTGTACACAAGATAATAATGTAAAAGAACTCATATGTCCTTATCCGATTTTCATTTTTGTAACACTAAATAAAAATTATTAATTACGCTGTAACTTGAAAACAAATAAAAATCGGATAAGGACATATGAGTTTTTTTACATTATTATCTTGTAGTACAATACGCTCCTGGAGTTTGGTCCAATCCTCCCGACTCAGGGGTGTTGTAGAACACTAAATAGAAATTATTAATTACGCTGTAACTTGAAAACAAATGAAAATCGGATAACGACATATGAGTTTTTTTACATTATTATCTTATGTACGATACGCTCCTGGAGTTTGGTCGATCCTCCCGACTCACCCTGTATATATATGGCAAGCCACTCGATATGACGAAAGTTGGATTGGAAATCAATAGCTCAGGTGTAAACTGATGTTTTGATGTAAATAACCAAATTCTCTCTCTATTACATAGGAAGTCACAGAATTTCAAAATTCAAAAGTGATCCTATTCACCCCATTCTACGGTACGATCCGTAGCCATACATTTTTGGTTCAACATTTCCCAGACTTTCGCCATACGTTGGTCATACATTTTTTTTACGCGGGTGGGTAAAGTCTTTAATTTTGTGATGCATCTATCAGATGTATAGAAGAAATGCAGGTAAAATGCATCGCCTTGAATTTACACATCATTACCGCATCGACCCATATCACGAGCGACCGAACCGAATTAACTTATTCACAATCGGGGTTAATTGCCGCGAATTGAGAAAGGGAGAATAAAGATTCAATGAGAAAAAATATAGTACCGCGAATGAGGGAGTAAGGTCCTTGGGTGTCGCCGACGAGCTCTCCGTTTCGTCGAGCGGCACATATTGCGCCGAAGGCTTTCATGATCATCGGAGTAATTGTCGATGTATACGTGGCATTTCAGCGAGACGCAGTCACGCAGGGCCTTTCACGAATCACCGACGGTCTGACTTCGTGTATCCGTCAGGGGCTCGGCCTCCGCGGAAAAGAATTCACGATGGGAGAGGCGCACCGGAGATTCTTCCAGCCATTCTTCTTAGCGCCTGAGATAGATGCGCCGAGTTTCGCTTAATGGTCTACGCATCTCTTCCGGATGCTCCACCGCGTGCAGCGGCTTTGAAGACACAATAAATATCGTAGTTGTGACTTTTCTACGCGTCTAAAACGATAATTGATCAATCGCTGAGAAAAAATAATTTAGTCAATTTAGCCAAAATCTTGGAGACGATGACCAAACTATTTCGTGAAATATGGACGCTCAATCTGTTTGGTTAAATTGACCACTTCTTGATTAGAATAATTAAACATTTGGTTAGACAGGGTTGCGCACAGACCTGGAAAACCTGCAGAACCGGGAAAACTCAGGGAATATTTTTGAGGATATGAAAAACCTGGAAAAAACTCAAGGAATTTTACTATAATCTCTTGAGAAAAGAACATCACGCCATTTTATTGAGTTATCGATGTGACATTGATTTTCAATACAATATTCTTAGGGAATATTTAACCAATATTTTGTGACACAGCATAAATATGCATACGACTTTTGATGTTTTTGCAATATTTGCATGAAAGTAGTTTAAATTTTGTTAAATTATAATTCGTATTTAATACCTTCTTCTCTTTACTGATCCATGCATACGGCAAGCATGTTGTATTGCATTGTTAGACTTTGTATAGCTTTTGTTATATGTGTGCCTTCTTTGAGCTTATGCTTTTTTATATTCCATACCAATAATACTACTTTCACTTTCCCGAAGTATTTTTATGTGTCAATTAAATGGTATGGAAAATGCGATTATTGCTCTGGAAAACCTGGAAAAGTCAGGGAATTTTTAGAATCAAAACTTGTGGCAAGCCTGTTAAAGTAACTAAATATTTAGTTCAGCTGATCAGTATTTTGATTAAAATAACTAAACGCGTTTAACGAGATGCGTTTTACCATTTTAACCTAATTACTTTTCTGAGTGATTTTACATCGATACCTGTAACAGCCCCGGTTTGCATCAACTCCACGTGATACGTTTATATCTATGACATATGAAGTCAATGCACTACGATACAACACCAAGAAATGTCAAGTGCCAAGAAATCCGAGCGGAAAGTCTCTTTGTTCGCCGAGGAACGCATCTCGTATTTCATTTTATACGCGTAATTTATTCAGGTCTGCTACAAAATATATATATGTATATGTATTTACATATGTATGGCTCTTTCAGTTCATTGGTCGTAGGTATACGCTACTAGATAAGAATAATTTTTGTATTTAGCAGTCGTAATATTGTGGAAGAAATAAAATTCTATTAATTCTATTTAAGTTAATTTCATCGATTTCAATGCAATTCCGCTAACTTTTTTTTTTAAATAAATGCATTATGCAGTTAGCGTGCATGATTAAATCAACTTGTAACGTGGTTGCTTGAAATATATGAAAGTTAAATTAGCTTCTCACGTAATTGGTAAGCCTGTGTGTATAATCAGAATATTGTAATTTACAATAAAGTTATTTCTGCTGAATTGAAACATTCACTTCTTTCGTCTCGAAACATTCCAAAATGATTTAACCCCAATTTTCATGAAACACGAAAGATTGAAAGTTTACCGAGGTTTTAACAGGCCTCTAATTTTTTCACCGCTGCATAATTTCGGTACGGGGCGGTGGAGCCAACCCCTCCGAAAGCCTTTGTCCCAGAAAATTACCTCTGAAACGAAGCGAGATGCAATACAAGTTTTAATACAAAAGCCGAGATGGCTTTTTGAACTTCCAACTTTGAAGGGTCCTTTAGTCCTTTTACGCAAAATGTCGTCCAGCTGTAAAGCAAGTGAATATAGAGGTCTCGTTTCGTAATAAAATTTAAACCTGCCGGATTAGTATATAGCCGTCTAATAATATTTCTCACTATCGGTAAGTACACTGATATCACACAATGAGGGAAATAGTCTGGTCAATTTAACCAAAATCCCGAAGAGATCATAATCAAATCGTTTGCTGAAATAAGGATTCTCTCCACCTGCTTGGTTAAAATGACCATTTTTTCTGGTTAGAATAACTAGACATGTAGTTAAAATTACTAAACATTTAGTTAGAGTAATTAAATATTTGGTTCAATTTACTGGTATTTTGCTTAGAATAACTAAAATTGTTTAATCTGGATGCATTTTGTCATTTTAACCAAGTTATTTTTCTCAGTGCACATACGAACGTTGCAGCGCAGATAAATTTAAAGTAAACGTAAAAATTCAAAAAAAAAAAAATTAGAACCAACCGAGCGATGTACGAGAATACTTAGTTTCATTTAATCGATTCAACCGATTTTTTTCTTCCGTCAGCGAAGGCTGTAACTTATCCCCCGGAGCAAAAACCAAGAGAGATAAAAAGAACAGCCACCGTCGACGCGTGTGCTCGTATAATCGAACGCATTTATCGCCGCGCACTGCATCCGCGCGAAAATGCAGGAAAGTCGCCCGTAAACGCGATCGGATACTAGACTGGACGACCAGTAGGTACAGTACGAATCGAGTTCAAGGATCGCGTCGGCGTAAAAGCGTTGCATCGAGGTGCGCGCGCGCCGCGTCGTACGTACGCGTGTGATCGTCCTCCCTCGCGCGCGTGTCCCTTTCCTCGGGATTCCCCCGGTCTCGTACGCCTGCGCGCGCGATGCGTACAGCCGAGAGCGCGTCTAACGAGGAAGTAAGTGATCGAAGACCGGAGGCGCGTGCGCGCGAGCGTCTGCAATCGCGCACGACTTGAGCCAAGAGAGAGAGAGAAACGGATGACGATCTTCGCCCCCCCCCCCCTGCGCAAAAGCGATCAGTTCGCTCGCAGGCGAAAGTGAGGGAATCGCACGTAAACGCTCGCGCGCGATGGCGTCGGCGGCGACCGATCGAGCTGAAATCGCAGACTGGCGATAGAAAGGGCCGCCGATGCGGACTGGCAAGGTATTCAGGCCGCAGCAAGGCCGCCCATGCAACGGCGGCGAGTAAAAGTGCAGTAAATAAAATGTAGGTTGTTACGTGGCTCTCGAGTGGCGGCGCAGCTTCGCTGTATACGCGAGCGCTCGCTGAAACGACTCCCAAGTCCCCCTTGGTTTGCGGATAATTTGCAAATAGTACGGAGCAGCTGTTGGCCGATAGTCGAACGGCGCGGGGATCGCGCGCGACGGAGCTCCGTCGTGGCCGCGCCGCTCACCGCTGCAGCGCGCTACGCCGCATTCCCGCGTCGATTCCGCTCGGTTAGACGCAGACTCTCGCTCTCGCGGACCTGCCGCGCGGTTGCGGTGTTATCACGCTATCAGGGCGACGGTATCGACACCACCGGATTGACCAACCGGTTGGCGTAGGAGAGCCGCGCACGCGGAGTGTTGATCGGTAATCATGTATACCTGTGTATTGATATTCGAGCGGGATGGTGGGCGGCGCTGTCGCGCTGTGCGTGCGCGGAAACGTGCATGCTGCAGCGCGGTGTACATTGGTACCAGTAGGAAAGACCGGGGTAAGTTGATATGCGAAGTTGGTCCCTCATTGCCATTACTTTCCAAGGGAACGAGGGGCCAACTTCGCGTTTCAACCTGCCCTGGTCTCCCCTACAGTGGCGGCGGGAAGCCGATCGGGAGGATAAAAAGGGATGCCGCTGAAGGCGCGTTGGTGCAAGTGGAGGGTGGGTACCAGCTCGCGATACGCGCGGGGGAGGGCGCGAGAGCGATCTACGAGGGTGAAGAGGGTCTCGCTGCGGGGACAATAGGGAAGCCCACTCTCTAACGAGGCTCTTATTTGCAGAGCGCGTGACGTCGCAAGGATTTTGACTGTACACGGAATCGAGGTCACGGACGGCCAGGATGCGACTGGCTAGTGGATAAGAAAAGCTCGGAAAAAAGACGCGACGCGGCGTTTGACCTCGCTCGGATTTTACATCACTCCGCCGTTTGACCTCGTTCAAATTCACGGATCAACCTCGAACTTTCGATTAAGGCGATGGAACGTTAAATATTAAGTTCGCGGAGCAATACTTTAAGACATTGAAATTCACGTTCCTGAATTAATTAGTATGATATAAGTGCGATAACTCGTGTTGATATCGTGAAACTTTTCGATCGTCCACAGCTGTATTGACCTGACTATGGGCGAATCATTATCATCAACAATGTGTTTGCAGTTTGTATTTTCGGGATTACATCAGCGATTGCCGCACTTAATCGGTATACGAGATTCATCGTTCCGATTGCACAATGGTATCACTCAAATATATACATAATACGTTTTGTTTACACGAGATAACGCCGTGAACTTGGGCTCGAAGAAATTGATGCACGCTCCGTACGAGTAATTATATACAAAGAGTAAACCTTAACACACGTATGTAGATAGATAGATTTATTTATTTTCAGCCAGCTGGCTTAAAACATACGTATGTATATTAATTAATAGTTGCATGATCAAAGGAGCAGTACCTTTACAACAGCTCTACAAAACAAAAACAAATGGCGGACTAAAAATTTACTTATTTACTTGCCCCTTCAATCATGCACCCCTTGATACATTACGTAGCATAATATGAGGCTAAACGTACTCGTCGAGAAAGAAACTTCAATCATTATTATTTCGTTATCTATAAGCTTTTGGCTCATATTTGTGTAATACTTTTGTGAACATTGTATTTTAAATCTACAATAAAATCTTATATCGATATAGGCCTAAAGTTCATAAATAATGAGATAATAGTGATTGAATTTTACGGTATTAAACAAAATGTGAAAAAGAAATTTCCTGACTTTTCTAGGTTTTCCAGTCTGAAATAACCAAATTTCCCTGATTTCTGTAGGTATAGATCTACTGTTACTCGTCAATCATTTTTCGTCGAATGAACAAATTAACTAATATTCATAGAACGGGTTATGACAACTGAGAAATAAACATTAAAATAATTTAATGTTATCAAATCATATTATTATTTAATGGCTCTTTTTAGAATAAGAAAGAACTCAGATACGTACATATACACATGGAACATCTTTTTAGATTTCCATACAAATCCTTAAAAATTGTAAAAGACGAAGTCGCGGCATTTTAAAAATTTGAGTATTTTAGAAAAATTCAAGAAAATGCTTTATTTTTCCTGACGCATCCCTGATCCACATAATTCTCTGACATTTCCAGGTTTTCCAGAATTCCCTGACCGCTGGACACCGTGAATTTTCTTTCCTGGTGAGTAAGTTTATCCTCATATGCTAAACGTATAACACATACAGTTAGCACATAATTAGTATTAATTTATCGAGACGATATGGCAACCTATTTAATTGAACAGTTTCCAATCCAGTTTCAAACGCAAGCAGATTGTTTCGTGTATACAGAATCTTCAAACACGCGCAGAGAAGTCCTTTATTGCACATCGATCGAAACGAATTAATTATCCCGTTCAACGAACATCGCAGCCAAACGAGTCAATATTGTCCTCCCATCTTTCGCTTCACGATTACGAAACGAGCATGCTTCTTACGTCAACGCGATGTCACCGCGAGAATGCGTGAATTATATCAGTGCCTCTCAGAGTTAATAGTTATTTTCGTTATTAGGGCGTGAAGCGCTGTTTCTAACGAGAGTGAAGTTTGCCGCACGAGCGAAGCGAGTACGGCAATCACACTCGTTAGAACGGCGCGAAACAACCGAATAACGAATTCTATTTTTTGTCACTAAGTGTCAAACACGAGATTGACGATTTCACGCACTGCGCAGGTTACTTCACGCACCGCGCAACTTTTCACGAATTGGTGTGTGAAAGATGATTTCACATGCGTCGAGGACGCCCATGAAATCGAGTATTTGACACTGAGTGACAAAAACAGTATTAACTTCATTTTTTCCGAAAACCGTATTATTTCCTCATTCTGCTATTTTTATATGTAAAATAGCAGAATGAGGAAATAATACGGTTTTCGAAAAAAATGGAGTTAATACTATTTAGTTCTGAGGTACTGTGAATTATTATTTAATACAACACGGAAATAATCGGGCACGAATCACCGCGATTTCTTTTTTCCCGCAAATTGAATAGAAAATATTTCATTCCTTACCGCGCGGAGAGAGAACCGACCTTGGTCGTCGCGCGCGGGTATTAAACCGAGCCTCCCGGTTGGAAGGAACCCATACCTACGACTACAGCTTGCCATTTGACTCGCGGAGGAGTTATCTCGGAGCTCGGTTTGCTTTGCCATCTCGCTGAAAACCTTGCTAAACCTGTCCGTGGTATCGGCTGGTTTAGTCGCACCCGGATAATGGCCTGGATAAGCCGCGAATGAACGACGACGCCCATGCGCTTGGACCGTCGCGTCGGTGTCCCGTCGAGGGAACCTAGTGCTGCAGGGGCGTTAAAAACCATACAGACGGCGTTTACGAGCATCGCGCGAGTAGTGTGGGTATACGTAGAGTCGAGGACTCCTGTCGTCCGTGGACTCGTGGTATGGGAAACCGCGTCGAGATCCTGGGAAGATCTCACGGCGTTTCCTCTCGAGAGCGCTCGGTTGTCGCTTCGTTTATGAATTTACAGGTAAACGTGGAAAGGAGTATTAAAAGCCACAACCGGAAATAGGTACTGTCGCGTAAGTTAACATCCTACTGCTGTGTAAGAATTCATTCTACAGCCGCAGGAATTAATCGTATGGCTGAAGGAATGGATTTCATTATAGCACATTGTAAAAAGAATTGTATTAAATTTAGTATAACTGTATATAAAGCTTTTTTAAAAGCAATTTGTTATGAAATTTATATTCAATTAAATATAATTGTATATACGTATTATATGCTTATGTTTGTCGTATTTATCAGTTTATAAATTTAGAAAAACTGTATAAAATTATAATCCATATAAAGGCCAAAAAGTTTGAACGCAGAATAAACCATCTATAATTGTATACATAAAGTTCAACAAATATTTAATACAAATTTCACAAGTTAATATTAATATATTAATTGTGTAATAATTACACGTGCCGGATAAAAGCTCCATATACAATTATATTAAAAATACAAATTTTTTTCGACAGTGCAGCAAAGAATCTTATCGCTCTTCCGACTTTTATTTATGCAGTCGATCATGTGACGTTAAAATGAGACCGTCCTTGGTTTGTTCTGCACATCGAATGATTTCCGAGAAACTACCGCCCGCTTCACGATCGAATCTTTTTTTTTCCGCTATTCGGACTCGGCCGTTCTTGAAATTCGAGAAGCCGCGCATTTTAATTCACGTCGGTCGGTCGCACCTTCGTCACATCCCGGAAGACCAGTCCGACCGATCGACTACATTATACGACATATCGGTCCTTGACCTTCGAAGCTGACGATAAAAATGAAAATCTCGACTGTATTATTCATCTCGTGCACAGTGCCGGGAACACTTCCGGAAGAGAAATCGCGAACCCGACGATACGCTGATAAATGACGAAAGCGTGGAGCGATAGTGGATACGGCATCGCATCCGCCTTGTCCTCCACACCCTTTAGCTTCGATTCCATTCCACTCGCGCGTCGTAACTGTATGCCGCTGTCTTCCTTGCGAATCGGTTCTTTTCCGTCTACCCGTCTGGCCAAGTACTGCCGCTTCTACTGTAGCGACACCGCGCGATCCGGCTTCGGTGCGCGCCGGCGTACGTTGATCGCGAATATAGCAATATAGTCCAGTCATATCATACATCCAACCTTGCAATAATTAGGGTAAACCTAATTTTTGTATATGTTGTTAGGATCTACCTGGGTAGTATAAATCCAGATTTGCAACCCTGAAAAAGTTGTGCCACCTGAGATATAACCAAAAAACCGCGATATTTTTGGACTTTTTTCAATTCTTTGCCAAGAAGACACTAAAGGGAACTTCTGACGAAAAACGTCACTCTTACCTTTTCTAAAGTAGATAAACTTTGCTACAATTTAAGCTCTAGCAGAGCTCGGTAGCTCTCGTAGTTGATGAGATACAGCTTTGCAAAGATGACAATTTTTCTCTAAAACGGGCAAACTTTAGCTTACGCTCTACTTTTGAGTGAAATATTTTCAAAAGTACTAACCCTACATAAAAACTTCGAGAAATAAAATTTTAGAACATTTAATTACCTTCCATTTAAAAAATGGCCAAAAGCCAAAAAAGTCACAGTAAGTTATCGATAGAGGCCTAAGGCGAGGGGAGCGGGATCGGGCAAGAGGGAAATAATTATTACATTGGACCAACAGTGATTTTGTTACTTGAACCAGACCAGGTGATTCTTATAGATTTATGTGCTCTAAAAACGAATTTGACTCTTAAATTTGTGACGTTGGTCAGGATTTCGAGATACTTGAGGTTAAATATACGAAAACGGGCGATTTTGGCCATATTCACGGGTCTATTACAATGCAACTAAACAATTTTTCTTCATTGCACTTGTGTCGTTTTTGAACTTTTCAATACATTACTTAATTATTCCTAAACGATTTTACAAAGCCAAATTTCAATACAAGTCGATCATGTAGGTCCACTGCACCACGCGTCTGATACATTGAGGCCATATTCACGGCTCTATTACAATGAAACTAAAAAATGTTTCTTCATTGCACTTACAGCATTTGAAAGTGTCATTTTTGAACTTTTCAATACATTACTTGATTGTTCCTAAACGATTTTATAAAGCCAAATTTCTGTACGACAAGTCTATTGTTCATATTCATTTAGGCGTGTGGCACGGTGAACCCGCACGATCGACTTGTACTGAAACTTAGCTTTATACAATCGTTTAAAAACAATCAAGCAATGGACTGGAAAATTAAAAAATGACACTTCCAAATGCTCTAAGTGCAATTAAGAAAAAATTTTTAGTTTCATTGTAATAGAGCCGTACATATGGCCTAAATGTATCAGACGCGTGGTGCGGTGGACCTACATGATCGACTTTTCGTACTGAAATTTGGCTTTGTGAAATCGTTTAGGAACAATCAAGTAATGTATTGAAAAGTTCAAAAATGACACTTTGAAATGCTGTAAGTGCAATTAAGAAAAATTTTTTAGTTTCATTGTAATAGAGCCGTGAATATGGCCTAAATGTAGCGGACGCGTGGTACGGTGGACCCACATGATCGACTTGTACTGAAATTTGGCTTTGTAAAATCGTTTAGGAACAATCAAGTAATGTATTAAAAAGTTCAAAAACGACACTTTCAAATGCTGTAAGTGCAGTTAAGAACAATTTTTTTAGTTTCATTGTAATAGACCCGTAAACATGGCCAAAATCACCAGTTTTCGTATATTTAATCTCAAGTATCTCGAAATCCTGACCAACGTCACAAATTTGAGAGTCAGATTCGTTTTTAACGCACATAAATCTATAAGAATCACCTGGTCTGGTACGAGTAACAAAATCACTGTTGTCCTATGTAATAATTATTTCCCTCTTGCCCGAGCCCGCTTCCCTCGCCTTAGGCCTTTATCGATATCTCACTGTGACTTTTTTGGTTTTTGGCCATTTTTTAAATGGAAGGTAATTAAATTTTCTAAAGTTTTATTTCTCGAAGTTTTTATGTAGGATTAGTACTTTTGAAAATATTTCACTCAAAAGTAGAGCGTAAGCTAAAGTTTGCCCGTTTTAGAAAAAAATTGTCATCTTTGCAAAGCTGCATCTCATCAACTACGTGAGCTACCGAGTTCGGCTAGAGCTTAAATATTGTAGCAAATTTTATCTACTTTAGAAAAGGTAAGAATGACTTTTTTCGTCAGAAGTTCCCTTTAGTGTCTTCTTGGCAAAGAATTGAAAAAAGTCCAAAAATATCGCGGTTTTTTGGCTATATCTCAAGTGGCACTACTTTTTCAGGGTTGCAAATCTGGATTTATACTACCCAGGTGGATCCTAACAACATATAAAAAAATTAGGTTTACCCTAATTATTGCAAGATTGGGCTCGTTTTTATGTACATGACTGGCCTAATATTATTGTAGCGTTCAATTGATGGCCGGGTGGCTATTCGTGTACAATAATGTGAGGCTAAAAAATTGTACACAGCTATATACCAAACGAACTCGAGTAATTTTGTTCGTCGATCCTGAAGTGGCAGAGAAGCAATTCGAATCTCATTCGAAATAACGAGACTCGACGATAATCACAACGTCTGCTCAATGTGTATACGTGTATGAAGACCGGAATGTTTTTCAAACAACGGGAATCGACAATATTAATTAACGTCTGGTTAGTAAAAGTTTGTACGAATTTAAAGTTTGGAATGTTTTTCGTATAACGAGAATCGACTATAATTAACGACTGGTTATTACAAATCTGTACGAATACGAAGATTGCTAGGTTTTTCAGGTTTATTTCTGTATTTGGCGAGACGAATGAGAGGAAATGTCGGAATAGCATCGTCGTCGTTGTTGAAATAACGCGGTTCGACGACAAATGTAACGTTCAATTAAAACAGATAAATTTGTATGATCGTCACAACATTCATACAAACTACGATAATTGGTTGTTCTAAAATTTACGTTTCTTTTACCGTGTGAATTTGAAAAATTACTACCTATTCTTAAATGAATTTTTAAATTTACATTTTAGTGCAATTCAAATTAATCGCTGTATTTATCGTAGCAACATATTTACGCAAAATTGCGCTTATATTGAGCACACGTTTAGCATTTTATTTGTATTATTTTGAAATCATTTGATGTCACACATATATTTACTTAATAACGACTCATAAAGCACACAACTTTAATACATCTGATGAGTCAATAGGTACTACCTAAAGTTACTGTAAAATTTACGTACATTTGTCTAACTGGAAAGTTACCCATCCGCTGTAAACTGCCCAAGTAGACTTGGATAATCGTCACGACGTTCATACAAACTACAATAATTGATTCTTCTAAAGTCAACGTTTAGTTTGCCGCGTTAGCTTAGGAAAATAATTATACTTGAAGAAATTGTTAAATTTATATTATAATATCAATCAAATTAATCGTTGTATTTATTGTAGCAATATATTTACGAAAAATTGTGCATATATTGAATAAATGTTTAACATTTTATTTGTATCGGTTTGAAATCATTTAGCGACACAAATATGCTTGCTTAATGATGACTCATAAAGCGCGCAATATTGATGCATAGGATGAACTGAAAAGTAATGTTTAATGCGCGAAGCCTTTAAGAGCAATTGTCTTTTAAGAGCAATTAATCAGATCTCGATTGAAATGCCTCTATAAGGGCTTAATTGTATGTAGATTAAAGTTTAATATGTAACAAGGAAGCCTTAAAATGCCCCGACAGAGTCCTATTAAATTTTCATTAGCAATGCCTGCTTATTTCTTAACAAGGCATCCTTATCAAACCCTGAAGAGGTCCTTACAAGTTGGCCTTCCTAGAGCTTTACAGTTTAAAAATAAAGAAACCTTGGAAAGCCCTGACAGGGCCCTACTAAGGAAGCCCTCATCAGGGAAGCCCTAGTTTGAGTGTTACAGGGGCCTTTTCTTAACTAAGGCCATCCCTAACTAATTTCTACACGGATAGCGCTTACCCCTACCCGTAGAGCGCCGGCAAACATAAAGTCTAACTAAAAGCATCCCGCCAATGCATACACGTATAGTTCGCGCGACTGGAAAGTTGCGCAGCTGCTATAAACTCGAGTATTTCGTTCGTCGTGGACAAAGTGGGAAAAGGCGCGTGTACCAAAGATTACCTAAGAGATCTATCCCGTTCATTTTTTACTTATAAACCGTCCGCGAAATTGCATATTTACCGGCGCACAGCGCGTTCGCCCGGAAGGTGCTACGATGCTTTGAGAAATGGTGACACGCGAGAAGTCGGGAGTTCGAGTCGACGCGAGATTCTCGGCGTTACGTCAACGCGTCTGGAAGAGAGTCGCGCGTTCGCGTCGCGATAGGATCGCTCTAACAAAGACGGTTGCGAAAGCTCGAACCACCGGGTCGATCCATTTGTTTGGAGCAAACATAACGACCCGAATGTGCCATTTTGTCGAATCTACTAAATTGTATAACTATTATTGGAATTGGAAATATATAGATACTGAGAAAACAGTTTATTTGAATGTTTCTTTGAATGTGACGAAATAGATATTTTGTTGAACTAAATAAATACTCGTTAACTGCTACGATATTTATTTGGCATAATTAAATACTTCAAAGCAACTGTTTGAATGAAATAAACATCTCAATAATTAACCTATTTTCTTGTCCCGACGAAATATTTTTTTCGCCATATTTGAAATTACATTTGTTAACTTAGGTTATAAGTGCGTTTCTCTCTACAACATCGTGACGTCATCAAAACGCCAGAGAGACGCACTTTATGCTGAGTAACGAGCGCGAGGGAGATAGACTCACAACTCGATGATGTAGCTGCATTTCTAAATGTCGTTTTCCAGCTTAAACAAGGTCAAAAATGAAAAACGAAAAAACACGGTGAAAATAATTTTGCCCGCATTTTTCGAATCTGCGATTTAAAAAAACTGCTTAAAAACTGAATTGCATTGAACGACAGATAAAAGACGAGTTTCGATTACCGAAGAAATCGAAATATAAGCTCCAAAAATACCAACGTGTGTGTGTTTGCGTACTCCAAGAAACATGTCCACAATTTTCATTTGACCGTTAAAAAGCGCAAACCAGGAAGGATTCGTCCTCTCGCGAGTAGAAATAAAAGGAGAGGCTCCATCGACTTTCTTGGAGAAACCGTCCGGCGCGCCAATTTATAGCTCCGTTGCTAAGTGATTAATTAAAGTCCTCCCCCTCCCTCTCTACCACGAGAGACCCCGTTATCTCTCCCGTCTACACTCCACTCGAGTCGGACACTCGCGTAAACGCCACTTCGCGAACCCCCGGAAAACCTCGAGCGATGTGCGGCTTAACCTCGTCGCACGCGCGACGACCACCGAGTAAAAGCCGCGGAATCCCGCGGAATCCGTCAGCATGTCGCGCCGAGAGAGTAAGAGCGATTACGTCGACCACAGAAGTGGAATCCGCCACTTGGATTCAACGGCCTCCAGACTCTCTCGCATCGTCTGGCGATACTTTTACCCCGAGTCTCGCATCTGTCGAGTCCTTTCACGGATAAGGCAAATCTGTACAGAAATTTATTCACAGGATCGTCTATTTTCGGAGAGCAAAACGCCGCAGCATCCACTATTCGGTCCTTTTGCAGAAATATATACGATAAATCTCTACAGAAATGTATTAATAGGACCGTCTATTTTAGGATTACGAGGCGAGAAAACTTGAACCCTCCGTAGCATCAACCGAGATAAACTTTATATGTATATCGTCGAGTCTTTGTACCGCGAGGAGAAGGAGGAGAGGAAGTGGAAGCGAAGGAGGCACCTGACGTGGATTAACTGCTGCAAAGTTCCTCGTCGACCTGGCCTGAAATATCTCGATATTATGTACATAGATCTCGAGATAATTACCGAAATTTACATTCTATGAATTTCTCGCGGAACCCCTCGGCTTCTTGTTTATCCCGCGGAAAGATCCGCGAAACTCTCCCGCCGGGGAGGTGACGACTCGAATTTAAAGTCCTCCTTAACGATGTTCGGAAGTAACTTTCTCAAGGTTTTTCGGATATACGTTATCTATCCCAATTCAAAGTCAAGGAAGTGTGTACTTAATCTCGATCTACATAAACACCTAATCCTTGTACAAATAATTTGATAGACCTAGGTACTCGTATAAGCCCGTCGCTGTATCTACGCGGAGAAAAATAATTAGGTTACAATGGCAGAACGTATCTAGCTAAACGCATTTAGTTATTCTAACTAAAATACTGATTAGTTGAACTAAGTATTTAATTATTATAACCAAACGTTTAGCTATTCCGACAAAACATTTAGTTATTCTAACCAAAAATTGGTCAATTTAATGAAACAAATGGAGAATCGATATTTCACCAAACGGTTTGGTCATCATCTTTAGGATTTTGGTTAAATTGACCAAGTTAATTTCCTCAATGTATAAACGACTACAGAGAAATGGATAAGGGCCCCAGCCACGCCCTTATCAGTGGAATTCGCCAGACTAACTGACCTAAAATCCCTCCTTTACGTTCGTATTAATTAAAAAATTAAGGTCACATACACTGTTACCACGGCGCAGACACCTACACGTCTCATTGAATCTGGTTTCACATGCGATTCAAGCATAACGAACTAATAGTAATAGCGTCCATGGAAATGAATGAATTACATGTAAATATTAATATTGTCCTTCTTGAGCCTCGGTAATTCACGACTAAGGTTTGTAAAGAAATAACGTTGTTGACGTTTATAACCGAACTACCTTACGTAATTAAATCGAGTTCCTCCACCCTGCGACAAACGCCGTACCTTATTTTCCATTATTCTACGCGATACGCATAACCTTCCATCGTGTAACGCGCCTTTCAAAAACGCGTGATTCTCATTATTTTATCACCTGTTCATTTAAATGAACTTACCATCGCACGAGTGCCTTTATTCAGCTTTGCAGATAAAAGTTTACGTCAATCGCGACGGCACGAAAATAAGCGGCATACACGTGCAGAGGGTGACAGTTTCGATTTACGTCAGACGAATGTGAAGCCCAAACAAGTGGTTAGCGAGGGGTTTACCTTTCGGGAAGCAGCGCACTCGTCTGGAGCTGAATGCTATCCGTTGTACCTTAATCACATGTAATAATTTACGCTCTAGTTAGCACGGCGATATCTAAAATATAATTCGCCTATTCACTATGATAATCGTAGGAAAAAGCTTGAAAAAGCGTCAAAGTTACGGCAATTCAGAGCACCGACGCCAGAAGAAATTCCGTCGAGATGTCCGCGGATATAACGCAATATTCGGGTCCGCCTTGTAAAAGCCCTACTATCTACTCGTATCTGCTCGCGATCTCTCGAGAACAAAGGACATCGTCGACTTTCACTCGCACTTCTCGGAAACGTATCGCAAGAAATCGGTTCTGCCGCCGCTGTTCTCCGTGTATAATTCGAATGCATTTGGAAATCGGCGCAGCGAGAGAGTATTGAGATAATGGCAGATAGTCGACGTCCGTTGATGCTGCCGGAAAGAGTGGGAAAAAATGAATGGAAGCTGCAACACGTGCATATCCCCCCAAGGGGATAAATTATTTTTACGATACACCCAAGTGAGAGTCTCACCGTGATGCTGTTGGAGCGAACGACGTGCGGTGTTGCACGTATGCGTCCGCACCTACGCGTTGGCACGCGAGTACAGGTACATGTATCGTGAAATATGGATTTAACGCGTTACGACCGCAAGTTCTACGCATTCCACGGGTAACTGACCGCGGAGAAGCGATTGGCGCAACGGTGCACCTGAAATTTGCGTCACCTGTTTGTAACCTCGCGTCGCCTCGCGTTTGGGTAATCCAATCTAGCAATAGAGAAATTCATTCATGTGGGATTGCAGCGGATTGCGATAATTGACGGAATGAATTCGCGTAGCTGCCGCACCGATAGAGTTTGTTTCGCGTGTCCGTCTCCGAAAAGACGGAATATTATCGGTTATAAGGAAAAAATATATATTCAAGGGGCTCCTGCTCAGTCAGACGTTCAAAAATAATGAGTTTTAATAATTTCTTATTTGAACAAAATGACCAAAAAATGACCAATCTTTCCTCATTTTAACAATATGAGATAAGAGAATAATGGTCTAATGGAATTGTAATGAATTCGGTAGTTTTGAGGAAATAATATTGAGAGAAAATGATTCTGATTTGTACTCAATCGAAATAATTAACTTTCATGAGAACACATTGAAATTGCGAGGTATAGAAGATACCAAATTAAATCACTCTTTAACGAACGAATACCTTGATAAACCTTTTTTCATACTACAAGAAATACGCGCAACACGATATCGACTGTTACGCGCCATATCGACACAGAGAAAAAGAATTAGTTGGATATACTAATAATTAAATCTTCTTTCATATTAATCAAATATTTTTAATCGATGTCGATCGACGATCCATTCCTCACTGAGTCGATATTGATTTTTGCAGTAATACAATTATACTGTAATACATCTGCGTCATTCGAGTATTATTGAAACATATGTTCGAATATTATAAGCATTATAGAACAGTAATGGCAAATATTTATTGCAATATATATGCGTGAGTATGATTCCCAGCTCGAAATAATAGGATGATATTTCGTATTCGTTCCGATCTCCCTGTTAAAAGGTATAATCTAGCTTCTACTGGAATTACGTAATGGAAAAATTTTATTCCTGCTCCGGATTTCGGTGAAACTCAGCCTATGATCTTTGGGGTGATTTTCGAGGCGGTTAAACGACTCGCCGGGTATAATATATAAAGACATAATAGATATAATATATAGTCGTTTAAGCGCCTCGAAAACCGTGAGGCACCAACCTCTGGTGGAACATAGGGTGCTCGCCTGCGCGGCCGCCCGGGCTGGCTCACCCCATACGGTAGCCACGCTCGCCGCGAGACACCTGTGACGTCACCTGCCTCGCTTCGGTATCGCTTACCTCGTTGCGAGCCGATATGAGACGAGTGATGGCGAGGCGAGCCGAATCATGCCACAGTAGATTCTCGCGATGAGCGAAGCTCATCCATAGGGCGAGCGCCCTATGTTCCACCAGGAGTTGGTGCCTCATGGTTTTCGAGGCGCTTAAACGACTCGCCGGGTATAATATATTATATTTATTATGTCTTTATATATTATACCCGGCGAGTCGTTTAAGCGCCTCGAAAATCACCACAAAGACCATAGGCTAAGTTTCACCGAAATCCGGAGCAGCAATAAAATTTTTCCGTCATGAGTGAAGTACTCTGTATTTTCATATAATTTATGTAATTCCAGTAAGAGCTAGTTTATACGTTTTAATCCTCAAGTGACATCGCGATCATGCGAAATAGAATGTAACTACAAGGAAAAAATATTTCACTAATATGAAGAAACATCAAATTGAGCTAAATAAATAATTACTTGCGACTCTAAAATTAATTTTTAGTAGATCCAACTAATGCTCTTTCTCCGTACAGCTGAGGGTCGCTTTGAATAATTTAGAGCGATAGTCGGAGTTAAGTTAATCTCATTGGATTCTCTGATTAAGATATCTCAGTTTGTTGGTTCTAATAGTCATCGCGGAAAAATGCAGTAAAATAAAGTCGCGATGGATTTACTAAGGAGCTTCACCTTACATTAGCGTCGTGGAATCCCTGAGATCGTAATTCAAACGATCGTCTACGTTATACAAATTGTACGACGTCAGTTAAAGTAGTATGGTCACTCTCCAAAGTGATCGTTGAGTGTCCGTAAAAAAGTCATCAAAAAACTATGATTTATAATTGAAAATTCTCTTTGTGAATTATAAAATTTATGACCATAAGAATTAGTCGATTATTTTGATTATTTTTCACTTATTATTCAAATAATGTGCCTCCTTTGACTAGCGTCTTTTTATGTGTGGCAATGCATATTATCATTGGGCTCGTGGCCCAGTAGAGAAAACCACGATACACTCAAACGTTTGAGTGTGTCGTGGGGAAAACGAGATCTGAAATGCACGCTTGAACCCACTCCACTGACGCGACGCTGCCGCATCTACTCGACGCGCTATTTCCGAACACCGAGAAGCAGAAATTAGTTATAACTAAAGTATCAAACGGTCAATAATTTTCATCAATGGGTGTAAATTTTTGTTTTTTTTCCCCGTTTTTTGGTATATTTTTTATATTTTAATCTTGGATTTTACATACAAACCCAAAGAAATGTGTCTTGCCCATAAGACTGGGTTATTTTCTACTCGGTAATTAATTTTTATCAAACATACTAAACGGTCAATCTACCCCAAATTGCACCAGGAGGTTTCTATTGATATTAGCTTGCATACATAATTATTTCATATTTAAATCTTGGAAATCGATTCATGACCATACTACTTTAATCGAGTAAAATCGTAATCTCGAAAATAACGCGCCGGTATGCATGGCAACAAGTGGCCGTGAACGGAACTGTTGACTGCGTAAACTCGAGACGCCTATCTGTGTACTATTATGCAAAGGTATGCAGTGCAGCGTAATGTATGTAACACATACGCGTCTGCGATCGAAGATCGTCGAAGATAGCTTCGTCGAACGCTTGGAAAGCTAATGACGACTGTCACATTGCACATGCACACTAGAAAAATAGCATCTCGTTTTATAAAATTTGGAATTTTCGAAAATTTTCTGTACTAATTACATACACGCTTAAATTTCGTAATATGAAACGACCAAAATGAAATGGTGCGATACATTTCTGGTCCGGATGCTTTCCTTCTTTCTCACACTTGTAATAAATACGTACTCGCATTCTATAACTTTTAGTACAACTTTAACTGACAAGCAAAACAACATAAGTCACGTATTGTATAAGAGAAATATTATTTCCAATTTTATAGTTACTTTATTATTATTTATTATTTTATTATTTTATAATAATATAGAGATAAAGATTTTAACCCTCTGTGGTCACCAAGAGTCTATTTGACCCAGGCTTGAATTTTGAAGCTGACTGTACTTCTTTTTTTTACAATAACCTCGTCAATTCTCGGAATAAATAGCTTCTCCTTAAAACTATCGTACTACGAATCTTCTTCGGTCTTCGGAAAAAATCACTTTTGAAGTGCATTATAGAACTATTTATTGCTTCAAAGTACCATATCTTATGAGAATCATCCGCGCGTAGACTTTATTAAACAAACTAAAAATAAATAAGTATAACACTTTTAGCGAAGCAGCTCATTTTTCACGCATCTACATATTTACGACCATTTTAGAATATGTCATCATTCCATTTCTTATGTAGACACAGTAATTAGATATTCTGCAATGTTAAAAAAATGTTCAACGATTTTTTGGTTTAAATTGAACGAATGTTGTTCGTGTGAATATTTTTCTAAAATCGATTGGGTCCATTTGACTCATGTGTGACCATCGCACAACTGTACGAACGTATGACCCCGCGGAGGGTTAAAAATTTCCAAAATTGCAAATTACAAAAATTCTACACACTCGCATACTAAATATTCGTATACTCACCACATATCAATGAATCATCACCTCGACGTCAATCACAAAGGAGCATCATAGCACACAAGGAGAGTAAAAAATGAACGCAAGACACAACCGTTTACGGGTTTAATGCTCATATATTCGTATGATATTTATTTTCACTTTTTATTCATATTTTCATAACATTTTTCATATACGGGAATATATTCATTCATGGGCAAGTCAGTGAAATAAAAAAAAATAACCAGATCGGCGCCCACTTATACACATTCGAATATATATCGCTCAAAATAGACGGCTCTCTTCTTCCTTTTATTTTTTCTCTTAATATACAAACGAGTAATGTTAACTTTAATATTATCATTATTATTTATTATCGTTATAATCATCAGTAATTAATTAACGGTATCATTGTAACTTCCATAACGCGCGATATACGCGTGCGTCGGTGTGACTGTCTTCTCTCATGTGGCACGGGTGCACGCGCGCACGTGCGTGCTCCGGGGGAGGGGAGGGGTGGGTATTTCTTTTCTCCAATGTACGTCTCTCTCATTCTTTTCTCTCTCTCTCTCTCTCTCGCTTTTCCTGACCGCTTACCGTACGCTCGTCTCTCGTCAGCGGAGGCGCGTGCGACGTCATTGTGATAACGCTCCCGTTTGGAACGACTCTTAGTGTAATTATACTATCACCTACACATGTAAACGTAAGTACGAGGATCGAGTTTCAACCGAAGGCGGAGTGAGTGAGAATATAGTTAATTCGACGCGCGATCCGGTGATCGAGCGATCGCGGCGGATCGAGGTTCGATTCCTCGGGAAACCGGCGAAGGGAAGAAAGCGCTCCACCCTTAGTTTTCTCTCTACTTTCGAGGTGTCGTTTCGCAGCGTCGAATCTCGATCCGGGCCGGAAAGCAATCGTCTCCTTCCGCGAGCGGTTGCGTCATCGGAGGGACGCGCCCGAAATTCGAAGAACGACGAAACTGCACGGAGAAAACAATTTATTTATAGTTCAAAGATATTTGTTTGTATATGGCAAGATAAACATTTTATCGAATCAAGTAAATATTCGTTAACTATTACGATATTTATTTGATACAATTAGATCCTTTGAGGCAATCATTCGAACGAAATAAGCATTTTAATAGTTAACATATATTTCCCCGTCCTAACGAAATACTTATTTCGCTGTATTTAAAATTACATTTATTAACTGTTGATAAATTGTTATCTCGGTGTGGGAGGAAGTACAGGAGACTCGAACCGCGCGAGCGAATCGTCGAGAGAAAGAGAGCTCGAAAACTAGAGCGTAAAGAAACCGCGTGCGTATTCTACCGGAAACTGCAATTGCGCGCACATGGTGCCTCTTCCTCTTATCGATCCTTTTTTTTGGATTCGTTCCAGAGAGAGTAGGAAAAGTACCGTGAGCGGTGCCTCTCTCTTTCTCTCTCACTTCATCGAGAAACGCGTTTCCGCGGCTTCCTCCCGCTCGGGGAATGTTTCTCCCTTCTTTTTACTTTTGATTACAGAAGAGGCGTCGTATCCCGAACGAGCTGCTCGGCGAGAAATTGACAAACGAGACCCGCCGTCCGATGCCGATTACCCTCCCGCGCATCGCGAGTGCGAACGACGTCCGCTGACGCGTTCGCAGGCCGCGCGAGATCTGTCGATATCCTCCCCGTATAGGAAAGTACGACGAGCGAGACGCTTCCGGTCGGCGATGACTCCCCGTCGGCGTAGCGGGGACGTCATTCGCGCGATTTGTACGTTTCGAACGCGTTGGCATCACGTTCGTCGAGGCCCGTGATAATTGAATTTCGTAAAAAAAAAAATTATATCCCCATACACTCGAACCGGGGTTATCATCCAGCCCCGTTTCCCCACCCCCCGATACTCTCTTTCTTCATTTTACATCGAATTCGCGCGAATTATAGCTGCTACATGTATGATTGAACAACTATATACTTTGAAAAAAAAAAACAAGATAGCACAGCTATCGCGCAATCTTACGCGAAGTAACGGGCTGCGAACGTGGCGCATTCTTTTCCCATATCTTTTTTTTACAAATACTTTTTTTCTTCAGAAGCATCTCGCTCGTTAAACGCATTTAGCTTATGGTACGCGCACCGAGAGAGGACGAATTCGTTTGAGCGATTAAACGCGTGAAATTACGAGCGGCGGACTGATTACCGATAAATTGGATCGAAGCGAAATTATCCCGTCGAGAGCTGCTCCTCGAAAAAAATCTTCGCTCTAATATTCTATTAATTCAATTACTGTGTACCTATTTGCAAAAGCAGTCGAGTCTTCGCGTGAATATTCATTTAACAAGATATAACCGGCGTCTAAATAATATTTAATCGCTTCCGGCGGTTGCCTAAATATTATTTATCAAAGCGCCCAAACAAATATTCAGCTATCCTCTCGCGACTTCGGCTTTCTGATCGATCCAAACGTCTTCTCTCGGTTCGTGTATACGTATCGTAATATATACCTATCTATAATATATAGATAAATACACACAGGGACCGTGGCGCGAGAGAGGAATATATTCGCGACGAAAGAAACAAAACACGGACTGTCCTCGCCGGACGAAGGTCTCCATAGCTTGTTTTCCTTCTTCGCAACACCTTCCCTCATCGTCTCCCGTTCTCGAGCGAGCCTCGAAGTCGATCGCAGAGAGACTCGCTCCTCGAAACGCGCCCAACATTTCGACTAAATAATCGTTTAGCGCGCTGCAAGTATGCTATGTGGAATTGTAGGCATACGGCGTGTGTGTTCGTGTGTGAATGACTGTATATGCGCGAATCTGTGTGTTTAGTTTTACAGCACGCACGTCAGAATAATATATCCATATATATATCCGTTCGTTTCGCTCGTGATAAACGCGACGACCTTCGAACCGGAAGCTGGAAGAATGAGGTCGCAAGAATTGCACTCCGACAATTATATCGCCAACGAGGGAGGACGAAGCGACACGCCCCTTCCCTCTCGACGTCCCTTCGTTTTGATTTTTTCAGAACCCGTCAATCGAGACCTCCGGCAAAATATGTATACGCGGAACTCTCTCTCTCTCTCTCTCGCCGTGCGAAACGTCCTCGCGATTAACGCACACCGGTATCGCAGCATCATCATCATCGCATATCGTTCGCATATATATATATACATATATTTAACTTGTGGCGTATATTATGAGATGTATCCATTGATATATCCCTGTATGTATAGGAGAATACGTAAAAGTGTGTATTTAACGATACATGTATTACATATCGCTCTTCCTCCAGTCTCATCATCATCATCATCCTGGATGTAGGATAGCTAAATTACTTCGTAGTATCTTTCCACTAAAAACTAGACGATAGTCTTATTACAGTTTGCGGCTGTACTATTAATTACCATGTATTACATTATAATTCATTAGGCATTACATATAATAAATCGATAATCATTAGTGTTGCTTCATTTCCTGTAGTAAAATATAACGGCAATGCGGGGGCGGGGGCTAGGGTTGGACGAAGGGTGTTTTCTCTCTCTTTATCTACACTGTGCAAACGCGACGGACGATCGCGTAGAGGAACGCGAATGAATAATACGAAGCTGAGAGTGTACACGTGAATATATCACTAACGACGAATAAAGTAATTCGAAGCGAAAACGGAGAAAGGAAAGAAGAACCGGTCGATCGAAGCGAAAGTGAGCCGGCGCGGAAGGTGGGAAGGGAGAAACGACCTTCGAGGTTCGTCGAGAGTGGATTTCGCGTAGTTTGGTTTGTACGCTCGGACCTCCGCTTTGATTTGCTTGGAAATATTTATATATATGTCATGTGTGATTCCGATCTACCCCTCGGTTCCCTACACCCAGAGAAAATGTTAAATACGAGCCTAGTAGAAAAATTTATTTGAGATGAATAGGAATTTATTCACGTCGAACAAAAGTCTATTTTAATTAAATAAATAATTTACTAGGTTCATACTCGATTAAAAAGATATGCAAAACATTTGTCTAATTCAAATAGACTTATGTTCGATGTGAATAAATTCCTATGTATCTCAAATAAATGTTTGCATTAGATTCGTATTCAACTAAACTTTTTCCCTCAGTCTATTACTATTTAAACTGCGCATGCTATGTTCAGGGCCGCGGTTAACTGTAACCATGAATAAAAATTTGAATTTGATTAAAAAAAATCATCGAGGCGACTCATAAAACTCAACGAAGCGATCAATTTTGTGAAAATAACGATTTACCGTCGACTATAATCGCACCAATATCGATGAAGCAGGGAAAGGGGGAGGCTCGATATAAAGATAATCGAAAAGACCGAGCCAGCGGAGATTCGACCGTAAATTATTAATTGTCATAGAGTATAAGCGTCGCAGTCATCGCGTGTCTTTTATTCCTGAGCGCGTTTCGTTGGCGATCCGTACAAAAATCGTTGTGTCCCTTTCGATCGTTTCGTCCGAAGGCCACCGATCGATCCGAGTCGCGGCTGAAATTAACGAGGTACCGCGAAGAAAGGGGAGCAGGACCGAAGAGAAAGGACGATGTTTTTCGTCGCCTCGCCGAACCTCGACCTCGCTTCGCGGGAGAAGAAAAATAAGTCGCGTCACGCTTTGGCGATCGATCGTGTCTAAAAAAAATAGCGAGGGAAAATCGCGCGCAATTCCAGCCGCGTTATCTTCCTTCCCGAGACGAAATCAGGAAATCGACACGTGTCGCGTACCCCGAGCATCGTGCGTCTTCGTTCTTATGTTTATGACAAACGTGTTCACATGTGCGCCTATAATCAGTTCCGATTCATCGTTTCCCTCACGTCGCGCGCTTGTTCCTCGTTCGCTTCCTCTTGCCTCTGCACTTTCGCAAACACGCGTGCGAGACGGATTCCCCCCCCCCCTTCTCTCTCTCTCTCGTTTACTTTCCAATACAGGAAGCAGCTTTCTCGCGCGATATCGAACGATCCTTCGCAATAATATTATTAAACGGCTAATAAAATTGCACAATCGCGGCGACAACGAATTCGCGAGTACTTTCGCCTTTTTTTTCCGGCGAACGAAAAAGTTGCAGCCTGAAGATCGCAGTACGTGGGACTCGAGTCGTATATCGCCTCGGATAGCTCGCCGTCGTTTCCTTATCGAGGGAGGAAGAAGACCCTCTTCGCCCTCCTCGCTTTTCTCCCCTATTTCCCCGCTTTCGTCTTTCCGCCCTCCCTCTCCGTTTTTTTTTCGCCCTCTACTCCGGGTGCGCGCGTCATTCGGTGGGGCAGACGCGCAATACGTAAGTCGAAACCCGGGAAGGAGGGGGGGGGGGGGCGACCTCGAATACCGCGTAATTACATCCACCGACTGCCTCGTCATCATCGACAGTGGGAATAAAACGAAGCACGAAAAGGATGCGCGAATATGTTCGGTTGTATGTCATCCACGCACTCGAGACACGATTTGTCGGATCGTTTTCTTTGCCGATCTTCCTCTCTCCTTGCTTATCACTTCGTTGTGGACTTTACACATCCTCTAATTCGCGTTACATTTGAATCCGTATTATGTTTATATTAAATGTCGATTTTTTAACTGCTTCCTTTTTCGTACGATGCTTAATCGCGATCGACTATTGATCGTTCTTCGAGTAATTGATATAATATATGGAGAAAGATCAGCAACAATGAATTTGTATCGAAAAATTGTTTACATTTATATTCTCCCGTTTCCGCGTCTGTTTCAATTCGCGATTATGATTCGCTGCTTCGTTTGACGTCACGCTGTCTGAAAACTGTCACCATAGCAACTCCGTTAAATGAATTTATTTCTTACATTTCGCTTATCTTTGCATTACTGCATCATCTGGATATTACACAAAACATGTAATATTCTTCTAAAGTTTAATGTTATATATTGGGACTAAAGAATATTATCTGCACTATTCAATGTATAGTTTGAAGTATCCATAAAGTATGTTATTAGTTTCGCGATACAAACTCATTCGCGAATGCACTTCTCTGAGGAAAGGAAACGATTAATTACTCATCGCCTTTTATATGTACGAGGAAAAAGTGCAGCTCTCTCTCTTTCGAGTCTTGTCTGCATTTGTACGCCGAGAAACACTTTCAGGAAAGCCATAGATCGCGCGTTTCGGATGCATTATTTCCCATAGCTCCATTCCTCTCCATCGTCGCTCATACTCTTTCACGTTACGCGAATAAATCTACACTGAATTTGCGTCTCGGGAAGTGCCACGAGAGCAAATGAAAAGAAGAGCCCATCGCAGCGATTATTCACACCATTGTGCATAACGATAACGTGCCAAGTGACACACTCACAATCAGTTGGACCGGATAAAAATTATTTCACCGCCGGAAGAAGCGCGCGCGATAACTACATCGATCGAGTTATATTTTTTTCAAGGAACGTTACTTTTACAAAAACACTGGTAAATCGGAAAGTCCAGGAAAAATCGAAAATAATCACGCATCGATGATTTGATATCCGTTTTTTGATTCGCTCGACAGAGAAAAAAAAATGATTGCATCCAATGTTCGCCGCCTGGGAGACTTACGAGGGTCGAGGTCGCTGTTCGAAAGCCAAAGAAAAAAATCAGGAGCGTCGGCATTACGAGATATCATCGAAAAGCTATTATCGCTAATTGTGAAAAGTGCGTCTTGGTGGGAGACACCCTATTACGATTGACTCTCTATACCGATAAAGTATCTTTTCTCGAAGAATTCCATGCATTAAAAAAAAAACAAAACAGCCGCGAATCGAAACGCGTTCGAAGAAAAATCGCGAGAATTCTGAGTGTTTACACGTAAAAAAAATAGCAATGGTCGCTGTTCGGACAGTGTTGGTTGAATTTAGCGCCGAATGCGATAAAGGCCATTGCACGTAAATTTCCGTAAGCCGTATGCAATCCTTAGACCAATCAGAAATATCATTCTTACGGAATTATGCTTACGACCCAAGACGGTGTCCTTAAACAGGCTTTTTGATATTGGTCCATTTTTATTCTCACACTTACGGAAATGTACGTGTAATGGGCCTAATAAATAGGGGTAGTTGCTATAGGGACTGCAATGGTTACTATGCCAATACGACTTGTTCGCGTCGCAACAACATGGATCATCGCTATCGATACTCGATTTTACGTGAGAATTCCATCGTCGTTGTCGGGACAGCGACCATTGCTGTCCAAAAAGTGACCTTTCCTACTTGTATCCCCATGCAAAAAGATCTTCCCTTCGTCAAACTTCTCTACGCCCAAAGTGAACCAAAATCGTACCCACAAAATCCAAAAAGGACCAACGGCAATTCTCTCACCGACTCGCGTCGATCGTTGCCCCCGTGAAAATCCCCGGGAAAAGTTGAGCGCCGAAAAGCCGCGGATACGTCGTCGCGCTCTAACTACGCCGCGATATGCGACTCGGTGGGAGGAAGGACGGTATAGTGTACAGGCGAGCCGCATAGGTGCGCGCGCGCGCACACACACGCTCGCGAGGCTGTACGGCCGGGGCTCTCCTTAGCATTAACGCGATACCTGAAAAACCAGTTTGCAGGGTTTTTATTAGGCCTTACTTTCGCTTGCAACCGAAGGGAAGAGTGAGCGAGCGAGTGACCGAGCGAATAAGCGAACGAGCGAGCCGGCCGACTAACGGGGTCACCAGTCGATATCGAACTGCTCGAGTAGAGATCGCTGGCTGGCCTAGGTAAGGTATACGCGTATATATGATATAATATACACAGGTATATCCAGACTCTCGCGCTCGCGGTATTAAATAATTACGGTATCTAACAAAGTTATGCAAGCGCTATAGGAGACTAGGGTCGCTCCACAGCCGCGCTCTCCACGCGCGAGTAGGTAGACGCGCACGCGTTTAACGTGCCGCGCTCCTCTTTGTTTTGCGTCTATTGCGCGAAACGCGTCAGGAACGGGATGCGTCAGCCGTGCGCCGTTTTGATCACAGGAAAAAGTTCCGTCCGAGGACGTGGAAAATTTGCTCCGGTCAACGAGGGGAGGGCTCGACGCGAGGGGAGGTTCGGGGCGCGGAAGGGAAAGAAACCGGAGACCTGACGGCGCTAAGAGCGGGAGCCGCGGCTTCTCGTTATCTCGCTCGCTTCCGCGCGCACACACACACCGCGAGCTTCAGGCTGCCAATAATCGCGCGCGCACGCGCGAGCCACCGATGTGTCACGACACGACTGCGTAGCGTCTCGATCGGGGGATTTAGTATTCCGTGTTTTCTTTGCACAACCGTAAATATATGTGTATATATCTCGTTTAAATCTTACAACGTAGGTACCTAAATGAAATGTGTTCACAGCCACACATTAATATACAGCGAACGCTTCGTCGCCTGCACTCCGCTACGGTATGCCACCCTCGCGATCGACGGATAATATAGTATAAATATGTATATTAATGACCAGGACACCGGGGGGTCCGCATCTCCCCCCTCCCGTGATGCCTCTCCTCGCTCCTTCACCGGACTCCGTCTTCTACCGAAAGAGCGACGAGAGCAGCTCGTCTTCCTCGTTTCCCCGTGTCCTTTTCCCGCCCCCTCTCAACGTCGCTCCTCGTCCTCCGCTTCGTCGCGCGGCCCCTGACCACGACGGGGAGATCCGGATGCGTCCTCGATTTCGTCTCGCACGTCGGAATGATTTCGAAGGATTCAAGCGTCCTCTCGTTCTCCCCACCCCCCTCGAAGAGTGAAACGCGGGTGAGTGGCTCTTAAATTCGACGGGGTGCACTTTCAGTTGGCCGCGGCGGCTTCTCTCCGTCTCTGCCGAGAGTCGGGCACGCGGAGTCTCTTCAGTTTTAGGCACAGCACTGTTTTTTTTAATAGGGTTTCGTTATTTAAATACATCGGCTCCTCTTGCAATGTCGATTCCTCCTGGTCGCGCGCAGCGGCGGCGTCGTCGTCCTTCTCGCTCGTCATCGAGGCGAAATCACGCGGTACTCGAAAGAAAGACACCCGAGCGCGAGAACTCTTCGCTCCTTTCGGCGTGTCCCTCCCTCTTCAGCGAAACGCGTGCACGCAATTCCAGTGATACGCGAACGCGTGCACGCGCACTGCACCTTCGTCTTCTCAGGTTTCCGTTAAAAAAAAATGCCTTCACCCCTCCGGATCCCTCTCTCTTCCCGTACGCGTACATCGATCTTCCATTCTTCCTCGTGACTCACTCTCGGTCTCTCTCACTCATTCGCTCCCTCTCACCCCCTCCCACCCCTTTCTCACCCACGCCGATCCCTTTAAGCTTCTATACCTTACACAGAGTTTTATATACTCTCTCGTCGCGTTCGCGCTTCGCTTGCTTCATCTCAGCTCCGCCAGCATCTCTCTCTCTCTCTCTCTCTCTCTCTTTCTCTCCCTCTACGTAAGTGCGAGCGTGTGTACGAAAGGCGACAACTACGATTCGTTGGACAGTCGATCGCCGCGTTCGCGATCGTTACAGTACACGGCCGATGTTGCGCGGTGCGGGTTGCATCCATCGTTGTCGCGTCCGCGATCGCATCACGACGAGCACGCCATCCAGGAGTTGCAGGTGCAGGTGTAACACGCGGTGGGTATGACGGGGGTGATGTAGTAACCGTTCGCGTACACGTAGGTGGCAGGGGAGCCCGGAGGTGCTTGCTGGCTGGTTAGCCGCTGCTGCTCGACGTAGAGCACCTGATAGGCCAGGTTCTCGATGAGCGCGAGCGTCTGCCGTCGCTCGTGGCCCATCAGGCACACCGTCGACTCTTCGACGACGCTGTACAGCAGCATCAGGTACTGATACTTGAGCGCCTCCTCCTCCGGGCCGACGAAGTGGTTCCACAGGTAGTTCTCCAGTTTGGCCCTCTGCTGCGCTATGTCGGGAAAGTCTATGAAGAATCTCGAGCACATGTACCGCTCCAGGGTCTTGATGTAGTCCGGCTGCGCGGCCTTGTACATCTTGACGAGGAGATTGCAGTACTTGAGCAAGCCGCCACCGCGTATCTCCTCGGGATGCCTCGTGGAGATGAGCTTCTTGTGTAGGTGGTAGAGGGCCTCCTGGAAGTCGCCGTAGACGGACTCGCCGACGACGGTGGGATAGAAGTTCTCGCCGATGGGGTGCTTGCTGCACTCGTAGAAGAGGAGGAGGGAGTCGAGGACGATCTGGAAGGAGTCGACGGAGAACTCGAACTGCCGTCTCATCGAGTCGACGAACTTGAGCTCGACGTTCCGGTGTCCGCGGGAGTTGCCGAGGGAGATGAGGGACCACCGATCGCCGTCGTTGTTCACTTTCACCATCTTGCTCACGTACGCCTCCTTGAGGCTGCAGGTGGTGATGCGCTTGCGACTGACGCCCTCGGGCAGCAGGTCGAAGAGCGAGCCGAGGACCGCGGCCTTCACTTTGTCGTAGTGCCGGCCGCTCGAGAGCTCCACCGCGAAGATCAGGTCCAGATCATTGTAGGGCTGCGACTCGGTCGCTAGGACGTGGGAGGCGGCGCCGCCGTTCAGCCGGATGTCCCGCACCCTCATTCCGGCGCCGCCGCTGCTGGGATCGGCCTCCAGCTTGCTGCGGACCACGTTCACCAGATCTCTCAGTCGCACTTCGAGGGTGGGGAAGTTGCCCCTGCCGTGGATGCTGACCACCTCGTTCATCACGTCGTTCAGTCGGCGGACCTGCTCGAAGCTGAGGACCGCTAACCGCTGCTGGGGGTCGGTGCAGTCGATGCTGTTATTGTTGGTGGTGGGAGTGGTGGTAGTGGTGTTGCTGCTGCTGCTGCTGCTGCTGCTGCTGCTGTTGATCTTGTTATTCGCGACGGTGGTGCTGCTGCTGTTATTGTTGTTGGCGCTGCCATTGTTGTTATTATGCACCTGGCAGAGGGACTCCATCATAGTGACCCGACGCTGCCGTTCCTCGCCGATATCCAGAGAGCCACACTGCAACAGCACAAACACAAACGATGCGATTAGCGATCGCGCGCTTTCGATACGGCGATTTGTATTAATCGCGCACGCAATCGCGAAAATTCTCGGTCTCGAAAACGCGACGATGCGACCCTACGTCGCGTTTTCTTGCACAACGAGATCTCGCTTCGAACTATGTAAATAACTTTCACTTTCATCACACACACAAACCATCTCGAACGCGAGGGACGGGTACGGAGAGAGAGAGAGAGAGAGAGAGAGAGAGAGAGAGAGAGAGAGAGAGAGAGAGAGAGAAGGAGACAGGTAGGGTACAGGGAGGCTGCGAGAGAGCGAACGCCACCGCGAGATCAACCCAGCGAGAGAAGAACGCGTTCCTCTCGTTCCAGCCCCTCGATCGAACGCGATCGCACTTTTATCGTACATCCGGCTCACCTCGCGTGTATTTCACTTGCGCTGCTCTCGCGCGCGCGTGCAGGGAAGACCGAACGCGGCAGCGGCGGCTACGACGACGACGACCACGGGACTGTTGGCGCGCGTACGAAGTACGAAAAAGGTAGAGGCGGCCGGGCACAACGCGCGCGCCTGACGCGGAGCGAGTCTCGAGACGAGGACCGTTCCCGGATGCGGTCCGCCGCGAGTACCGTGCACTTCGCGAATCGACAGCGAACTGAGAGCCCGAGTGAAAGGCGCCTAGGCCAACAGCTGCCTCCGCGCGCTGCGGTGGGGCCGGGAAGTTTCCCTCTTCCGCGCGCCGCGTCGCGCGTTGTCGTGCGGAGCTCGCCGAGTGCGCGTTACCGCGCGCGATTATATCGTCGCTCTCGCCTCCGTCGCGCCTCGTCACCGCTCCGCTACTGATCTCCGCGACCATTCCAGATAGGTAGAGGCCCGTGCACCGCAGCCTCGATCGGGCGCCGCGCGCAGCGGTCGCGGCCGCATGTGCGCGCGAACGCTCCAGCACCTTCTATGACGTCACGAGCCGAAGAACGCGGGGGCGTCTGAATGAACGCGGAGGCGGACGTTCGTGACGAGGGGGTGAGCGACGGTGCGAAGGGGCTGCGCTTGGTTCGGGCCGCGAACGAGAGATACATTCCCGACTCCCACGCGCTTTTCCCTCCGACTCTCTCTCTCTCTCTCTCTCTCTCTCTCTCTCTCTCTCTCTCTCGCCCTCCATTTCTATCCCTCTTATACCCTGGGACAACGAGGAGACTCGGAAAGTAGGTACTATCGACCCGGCGTCGGTTGTGCGCTTCGGTCTTGGCGTATCACGGGAGAGTGTATGTATATCTATATCTGTACCGTAGCCGCTACATCCCGAAGGACCTTTATCTGCGTCTCAATGAACGGCGGATTATACCGTGGGAAACGTAGTCGCGCGCATTATCCGATGACGTCGGTTCTGCGATGCGCGCGCGTCGTCGGTACACCGAGAAAAATAACTCGGTCAAAACGAGAAAACGCATCTTGTCAAACGAGTCTAGTTATTCTAATCAAAATGCTAGTAAATTGAAACAAATATTTAGTTATTCTAAGTACATGCTCAGTAATTTTAACTACATGTCTAGTTATTCTAACCAAAAAACGGCCAGTCTAACCAAACAGATGGAGGATCCATACTTGACCAAACGGTTCGGTTATGGTTTCCAGGATTTCGGTTAAATTGACCAGATTATTTTTCTTAGTGTATTTGCGGGGCTGGGAATATTTCGATTTGATCCTCCAGTTCATGTAAGTACGCCGAGAAAAATAATGTGGTTTAATTTAGCCAAAATTTTGGAGACCATAACCGAACCGTTTGGAGAAATATGGACCCTCTCCAACTGTTTGGTTTGACTGACCATTTTTTGGTTAGAATAACTAGACATGTAGTTAGAACTACTAAACATATAGTCAGAGTAATTAAATACAGGGTGAGGCAGTGAAAAGGCACGATTTTAAAAAACCGCAAAAAATAGAGATTTAAACAAAAGTTGTTTTATTTTAGCATAAATCAGGTCTACATTAGTGGAAATTTACTTTAAACACTTTGGACTTGAGGTAACCCCAAAGGAAAAAGTGTGGAACCGTCAAATCTGGTGAACGGACAAGTCATGGAATATCGTCATTTCTGCTGATGAGACGACCAGGAAAAGCGAGTCTAAGCAAATTCATTGAAACATTGGCAGTAGGTATAGCTTGTTGCACCATCTTGCTGGAAAAGTGTTTCATCATCAGGATCATATTCATCGATTCCAGGCAGACCAAAAGTTACCAACATGTTAGCATATAGAGTGTACAGAGTTTACAGCAGTATTAGCCTTTACAGCAAACGCGCGTTGCTCACTGGACCAACGCTCCATGGCTACTAACATTTCCACCTGTCTAGACGACAAAAGTCCAGTCCCCCACTCTCGTGACTCCCCACCAAGCCTGCCAGCCCGAACTAAAATCGTGCCGTTTCACTACCTCATCCTGTATTAAGTTTAATTTACTAGTATTTTGGTTAGAATAACTAAATTCGTTTGACAAGATGTGTTTTGTCATTTTAAGGAAGTTATCTTTCTCAGTGTCGATAACGTTAAAGTATTATACAACTGTCGATTGCGTGCCTTTGACGTGGATTCCCGCACGAAGTTCCGACGGTGGTATGTTTATTTTTAGAAAGGGGATATGTAAATTTGACTTTGATACAAGGGGCTGCCCATAAATTACGTACGGCGCCTAAGGGTGGAGGGAAAGGGGAGGAGAGGAGAGAAGTCAACTTTTCGTAAGAAATATTACAGGAATTCTTCCTTTATTTCTTACATATACATTGAAAAAGAATTGACTTCACTTAAATGTTGAAAAAAAATCAATAATAGATTTTCGATAGTATTACGAGATTTTTAAAAGTGCAGCATTTTAAGTAAATGACTGAAACTGGTGTGAGAAGCTCCACAAATATTTTTATATCGAGTTTGTGTTGAATTTAATTTTCCTACATAATATTATATGTGTGGAAGGGTGGAGAGGAGAAATCTTACTGAATCTTATATGGAAGAGGATGTGACTCAATAAAATCGCATTACGTAATTTAAGGAAAGCCCTTAAACTTACGAGTAAATCGTAAAAGCCTGCTTTTGACGTGTACACTAAAAAATTTTGCGGTTTGGTCCAATATAAATCGCATTTTTGATGTTAGATAACGATGGCATAAGTCTGAATGATACCAAATGTGGTACATCTCACACGAGGCTAAATTTACTCGCCAAGAAAGAAACTCGAATCACTATTATCTCACTGTCACATTTATGTAATACCTTTTCGAAGATTACATTCTTATCTATAACAAAGCCTTATATCGATAAGTCCATAAATAATGAGATAATAGTGATTCGAGTTTCCTTCCTTTCGAATAAATTTAGCCTCATATGGTATAAGGTTCACACAGGTGAAATGATGTTAAAAATTAAACCCTATTTTTTTAACGTATATATTTTAAAACTCGTCGCAATAAGGAGAGTAATTTTCTCGTAAGAAAGGGCTCCCTCAGATTTCCCGCGGAACGTCGCACTACCACACGATTTCCCCGATAATCGATTTATTTGTAATAGGCGTTGGGGAAGTTGCGATAATCGATACATCCCCGCGGTCGACGGGATTCGCGAGAGACTCGCGGCGCAATTTCACTTCGCCGGGCGAGTCG